>JAMFTG010000236.1:0-65000 GCA_023974075.1 Chaenocephalus aceratus | reverse complement strand
CTCGATGAAACGGCATTTTACAGTCTTCCTTTTCATAGGAAATGTGGACGAATACAAGCGCTGAAAAATGCCTTTCTATTCTTTGCAAAATTGTATCGCAATATTCATTCTAAATAATCTTCCATTACATAGTTTTTCTAAATCGTTAAGCCCTATTTTAATGACATGTCGCTTAATTGAGAAAATAGTCGGCACGTGAATCTCTCTAACTGACCGTGTAATCACACCTCAAAACCATTACTGAATGCCACGACCACCCAAAAGCTGCATTCAGTAGTTTTTTGGAAAGCTTTCTCCCATCATGCATTGCTGCCATTGTGCATTCTCCAGTCTGGATCATTAGCCGCTTTCACACGAAGTACTTTGCCGTACTTAGTTCCCAGCACTGAGTTCCCCCATGGAGCTAAGAGCCGATCGCGTTCACACCGGAATAAGTCCCTGAGGGAGGATTAGGCAAATGAAGCCGCTGACGTCACTTCTTCTTCTTCTGCTTTGGGTTTACTTGGCAGGCCGCAAAACCACTTCACGGCGTATACTGCCACCCGGAGTCCCCCGGCCGAAGTCCCCGGAGTTGGGGAAGGCTTCAGTAGAAGCTGCTGGGAGTCCCAGCAGCTTCTACTGAAGCCTTCCGAGTAAATCGCCAGAACGCCGACAACCTCCTCATCCTCCACCGCTCCCATGTTTTCTTTGGTGTTGCCATAAGTTAGTCTCTCTGCGTTGCTGCGCGGGGCTAATGCTAATGCTAATAATGCTAATAATGCTAATGCCAGCAGGGCGTGGTTTGCAATCCGCCCGGCCAATCAGACATTGGTACTTTTTTTTCTCCCCAGGAAGTCCCACCTCTCCAGCAGGGACTACAACATGGGGGTAAAAGTTCTCTGAACTAAGTTCTCTTTTTGGTTTGAACGCAAAATTCCAGGCGCTAACGGACTAAACTGGAAAAGTACTCAGAAAAAGCGATAAGATTCAGGTTGTCTGAGTCACTGGAGAAGTTGTGTGTGTGTTGTGTGTGTGTGATGTGTGTGTGTGTGTGTGTGTGTGTGTGTGTGTGTGTGTGTGTGTGTGTGTGTGTGTGTGTGTGTGTGTGTGTGTGTGTGTGTGTGTGTGTGTGTGTGTGTGTGTGTGTGTGTGTGTGTGTGTGTGTGTGTGTGTGTGTGGTGTGTGTGTGTGTGGTGTGGTGTGTTGTGTGTGTGTGTGTGGTGTGTGTGTGTGTGTGTGTGTGTGTGTGTGTGTGTGTGTGTGTGTGTGTGTGTGTGTGTGTGTGGGGAAGACGGGGTGGTCACATGTAGTTTGAGGTGAGATGTCTTTTCTTTTTCTAGCACTTGGTGAAAGACAGGTGGTAGATGTTGACACACACACACACACACACACACCACACACACACCACACACACACACACACACACGCACGCGCGCGCCACACACACACACACACACACAAACTAGGTTGAGGATTGAGAGGATTACAAATATAAGAAGCAACAACACGAGGTTAGATTGGGGACGTTCAGAGAATCAAGCCGTACGACTGGTCTGGTACTTTCCTCCGAAATAGTCTATTCTGTTAAATAGATTTATTTTCAATTATATTTTGGTTTGGCAACTTTGCAAAGTGGTCGTTGCTCACCATGTACTTTGGACCGTGTGTGTTAGTGTGTGTGTTCGTGAGTGTGTGTGTGTGTGTGTGTGTGTTCTCATGGCTGCAGTTTGACCTCAACCACAGGAAACTCCAAAAAGCCACAATCCCCCCTTCTCCATTCGTCTCTCTCCCCCCTCGTCTCTCGGAACTATCTCCCCCTCTCGTCTCTCGGAACTATCTCCCCTCTCGTCTCTGGAACTATCTCCCCTCGAACTATCTCCCCCTCGCGTCTCTCGGAACTATCTCCCCCTCTCGTCTCTCGGAACTATCTCCCCCTCTCGTCTCTGAAACATCTCCCCCTCTCGTCTCTCGGACTATCTCCCCTCTCGTCTCTCGGAACTATCTCCCCCTCTCGTCTCTGGACTATCTCCCCTCTCGTCTCTCTGGGACTATCTCCCCCTCTCGTCTCTCTGGACGATCTCCCCCTCTCGTCTCTCTGGACTATCTCCCCTCTCGTCTCTCGGAACTACTCCCCCTCTCGTCTCTCTGGACTATCTCCCCTCTCGTCTCTCTGAACTATCTCCCCCTCTCGTCTCTCTGAACTATCTCCCCCTCTCGTCTCTCTGAACTATCTCCCCCTCGCTCTCGGACTATCTCCCCCTCTCGTCTCTCGGAACTATCTCCCCTCTCGGCTCTCTGAACTATCTCCCCCTCTCGTCTCTCTGAACTATCTCCCCCTCTCGTCTCTCTGAACTATCTCCCTCCCCTCTCGTCTCTCTGAACTAACCCCCCCTCTCGTCTCTCGGAACTATCTCCCCCTCTCGTCTCTCGGAACTATCTCCCCCTCGCTCTCTGAACTATCTCCCCCTCTCGTCTCTCGAACTATCTCCCCTCTCGTCTCTCTGAACTATCTTCCCCCTCTCGTCTCTCGGAACTATCTCCCCCTCTCGTCTCTCTGAACTATCTCCCCCTCTTGTCTCTCTGAACTATCTCCCCCTCTTGTCTCTCTGAACTATCTCCCCTCTCGTCTCTCTGAACTATCTCCCCCTCTCGTCTCTCTGAACTATCTCCCCCTCTCGTCTCTCTGACTATCTCCCCTCTCGTCTCTCGGAACTATCTCCCCCTCGTTTCGCCGTTTCCAAATGTTTTCTTTACGTTATCATCGCCTCAGGAGTTCTTGTCAACGTCTCCCTGGGAATTCGTATAAAACGGTGTGCTGGTTTTATTTATTTGTATAAATCCACAGTCCTTCTATTAGTCGTTTGTTGTCCTTATCGTGCAATCAACAAGCCTCAGTTCCTGCAGTGACCGTAATCACGAACCCACTCGGCTGATTACACACGAGGCGAGGCAATCGGGAGGTTTTATTCCTCTCGTCTGAAGCTGTGGATTCTTTCTGTTTTTAAGTTTGGAGGGAATTGGTGGTAAATTAGGACTTAATTAAATGTTTAGAAAATCCTTGGTTTACGACTCGGTTAAGTAATAGTAACAGGAAGTAAGACATCTTAGGCTCCATAAGTGCTCTCCGGTTCTGCAGGACCTGTGCAAATCTTGGCAAATAAATAAAAATAGTAAATAAATATGTATATAAACCTAAGACGTTCAAGTTAGTATATGCAATCATAAAAAAATAAGGATATTATTTATATAAAAATAAGACGTTAAAGTTGATCGTCCAAAGAAACATAAAATACAATTAGAAATATATATTTATACAAACATAAGAAAATAGAGTAAAATGTCCAATAAAAGATACAATAAAAAGGAATAACAATATTTAAAAATACAAGTTAAATAAAATGTCGAAAAAAGATACAATTAAAAGGAATAACAATATTTAAAAATACAAGTTAAAATAAAATGTCCAAAAAAGATAGAATAAAAAGGAATAAATATTTAAAAATACAAGTTAAAATAAAATGTCGAAAAAAGATACAATAAAAAGGAATAACAATATTTAAAAATACAAGTTAAAATAAAATGTCGAAAAAAGATACAATAAAAAGGAATAACAATATTTAAAAATACAAGTTAAAATAAAATGTCGAAAAAAGATACAATTAAAAGGAATAACAATATTAAAAATACAGTTAAAATAAAATGTCCAAAAAAGATACAATTAAAAGGAATAACAATATTTAAAATACAAGTTAAAATAAAATGTCCGAAAAAAGATACAATAAAAAGGAATAACAATATTTAAAATACAAGTTAAAATAAAATGTCGAAAAAAGATACAATAAAAGGAATAACAATATTTAAAAATACAAGTTAAAATAAAATGTCCAAAAAGATACAATAAAAAGGAATAACAATATTTAAAAATACAAGTTAAAATAAAATGTCCAAAAAAGATACAATTAAAAGCAATAACAATATTTAAAAATACAAGTTAAAATAAAATGTCGAAAAAAGATACAATAAAAAGGAATAACAATATTTAAAATACAAGTTAAAATAAAATGTCGAAAAAAGATACAATAAAAAAGGAATAACAATATTTAAAAATACAAGTTAAAATAAAATGTCGAAAAAAGATACAATTAAAAAGAATAACAATATTTAAAAATACAAGTTAAAATAAAATGTCGAAAAAAGATACAATAAAAAGGAATAACATATTTAAAATACAAGTTAAAATAAAATGTCGAAAAAAGATACAATAAAAAGGAATAACAATATTTAAAAATACAAGTTTAAAATAAAATGTCCAAAAAAGATACAATTAAAAGGAATAACAATATTTAAAAATACAAGTTAAAATAAAATGTCGAAAAAAGATACAATAAAAAGGAATAACAATATTTAAAATACAAGTTAAAATAAAATGTCGAAAAAAGATACAATAAAAAGGAATAACAATATTTAAAAAATACAAGTTAAAATAAAATGTCGAAAAAAGATACAATAAAAAGGAATAACAATATTTAAAAATACAAGTTAAAATAAAATGTCCAAAAAAGATACAATTAAAAGCAATAACAATATTAAAAATACAAGTTAAATAAAATGCCGAAAAAAGATACAATAAAAAGGAATAACAATATTTAAAAATACAAGTTAAAATAAAATGTCGAAAAAAAGATACAATTAAAGAATAACAATATTTAAAAATACAAGTTAAAATAAAATGTCGAAAAAAGATACAATAAAAAGGAATAACAATATTTAAAATACAAGTTAAAATAAAATGTCGAAAAAAGATACAATAAAAAGGAATAACAATATTTAAAAATACAAGTTAAAATAAAATGTCCAAAAAGATACAATAAAAAGGAATAACAATATTTAAAAATACAAGTTAAAATAAAATTTCCAAAAAAGATACAATAAAAAGGAATAACAATATTTAAAAATACAAGTTAAAATAAAATGTCCAAAAAAGATACAATTAAATAAAAAGGAATAAAATATATAATAATAAGTTGAGGTCACATATGGACTACTTATGTAAAATGCTTATCACAATATCTACAGTGGCGAATTATTATTATAAGATAGTAACACGGATTGGGTTTTCCCCGAGTTGAATCTGCATTATTAATATATATTATATTATATATTGATTTATATATATTTTTAATAGTCTGTCTCCCTCTGAATCTCAGTGTTGTCCCGTTTGGAAGTAGTTAAATACACGTTAACCGAGTTGGAGGACAGACGGAGAATGGCTGCTTCACTGTAGAAGGTCTCTGTAATGTTTGTCAAGTGCTTCAAGTGTAGCTGCAGGACACACACACACACACACACACACACACACACACACACACACACACACACACACACACACACACACACACACACTGTAATCAGTACTTTCCACTGGATGTGACGAAGGGTTACTCATGAATAAACCAGTTTAACAGAGTCGCTGGAGCTTGTTGACACTCTGGTGTGTGTGTGTGTGTGTGTGTGTGTGTGTAGGCCATTAACCTGCTGGGTGAGCATCTGTGCAACTTTTTCCCCGATGTTAAGTGCTTTCCGCTCGGTCCTGTCCCGACTACATTTCTGGTAAACAGGCACAGTATGAAACACACTTTAAAGCGCCGCCATTGGACTCCTTTGCTTACTTCTTGAACACAGTGACATCACTACACCTGGGCTCCTATTGGCTCGCGCTCAAACACATGGTACAGGATAGTCAAAGGGGGCGGGACATCCCTAAGCAGTTGACCAATCACGGCAGAGCCTTACAGTGGAGACAATCCTTCACAGAAGTATTTTACCTTTCGTCCCTCTTTAACTTTATTTGTATTTATCCAAACAAAGTGTTCAGGCCTTTGTCCTTTCACCTTCTCTCTATGCTCTTCATGAACTCTCGTCCTCACCCTCTGATTGGCTCGGTCTCTGAGTCACACCGGATGCCTTAGTGTCCCAAACACACCCTCAAACTGAGTGTGTGTTCATGTGTGTGTGCAAATACGACAGTTGCTGGGGTTTGTGTACATATCTTTGTATTTAGTGTGTGTGTGTGTGTGTGTGTGTTCATTTCCTGTGTGTTGGCCTGTTTGACCTCGCATGATTTGGCTCCCTGCCTCCCTCCCTTTTTTATTTCTTCCTCCTCCTTGGCATGTGTCTTGCTTCCCCTCCCTCTTGTTGCTTCTTCTCAAAACATCCGCTCAGCAGTACACAACGTTTTCTTTCTCAAACACAGAGTAAACACAGTTCTAATATCTCTGAACTGAAGACGGCAACATGTCCTTTATTTCCTGTTTTGATACCGGGTCATACCCATGATGATGATGATGATGATGATGATGTGTATTTCATATGCTTTACTGCGTTAAAGTGCAGTTTGCTTTTAACGCACACTCAGCGTTTCCTGCAGATGTTTCACATTAAAAGCCTCCAGCGGTTTAGGAGGAATGACGAGAAGGCTTTTATTGTGAAAGGATCGTAGGAAGTGGAGGTGAGCCCACGAGCAATACGAGTGGAACATTGAGTTCCCCCTATCGTCCATTGCACTGTCGGTCATCAGTAAAGTATTTTTTTAATTGTATAACGGTATTTTAGGACTAGCTCATTACATCACACGTCACTTGTTAGACGCTTTTATCCAAACACGACGACATGCTGACCGCAGCGGGGTTTGAACCCTGATCCCAACACCAGCGCACAATCCACTGCGCCACACGCCTCCTTGTCTTCGAGAATCATCAGGTAACATTTAAAACATTCTGGCGTTCTATATCTGGTTCATTATTAGTTTCTTTTCACAGATTCCTGCCGGTGAATAAGTCGTTCTGTTCTCTGGCGGAGGGGCGCGCTGTTCAGAACACTCAATACTGATTCATCCAGACGAGAGATCTCTCCCGTCTGTGTGCGAGGGGCGCGGCAGTTACACACACACACACACACACACACACACACACACACACACACACACACACACACACACACACACACACACACACAGTCACACACACACAGTCACACACACACAGTCACAAACACACAGTCACAAACACACAGTCACAAACACACAGACTCACACACACAGACTCACACACACACACACACACACACACACACACACAGACACACAGACTCACAGTCACACACACAGACTCACAGTCACACACACAGACTCACAGTCACACACAGAGACACACACACACACACACACACACACACAGACACACACACACACACACACACACACACACAGACACTCACTCACACTCACACTCACACACTCACTCACACACACACACACACACACACACACACACACACACACACTCACACTCACACACAGTCACACAATGCAGTGGAATAAAAGCTTCTGTGCCCATTTACAGTCACATTGTTACCTCTAAATGAATCCAAATGTTCGGAGTTCCCCCCACACACACACACACACACACACACACACACACACACACACACACACACACACACACCCTTCACCACACTGCTGGCTCGGCCTCCTTGTGAACGTGCAGCTTTCCAACCAAAACACTTTGATCTGGTGAGGTCTCATCATCAGTTTAGATTCTGTATTTCTGAAGTGTGTGTGTTTCTGAAGTGTGTGTGTTTCTGAAGTGTGTGTGTGTGTGTGTGTGTGTGTGTGTCTGTGTGTGTACATTAGGTCATTTCAGCATCTCGGCTGTAATTACTGGCGTTATGGAAACAGACGGGGAGACTGTGGGAAGGTCACGACTTTCATATCTGATCCAGCCGCGTCTCCTTTCTCGTTTTCCACACATCGTTCGTGTTGTCGCTGAGAGGCTTGATCTGCGCTGATAGTCGGGTATAATGACGGCGGTGTGTTCGTGGAGTGTGTTATGCAACACGTCAGTGAACCTTAAGTATTTCTGAGTGGACGAAACGTCTGTATCTGGATTCTTAGAAACACGGGAGGATTTGGGGAATTGCAGCAAACCAGGAGACAGAGTTATTGTCCAGTGTCTAAATATTTGGACAAATTGTTTTTGTAATGCTTTAGTGCAGGGGTTCTCAAAGTGCGGCCCGCGGGCCAATCGCGGCCCTCGGAAATGTTTCTGGCGGCCCGCGACAGTTAACGTGATACGCTGAAATGCATGCGTTATATTTTAATCCTCCATGGTTCGTATCTAGTAAGAATTAGAATGGAATTTAAGAATGGTAAAACTGCGCCCCCTGGGTTCCTAAATTATGAATGACAGCTTGTGGAAAGTTTGCTAGACTACTGGTTGCATGGCAACGAGGCATCTCGCGAGTTGCGGTTAAGTGGAAAATCTGTTGTAAGTTATCAGAATCAGAAACGGGAGTTAGCTAGTAGGGATGCCAGCGATTATTCGAATATTCGTTACAGTCTCCATCATCGAATATTATTTTTAAAAATCGATTTTATTTATATATATATATTTTTTAATTTATATATATATTTTTTTATTATTTATGTATTTTTTTTTTTTTCTGGCTTAGTTTCAACCAAAATATATATATAAATATATATATGCTAATAATAGTAATAGTATTAATAATTGTAAATGGCCATTGGTCACACCACCAGTTTGTTTTACTGTAAACTTGGAGGAAGCCTGCGTGCAGAGCAGGGCTGCCGAATAATCGATTTTGATCATGGTCAGTTTCTGGCAACCCTATTAGCTAGCAATTCTAGCTAGTCACTGTCTGTAGATAACCCAACTGTGTCCTCTGCAAGTTCTTAATGTATACTGTATGTATAATTGGTTAGTACAATAAAGAAAGGATTTGTTTTGGAATTATTTTGTGTTCCGTTTTTTCTTGGGCGGCCCTCAATCCAGTATTGGGAACCTACATTGGCCCTCACTCATCAAAACGTTGAGAACCCCTGCTTTAGTGAATGCTAATACACTGAATTAAATATACTGCAGGGTTGTCACGGGTACATTTAACCGGTTTAACTTAAACATGACGGGACAAGTAGCCCCAGGAGTTGCCTAAGAAGACGAGGTCAGGGGAATACAGCTCCGTTGTTTCACCAGGACGTTTGTTGATAAGATTTTACATTTTAATATATTTGGCTCAATAGAGAAACATCAGTGGGAAAAACAAAGCATTCACCAATAATTAACTATATAATAATATAAATAATAACTTTTTTTACGTCGTTGAGTCTCCCTTTTAAAATGTGCTTTAACATTTGCTTCCATTGAAAGTGAGCCTTACATCAGAAGTAAAGAGTCCTCCAAAGGCTCATCAACTAGTTTGATCAACAATACAGACGAGCACCAAAGCACTACAATGTTTACGCCAGAGGAAGTTAGGGATACTGCTCCGATATGGAGTGAAATAAATAAATAACAAATGTATAAACAGTTATTTGAGTCAATACTGTAGAAATGATTAACCTCAGGGTCACGACGACGCAGAAGATAAAGCGTGTTATCGTTACAGGTCTTCTGCAGAAACGTATTCCTGTCGCTTTGTTTGGATCTGATCTGAGGCCAGCTGGTATTTCCTGCGGTGGTTTGTTGTGATTCCTGACTGGAATGAAACTGCTC
This sequence comes from Chaenocephalus aceratus, assembly GCA_023974075.1. Taxonomy (NCBI): domain Eukaryota; kingdom Metazoa; phylum Chordata; class Actinopteri; order Perciformes; family Channichthyidae; genus Chaenocephalus; species Chaenocephalus aceratus. Next base: position 55,452 of record JAMFTG010000236.1, on the reverse strand, counting down.
CACCCTTTCCTCTCCGCTTCACTTTCTGTGTGTGTGTGTGTGTGTGTGTGTGTGTGTGTGTGTGTGTGTGTGTGTGTGTGTGTGTGTGTGTGTGTGTGTGTGTGTGTGTGTGTGTGTGTGTGTGTGTGTGTGTGTGTGTGTGTGTGTGTGTGTGTGTGTGTGTGTGTGTGTGTGTGTGTGTGTGTGTGTGTGTGTGTGTGTGTGTGTGTGTGTGTGTGTGTGTGTGTGTGTGTGTGTGTGTGTGTGTGTGTGTGTGTGTGTGTGTGTGTGTGTGTGTGTGTGTGTGTGTGTGTGTGTGTGTGTGTGTGTGTGTGTGTGTGAGAATTCATATGGTATCAGTTTATTTTGCCAGTAATGGAAACTGCTCTCCGCCAAAAGACAAAATAAAGCTCTCTCTCTCTCTCCACCCTTTGCTCTCGTTATATTGCCTTTCTTTGCCCTTCACCCCTTTTCTGTTTACTCCTCCTTTAACCTTCACTTTTCCCTTTCTTTACACAACTTTTTTTAACATGACTCCTCCCTCTTTCATAATCTTCTCCTCCCGTCGCCACCTCCCTCTTTAACACGACTTTTGCTTTTACAAAATGGCTCTACCCCTCCCTGCTAATGAAGAAAACCATGCTCCAGAATCACAGGAGCATTTAAAGAGTCCTCTCCTGCTGATGTTCAGGTGTATATCAGTATGTAGTGTCTCTACTTTAAAGAGTCCTCTCCTGCTGATGTTCAGGTGTATATCAGTATGTAGTGTCTCTACTTTAAAGAGTCCTCTCCTGCTGATGTTCAGGTGTATATCAGTATGTAGTGTCTCTACTTTAAAGAGTCCTCTCCTGCTGGTGTTCAGGTGTATATCAGTATGTAGTGTCTCTACTTTAAAGAGTCCTCTCCTGCTGATGTTCAGGTGTATCAGTATGTAGTGTCTCTACTTTAAAGAGTCCTCTCCTGCTGATGTTCAGGTGTATATCAGTATGTAGTGTCCCTACTTTAAAGAGTCCTCTCCTGCTGATGTTCAGGTGTATATCAGTATGTAGTGTCTCTACTTTAAAGAGTCCTCTCCTGCTGATGTTCAGGTGTATCAGTATGTAGTGTCTCTACTTTAAAGAGTCCTCTCCTGCTGATGTTCAGGTGTATATCAGTATGTAGTGTCCCTACTTTAAAGAGTCCTCTCATGCTGGTGTTCAGGTGTATATCAGTATGTAGTGTCTCTACTTTAAAGAGTCCTCTCCTGCTGATGTTCAGGTGTATATCAGTATGTAGTGTCCCTACTTTAAAGAGTCCTCTCATGCTGGTGTTCAGGTGTATATCAGTATGTAGTGTCTCTACTTTAAAGAGTCCTCTCCTGCTGATGTTCAGGTGTATATCAGTATGTAGTGTCTCTACTTTAAAGAGTCCTCTCCTGCTGATGTTCAGGTGTATATCAGTATGTAGTGTCTCTACTTTAAAGAGTCCTCTCCTGCTGATGTTCAGGTGTATATCAGTATGTAGTGTCTCTACTTTAAAGAGTCCTCTCCTGCTGATGTTCAGGTGTATATCAGTATGTAGTGTCTCTACTTTAAAGAGTCCTCTCCTGCTGATGTTCAGGTGTATATCAGTATGTAGTGTCTCTACTTTAAAGAGTCCTCTCCTGCTGATGTTCAGGTGTATATCAGTTTGTAGAGTCTCTACTTTAAAGAGTCCTCTCCTGCTGATGTTCAGGTGTATATCAGTATGTAGTGTCCCTACTTTAAAGAGTCCTCTCATGCTGGTGTTCAGGTGTATATCAGTATGTAGTGTCTCTACTTTAAAGAGTCCTCTCCTGCTGATGTTCAGGTGTATATCAGTATGTAGTGTCCCTACTTTAAAGAGTCCTCTCCTGCTGATGTTCAGGTGTATATCAGTATGTAGTTTCTCTACTTTAAAGAGTCCTCTCCTGCTGATGTTCAGGTGTATATCAGTATGTAGTGTCTCTACTTTAAAGAGTTCTCTCCTGCTGATGTTCAGGTGTATATCAGTATGTAGTGTCTCTACTTTAAAGAGTCCTCTCCTGCTGATGATCAGGTGTATATCAGTGTATAGTGTCTCTACTTTAAAGAGTTCTCTCCTGCTGATGTTCAGGTGTATATCAGTATGTAGTGTCTCTACTTTAAAGAGTTCTCTCCTGCTGATGTTCAGGTGTATATCAGTATGTAGTGTCTCTACTTTAAAGAGTCCTCTCCTGCTGATGTTCAGGTGTATATCAGTATGTAGTGTCTCTACTTTAAAGAGTCCTCTCCTGCTGATGTTCAGGTGTATATCAGTATGTAGTGTCTCTACTTTAAAGAGTCCTCTCCTGCTGATGTTCAGGTGTATATCAGTATGTAGTGTCTCTACTTTAAAGAGTCCTCTCCTGCTGATGTTCAGGTGTATATCAGTATGTAGTGTCTCTACTTTAAAGAGTCCTCTCCTGCTGATGTTCAGGTGTATATCAGTATGTAGTGTCTCTACTTTAAAGAGTTCTCTCCTGCTGATGTTCAGGTGTATATCAGTGTATAGTGTCTCTACTTTAAAGAGTTCTCTCCTGCTGATGTTCAGGTGTATATCAGTATGTAGTGTCTCTACTTTAAAGAGTCCTCTCCTGCTGATGTTCAGGTGTATATCAGTATGTAGTGTCTCTACTTTAAAGAGTCCTCTCCTGCTGATGTGCAGGTGTATATCAGTATGTAGTGTCTCTACTTTAAAGAGTCCTCTCCATGTAGAACGTTGTGATGTTAGCCTTTTTTCACTAAAACCTATACAACACACTACAGTTAAATGGAAAACCACAAATAGCACAACAGGGCCTCTTTAACTTTTAACGGTGGACTTTTCGACGCCCCAAAACCAAACATTGTTGAATGAATTAAAACGGCCCTCGGAGCAGCCGGTTTTATTAATAGATGATCGTGGCGGTTGTTTTGTTCCAGGTGGACGCGCTTTGAAGAATATTCTGCGCGCAGTCCGCCCTTCAACGAGCTTAATGTTGTGTCGATTAGAGCGGGGGATGGGGGGCCGATAAACACACGTGTTTACGTTCGCTGTCTGCAGGTCTGATTGTGGAGGAATGTCTCCGTCATGTCAGCGCGGGATGACGGGGATTCTGGGATGTTCAGAGAGAGACAGCCGGACTTAATGAAACACAGGCACACATCCTGTTTCTGTTAAATGGGTGTTTATTTGTTCTGCATTAGATTAGAGCCGAACGTCACGAGTTACTTTTCCTTCGAGCTGGAATAAGAGCTGCGACGATTAATTGTCAAGTATTTGGATAATTGTTTAAGGACATTTACACGCAGAACTTTCCGATTCGATGGTTCCAGATTCTCCAATGTGAGACATGTTTAGTGAAAGCATTTGAAATCCTTGGAACTTGCCTGAGAAATGTCACAAAGGCCTGAACACTTGGTTTGGATAAATAGAAATAAAGTTAAAGAGGGCAGACACGTCAAACTGTAAGGCTCTGCTGTGATTGGTCAACTGCTTAGGGATGTCCCGCCCCCTTTGACTATCATGTACTATGTGTTTGAGCGCTAGCCAATAGGAGCCCAAGTGTAGTGATGTCACTGTGTTCAAAGTAATCCAGTGTTAGTTTCCTGTGAATCCATGGGTAGACCGCAAAGAGGAGATCCTAATGGGTAATTTGGAATACTTTTTTCGACCAAATCTAGTCTCAAAACTGGGTGAAAAGACGATGCTGGTTGGATTCGCTTTTAGGGGACTTCTTCTTCTGATTGAACATATTTCTGTTGTCAGATTGGTTTCCAAATGGGCCTCTTTGTTGATGTTGGCACGGTTCCATTTATAAGATTAGCAAACCGTTCTTTGGTTACTTCATTGTGACACACAAGTCAGATTTCACAGATTGAAAGAAAATACCAAATATAGAAGGACTTTCAAGAGGTTAGACAGAAACGTGTGCAAAAGTGCATTTTATGTTAAGATAACTTCCCTGAAATGATGAATGAAATACATTTCAGGCTTAAGAAGTGTATTTTTTCCTCATAAACCATAACGGCAATAATTAGGGATGTCCCGATCACCTTTTTTGCTCCCGATCCGATTCCGATCATTTGATTTTGACAATCTGCCGATACCGATTTTTCCCGATCCGATCTTTATGCAATGCATTAAGAGAAAACAAAGGTCATCTGGTCATCCAACGCGATGAGTTCAGCTATCTTGGCTGTTACTTTTTTGGCCTTTTCTCTGTTCTGGGGCAGTTTCTCTTTCCTTTTGAAAGCCTCTGAAAGTGTCGGTTGCTTCAGTGCCGTTACCCGAGTGGCCGTTGTGTACTCGTCGTGTTGTTGTTGGTGTTTGTTTCTCAGGTAGCGTGTTAGATTGGTCGTGTTGAACGTAGCTCTGTTCTTTCCACCACGCGGAACCTCTGCCTTCCAAACATTGCATCTGGCTGTTACACTGCCTTCGCTTTCAATTTCATAATACTTCCAAACTGCTGACATTTTCTCTGTCCCGACTCCCGAGTCACCAGCTGAACGTAGCCTCTCGTTAGCTTGCTGCTACTATCAGACACTGCGCCCACTCTGTTGCTTTGAGAGGAATAAGCAACCAGGTCTAAACAAGCCCAAAGAAAGCAACACATACATGATGTTGTGTCATTTTACACCAAAACTAAGTCCTCAGGATGACTTTAAGATGTGAACATGGTCATTTTTGTTTTGAAACATTAAATAAAATAATAAAAATATTTTATAAAAAAAAAAAAAAAAATCCCGATCCCCGATTTTTTTCTTCCGATCTTTTGAAAATCACGTGATCGGCTCCGATCCCCGATCACGTGATCAGATCGGGACATCTCTAGAAATAATAAGTTATCTCCTTCTTATTAAGAGCTAGAGAGAGAGCACTTGTTACGATGTGTCTTTAAAAACACCGGCTTTAAAGGACCGTCTCTTTCGTTAACCAGCTCCAGAAAGCTATACATTCATAAAGAAATCATCACCAAGGACGAACTATCTACTGTCAGAAAGTAGATTGAATCTTGTTGCTCCACAGCATATTCATTAATAGACCCCCCCCCCCCTCTTGTTCCTGTTAATGGTGTGCAGCAGCTGGAATCCCTCATTACTCCAACATTTGGTGGAGTTTGAAAGATGATTGGCTTGAAGATAATCAGAAGAAGACTCTTTGAAAGCCCGTCGGGGAACTGAAGGGTCGCGGAAACGAGACGAGGTCAAGGTCCTGGGAATGTTACCGCTTTTGAAATGGAAATTCGAGTGAGTGATCGACGCCTCGGCAGCGATGTAGACGAGGAGAAATAACATGTGTGTCTCAACAGGAGGCATACTGAAGCTGCATCTCATTAACGTAAAGTGTGTGTGTGTGTGTGTGTGTGTGTGTGTGTGTGTGTGTGTGTGTGTGTCAACAACAGACAAACACACACACACACACACACACACACACACACACACACACACCACTGATTGCCTTTAGCTCAAGCTGCTAGCATTTAGCTCAAGCTGCTAGCATTTAGCTCAAGCTGCTAGCATTTAGCTCAAGCTGCTAGCATTTAGCTCAAGCTGCTAGCATTTAGCTCAAGCTGCTAGCATTTAGCTCAAGCTGTTAGCATTTAGCTCAAGCTGTTAGCATTTAGCTCAAGCTGCTAGCATTTAGCTCAAGCTGCTAGCATTTAGCTCAAGCTGCTAGCATTGTGTTGAACTTTGAAACAGCTGATTGAATACTATAGGAAGTGTGTATAGACTCTTCAAGAAGCGTATACTCACTGGAATTAATCATAGTTTTATTGGTCTTCAAAAGTTTTGCGTTTGGCTTTCAGCCGTCAACATCTTGGTTTTTTGGTTGTTGACATTTCACTTTTTGTAGACTTAGTTTTTGTTTGGCAGAATCTTGGTATTTGGTCCATGACATCTCGGTTTGTTGGTCGTTGACATCTTGGCTTTCAGCCGTCAACATCTTGGTATTTGGTCGTTGACATCTTGGTTTGTTGGTTGTTGACCATTAAAATAAGGGCAAGTCTTGGGCAATACGGCATTGATTTCAGTTTTTCGATCTGGAGTTTGACACTTGGAAATATATTTAGATATGTAGTATTCTTTTGGACATGGCCGGGCCAAGAAAGTGTTATCGCACTACCGCTTCTGTACAGATTAAATGAAGGAATATGAAGTGTTGGAATTGGTTCTAGTGGATTTTGTCCCCTTTTTTAAAAAGAGCCAAGCTAGCTTTCCCCCCTCTTACCAGTCTTAATGCTAAGCTAAGCTAACCGTCTGCTGACTGTAGCTCCACGTATAAAGATGAGAGCTTAACAATATTCATGAAAAACTCCTGGAAAGTAAGAGAATATGCATATTTCTCAAAATGTCAAACTATTCCGACAAAATGTCACGTTCTAAATTCTGAAAACCTTTGGAAAGTTCAAAATGTAATGGAGAAGAAGTACCATTAGAGGAAATACTTCTCTGACATTTGAATGATTTTTGAAGGGGATTACATTTCTCTATCTGCACACAATATTGACTATGGGCAGCTTCATTAAAAAAGAAATATAGGTATCCCATCTTCATATCCCCGTATCGTTCCAATCCTAGTTTGATTTATCTTTCCAGACACCGAGTCTGATAGATAATGCCTCGTGCATTTCCATCAAATATTTGAAGTGCACCCGGCTGCAGAATGCCAAAGCTTTGCAGCAGACGGATCAGAGCAGTCGGTCAGGGAGGGAAGAGAGAAAGAGATTTTCAGGACAAGGCATGACGAGAGTAAAACAGACAGATAAGAGGGGGTCGGAGAGAGGAGTTCATTGCAGTCCAAAAGGGGATTTGTCAACGATAAGAAGCTTTCAAGGCTCCGAGTGACGCATTTTGGATTAAAACGGCTGCCTTTTTTCTGCTAAACATCTTGAAATAGTCATTTTCATTCCAAAAGTGTGCAGGCATTCAGTTAATTAGGTTTTTCTACTGCATATATTTTACATTTTATTCCATTCTATTTCAATGTAAATACTGCTTTATTTTATTTTTTATTTTACTATATTTTTTCTTATTTAAAAAAAAAGTTATTAGTGTTGTTTTACTTGTATGTATGCGCCACGACATCAAGTCCAATTCCTCGTACGTGTAAACCTGGAAATCAATCTGTTTCTGATTCTTTCTCATTTTCTGTCTTTTTTGAGGAACGTTTCATGTCCCTCACGTAGGAACAGTTTCTGAGTGAGAATGTGAACCACGTCTGAGCCCGAAAGCTTTTTTTCAATCGATTTTTACCCACAAACCATCAGATCGTTTTGGGTCCGAGTGGTCATCCCGAAGTTGGAGTAGCTGCGAATGGTCGGTTTAAAATAACACTTTAGAAACGGGACACTATTGGAAGCCAACAGCAGAAAAAAACAAAGTGGAAAAGTCGAGTTTGTCCAACTTTCTGAACATGAAATCTATAAGTTCTCTTGTGAATTTACTTCCTTTCTTCTTCTATCCAATTGCACTTGGTTGCATTTTTGCAGCTTGTGACTCAGAATGATAATAACTTTTGTTCAAACCAGAGCATATCCTCATAAATTGCTGAAAATCTAAGTTAGTCTAATTTATTTAAAACTGCGAGTGTGCAATTCCATCACTTGAACAAATAATAAATTATCTAATGTGTTTTATTGCCAATTCCAATTATGATATATTATGCATAACAATCAAGTTCAGATAATATATGGATAAGTAGCACGCTCTAACAAAAGTCAAGAGGCGCTTTCACACCAAGTACTTTGCCGTACTTAGTTCTGATGAACTGAAGAGCAGATCGCCGCAAACCACTTCACGGCGTATACTGCCACCCGGAGTTGGGGACTAAATCGCCAGAACACCGACATCTCCACCGCTCCCATGTTTTCTTTTGCGTTGCCATTAGTTAGTCTCTCTCCGTTGGTGGGCTAATGCTAATCCGAGGATAATAAAATGGCGGCTTCACAAAACGTTTTTGGAGTTTTACGGGGCGTGGTTTGCAATCTGCACATTTTCAGAACTATATTGGAACTATAGGCTACAGGGAAAAGTACTCCGGTGTGAAAGTGCCCAAGCACTCTAATAACCTTATGGAAAAATGTGCAACGAGTATTATATGTATTTAAACTAAGAGGGTGCAAAAGCTTTCAGTACGTGCAATGTGCAGAAATAATAATACAAAATATATGCTTTACTGAAACCCATTTTTGTTCAGCTAGTCCAGCTACTACTGCTTTTTGTAGTTTCAAGCATCACTTCTCCAGTACTTCTTGCAGACAGTTGCATTTCACTTTAAAACTCGTACATTGTTGTTGTTGTTTAGGAATGGTTCATCATATTGGTAAAAAACGTATTGGCGAAGTATTTTTTGGACCCAGTAAGTGTTCTGCGTGACCCCGAGTTGCACCTGGTGGTCAGACCTGGCATGGCATCGATCTCCCATCAGTGTTTGTGAACGAGAGGAAGGCTGTGCAGCTCTTTGGATAAAACATGTCATAACGGCAGCCATTTTCTCTGCCATGCTGCCCTGTGATTCAGTGCTGGATGACCGTTTGACCGGCAGGTAAAGAGGGTTGTCGAGGCAACGGTGAGGTGTTATTTGGCCGGGGTTTAAAGTTTGTATTCGGCCCTGCATATCGTTTTTGCAATTTGCCCACCAACACAACCATCACCACCATATTTGCAGCAGACAGTCCACGAAACCATTGCTTACAGAGTTGGTGCAAAGCAAATCCAAAGCAGAACTTTACCTCGATACAACCAGATGTAGATTCTGATTGAAGGACTTTATTTACCTCTACATACGATCAAATGAAGCGAGTGTATATACTGTAAATAAGCTATAAAACACAATCAGAGGCGGATGACACTATCTGTACATCATTTTATATATTTTGTACGTAGTATTCCCATTCCCGGTTCAAACTTGTATGTCTTAGTCCTTCAAGGATGCATTGTAAACAATTAATCTATCCATCCTTCATCCATCTATCTGTATATGAAGCTAGCTAATGTTTGATATATATTTAATATAAATAAAATATGTTATATTCCGTTATTGCCTCTGCATTGGGTTATTATCGGATATAACTTCATAACTCACTACGTCTGAAAGCAGAAGTCTAGGGCAAATAATTGCAAGTCTCTTCAGTGAGAATGTCACAAAATGAAGACGAATCAACAACAACAACAAAAGTCAAAAGTCAAAAAGAATAAGTGACATTTTGAAAAAAAGTCAAATTCTGAGGGAAAAAAGGCATATTTGAGATGCATTGTGGGACATGTAGTTTATGGCCAACGCGCTTCTGTAAAGCGGCATGTAACCGTATAATAAACATATCATATTCTTTGCAAGCTCTTGCGGGGCCGCATAAAATGAAGTCACGGGCCGGATTTGGCCCCCGGGCCTTGAGTTTGACACCCCTGGTTAATTAGCTTAGCTATTAACAAGCTAGCTAGCGAAAGTTAGTCATCTAGCTAGCTATCGCCAAATGTGTGGCTCTCATAATTTAAATTTAAACCCCCTTTGGTTAGACCGAGTCATCATAAAAACATTGTTGATAGAGATGTCCCGATCACGTGATCGGGGATCGGAGCCAATCACGTGATTTTCAAAAAATCGGGGATCGGGAGAAAAAAAATCGGGGATCGGGATTTTTTTTCTCTTTTCTTTTTATAAAATATTTTTTTTTGATTTAATGTTACAAAACAAAAATGACCATGTTCACGTCTTAAAGTCATCCTGAGGACTTAGTTTTGGTTTAAAATGACTCAACATCATGTATGTGTTGCTTCCTTTGGGCTTGTTTTCAGACCTGCTTATTCCTCTGAAATCTGGCAACAGAGTGGGCGCAGTGTCTAATAGTAGCAGCAAGCTAACGAGAGGCTACGTTCAGCTGGTGACTCGGGAGTCGGGACAGAGAACATGTCAGGAGTTTGGAAGTATTATGAAATTGAAAGCGAAGGCAGTGTAACAGCCAGATGCAATGTTTGCAAGGCAGAGGTTCCGCATGGTGGAAAGAACAGAGCTACGTTCAACACGACCAATCTAACACGCCACCTGAGAAACAAACACCAACAACAACACGGCGAGTACACAGCGGCCACTCGGGTAACGGCACTGAAACAACCGACACTTTCAGAGGCTTTCAAAAGGAAAGAGAAACTGCCCCAGAACAGAGAAAAGGCCAACACAATAACAGCCAAGATAGCTGACTTCATCGCGTTGGATGACCAGCCGTTATCTGTTACCTTTGTTTTCTCTTAACGCATTGCATAAAGATCGGATCGGGAAAAATCGGTATCGGCAGATTGTCAAAATCAAATGATCGGAATCGGATCGGGAGCAAAAAAAGGTGATCGGGACATCCCTAGTTGGTGATGTGTTTTTGTATTGCATACAGCCAGCAACATTCCCTCACGGCTCCAAACATCGCTGTAAATTCACAAATATCCGTTTTTTTTTTTACAATATAATCACATATTGGTTTATCCAAATATTTAGTTCCTCTTCTGAAAAACAGGTTATTTGGCAAGTAAAGGTTGATGAAGCTGGTGATGCTATAAGAAATAGCAATGACGCTTTAACTGGAAGACATTATTGCCGTATGTAAGCACTGGGTGAATACGGCCAGTATCATTTCCAGTTGTAGTGGAAAAAGAAATGGAGAAAAGAGTTAGGATGCTTTAGAAAGAGAGGAGTTAGAGAAGTTGTTTTGTTCTTATTCAGCAGACTAGAACAAGGTATGTGTGTGTATGTGTGTGTGTGTGTGTGTCCAGTGATTTGTAGGTGTAAAGGCTTCTCTCTGTCACTTCCATTAAACATGCTGTCCTCATTCTGGTTCTCTCACTCTGTTTTCTACTGTGCTGTGTCTGCTTCCCAGCGATGCTCATCTCGCGCTTCGTTGATGTTGCCGAGGTGTGGAGGACACACACACACACACACACACACACACACACACACACACACACCTCAGACAGAGCGCTCCGCCACACTGCTCAGGAAATTGGACTCTCAACAGTCTGTATATTGGAGATGAAATTCCTTTTGAAAAGCCTAGACCTGAACACACACACACACACACACACACACACACACACACACACACACACACACACACACACTGAGTTTTGAAGACAGGAGTGTGTTGCCGCTATCTGCAGAAGCACTATCGGTAGTTTAAAGATAGAGCCGAGTCACTGCTCTCCTTTGTCTCGCGGACAGTCAGTCCATGTGTGCCGCTGACAGATAAGGCATTGATGTTAATTACAATATGTCGCCAGTCAGACAGAAGCAATCGAGCCGAGGAAAAGTAGACGGCGTCCGACTGATGCAGGGTTTTTAAATATCGGCACTTTGTACTTAAGCTACAAAATAGGTTTGTTGGGAACTTTAATTACGGTCATTTCCATGTGAGTGTTTCGTGGCTCTTCCGCGGCGACATGTCTCCATGCTTTAATGTTCAAAAAGCTTTTTACTTTTCTCGTATCGCCTGTGTTGCAGCACTTACATAATTTGCAGGTGAACGAAAGGTGTCTAGACTTCCTAAATGTGGGCCGAACACACACAATGCTGTTGATAATACCATGACAGGAAGCCCAAACATGTGACTAAGCCGCTGCCTGCTCGGTTGGTGGTGTGAAGCGGCAAAGAAGGGCCCGGAAGAAGCCGAACAATCTGGCGTTTATAGCAATCAAAATGTTATTCAGCAGAAACCAAAACCGCCGACTGGATTCAAATGTCAAATCTGGTGCTTTTTCGTGTGACAATTGACAAGTTTCTCTCTCTGTACTTCTTTACAAAGACGCTGTGTGTGTGTGTGTGTGTCAGGCTGACAGAAACCACCCTGAGGGGGTGTGTGTGTGTGTGTGTGGGTGTGTGTGTGTGTGTGTGTGTGTGTGTGTGTGTGTGTGTGTGTGTGTGTGTGTGTGTGTGTGTGTGTGTGTGTGTGTGTGTGTGTGTGTGTGTGTGTGTGTGTGTGTGTGTGTGTGTGTGTGTGTGTGTGTGTGTGTGTGTGTGTGTGTGTGTGTGTGTGTGTGTGTGTGTGTGTGTGTGTGTGTGTGTGTGTGTGTGTGTGTGTGTGTGTGTGTGTGTGTGTGTGTGTGTGTGTGTGTGTGTGTGTGTGTGTGTGTGTGTGTGTGTGTGTCAGGGTGACAGAAACCACCCTGAGGGGGTTTACAAGTGTGTGTGTGTATTTTGGGAACAAATCTAATTGCGATTTTTCTGACAAATATTGCGATTGCGATCGTATCAACGTGCTCCCGTCTCTAGCACCCCGCAGCCCTTTCAAAAATACTTGGCAGGTGATTGGATCAATCTGTCACCTTCTATCATGGGCCACTTCTGATTGGTTAACAATGGCTGGTACATGTGGAGCACAGCACTTCTGATTGGTGTGGACGACTGACACACAAGAAAAAAAAACATTGTAAAAGAAAAAAAGAATTGCAGGCTTTGCCATTTGATAATCGCATAATTTCAAATCGCAATTTTGATTTAAAATCGATTAATCGTTCAGCCCGTGTGTGTGTGTGTGTGTGTGTGTGGAATTAGTCAGACTGGCTCCAGGAGGAAGCATGTATGTGTCGGATAAGCTTGTGCTGTTTCCCTCCTTCACACTGCAGCTCTTCTGGCGGTCTGCAAACATGCAACACATATAAATCAAGAAGTTCAATTAACTTTAAAACGGCTTCAATGGCAACCCTTTGATAAACGTTGAAAATCACGAACAGTTGCGGTTCAAAATGCATCGTTAGTAAAGTTCAATAAGGAACCGGCTAATGGAGCAGCTGTCTTTTCATTATTGCTGTTTTTCAAATTGCTTTAGAAATTAATTGCCAGGTGATATTAAAGAAGGCTTCGGTTCAGCTGCTTCAGAACTGTAATTTCCTCCGTAGCGAATTTCACAATTTCTCCTGTCAGCTGTTTACGGGTTCCCCATTAACCTTGAGACGGAAGGCACTTCGGCAAACTCCCATTAGCCCGCAGAGTGAGCTGTTTATCAGAAGGGAGGGTTTCCAACTTATCATTTGTTTCCGTCTCCTGCTGAAATGAGGGAATTGGAGTCAACGGCGTCAAGAAGTGTGCTTTTAAAGCAGGGGTGTCAAACTCAAGGCCCGGGGGCCACATTCGGCCCGCGACTTCATTTTATGTGGCCCCACAAGAGCTTGCAAAGAATATATGTTTATTATACGGTTACATGCTACAGAAGCACGTTGCCCATAAACTACATGTCCCACAATGCATCTCAAATATGCAACTTTTTCCTCAGAATTTGCCTTTTTTTCTTCAAAATATCCATTTTTTCATAGAATTCCTTTTTCTCAGAATTAGATTTTTATTTCAAAATGTCACTTCTATTTATACTTTATTTTTAAATCATTTTGGGACATACGCACTGAAAAGATTTGCAATTATTTGCCCTAGACTTCTGCTTTCAGACGTAGTTAATTAAGAAGTTATTCCCCTATCCGATGATAATCCAATGCAGAGGCAATGATGTAATATAATACGTTATTTTATATATATGATATATTTATATATGTATTTTTATATCGTCTTAAAGTTACAACCGGCCCTTTGAGTGCTGCTGATGTGGCCCGCGATGAAATTGAGTTTGACACCCCTAAAGACTCGAAAAGTAAAGCAGATCTTCAACACACAGTTTCTAAGAAGCTCTTGGGTTCAAATTGACTTTCTGGGTTTGCACACGTCACTGCATTGGTTTCATTACGGTGTTCAATTTTCTTCCCACAGTCTTTACACGTGCACGTTAATTGAACAGACTGAATTGCCTTTAGGGGTGATTGTGTGTAATTGGCAGCTAGTGGAGGGAGGCACAATAAAGAAGTGGAACAACGTCAACTTTTCTCATTCGACTGCGTAATTAATTGCGTTCTTCCCCTCAGGAACCTTTCCCAGAAGCTCCAGATTTATATTCAAGGATCCGTTGGCTTTGTTTTGTATTGACAGAACAAGATGGCACAATATGAAACTTCAAATGGCGTCACGTTTGATGCAGTATTATACTCCAAAATGCAAACATGTCAGGTTTGAAATGGGAACAAAGCTATTTTAATCCGTACATATTAATCCTTTCCATTTGATGGACCAGAAACCATTTTGGTTGGTTCAGTCCGTTTAGAGCAGGGATGTCAAACTCAATTTCATCGCGGGCCACATCAGCATTATGGTTGCACTCAAAGGGCCGGTTGTAACTTTAAGACTATATAAAAATACATATATAAATATATCATATATATAAAATAACGTATTATATTACATCATTGCCTCTGCATTGGACTATCATCGGAAAGGGGAATAACTTCATAATTAACTACGTCTGAAAGCAGAAGTCTTTTCAGTGCTTATGTCCCAAAATGATTTAAAAAGAAAAGCCAAATTCTGAGAAAAAGAAAATCATATTTGAGATGCATTGTGGGACATGTAGTTTATGGGCAATGTGCTTCTGTAGCATGTAACCGTATAATAAACATATTATATTCTTTGCAAGCTCTTGTGGGGCCACATAAAATGAAGTCGCGGGCCGAATGTGGCCCCCGGGCCTTGAGTTTGACACCCCTGGTTTAGAGACTTCAAATGTGCTTCTGGTTTGCACAGAATATGCTTCAGTGGCTTTTTCAATATTGTTTTGGAAGAAGTCAGAAACAGATCAGGGGCCTCTATTGGAAATACGAAATGGTGCCAGATTTTTGACCAATTCATTGGCCTGGAAACCCTTCTGGTTACTTCAGTTCTCTCCAGCCGGATCTAGCATCATCGAGGGCAGGGCTTCTCTAACGTTTTGTTTATGCGGACCACTATTTATTATCAAGGATTTTCGCAGGCCACCTCATCTGCAAACCGTAAAAATAAGTACATATATAAACTTAAAACTCAGATATTTGTTATTGTTAATTATGGACAACACTTAATTTCAGCCACTGGTTACCCATGGTTACGTGTGCATGTGCAAAACCACAAAACATGGATCGGTGGCGAGCATCAGGTTCGCTGAAGAGAAAAGAGGTTATCGTTAATGTCTAGCCAGTGTCTCGTTAGCCAGTGTCTCGTTAGCCGGTGTCTCGTTAGCCAGTGTCTCGTTAGCCGGTGTCTCGTTAGCCGGCGTCTCGTTAGCCGGCGTCTCGTTAGCCGGCGTCTCGTTAGCCGGCGTCTCGTAGCCGGCGTCTCGTTAGCCGGCGTCTCGTTAGCCGGTGTCTCGTTAGCCGGTGTCTCGTATCCAGTGTCTCGTTAGCCGGCGTCTCGTTAGCCGGCGTCTCGTAGCCGGCGTCTCATAGCCGGCGTCTCGTAGCCGGCGTCTCGTAGCCGGCGTCTCGTTAGCCGGCGTCTCGTTAGCCGGTGTCTCGTATCCAGTGTCTCGTTAGCCGGTGTCTCGTTAGCCGGTGTCTCGTTAGCCGGTGTCTCGTTAGCCGGTGTCTCGTTAGCCGGTGTCTCGTTAGCCGTTGTCTCGTAGCCGGTGTGTCGTAGCCGGTGTGTCGTAGCCGGTGTGTCGTTAGCCGGTGTCTCGTTAGCCGGTGTGTCGTAGCCGTTGTGTCGTTAGCCGGTGTGTCGTTAGCCGGCGTCTCGTTAGCCGGCGTCTCGTAGCCGGCGTCTCGTAGCCGGCGTCTCGTTAGCCGGCGTCTCGTTAGCCGGCGTCTCGTTAGCCGGCGTCTCGTTAGCCGGCGTCTCCTAGCCGGCGTCTCGTAGCCGGCGTCTCGTTTGCCAGCGTCTCGTTAGCCAGCGTCTCGTAGCCAGCGTCTCGTAGCCAGCGTCTCCTAGCCAGCGTCTCCTAGCCAGCGTCTCGTTTGCCAGCGTCTCGTTAGCCGGCGTCTCGTAGCCGGCGTCTCGTAGCCGGCGTCTCCTAGCCGGCGTCTCGTTAGCCGGCGTCTCGTTAGCCGGCGTCTCGTTAGCCGGAGTCTCGTTAGCCGGCGTCTCGTTAGCCGGCGTCTCGTTAGCCGGCGTCTCGTTAGCTGGCGTCTCCTAGCCGGCGTCTCCTAGCCGGCGTCTCGTAGCCGGCGTCTCGTTTGCCAGCGTCTCGTTAGCCAGCGTCTCGTAGCCAGCGTCTCGTAGCCAGCGTCTCGTAGCCAGCGTCTCGTAGCCAGCGTCTCCTAGCCAGCGTCTCCTAGCCAGCGTCTCCTAGCCAGTGTCTCCTAGCCAGTGTCTCGTTTGCCAGCGTCTCGTTAGCCAGCGTCTCGTAGCCAGCGTCTCGTAGCCAGCGTCTCCTAGCCAGCGTCTCCTAGCCAGCGTCTCCTAGCCAGTGTCTCGTTAGCCAGTGTCTCTTAGCCAGTGTCTCGTAGCACAGAACGCATACTGGCGTCTCGTTAGCCGGCGTCTCGTTAGCCGGCGTCTCCTAGCCGGCGTCTCGTAGCCGGCGTCTCGTTTGCCAGCGTCTCGTTAGCCAGCGTCTCGTAGCCAGCGTCTCGTAGCCAGCGTCTCGTAGCCAGCGTCTCCTAGCCAGCGTCTCCTAGCCAGTGTCTCCTAGCCAGCGTCTCGTTTGCCAGCGTCTCGTTAGCCGGCGTCTCGTAGCCGGCGTCTCCTAGCCGGCGTCTCGTTAGCCGGCGTCTCGTTAGCCGGCGTCTCGTTAGCCGGAGTCTCGTTAGCCGGCGTCTCGTTAGCCGGCGTCTCGTTAGCCGGCGTCTCGTTAGCTGGCGTCTCCTAGCCGGCGTCTCCTAGCCGGCGTCTCGTAGCCGGCGTCTCGTTTGCCAGCGTCTCGTTAGCCAGCGTCTCGTAGCCAGCGTCTCGTAGCCAGCGTCTCGTAGCCAGCGTCTCGTAGCCAGCGTCTCGTAGCCAGCGTCTAGCCGTCTCCTAGCCAGCGTCTCCTAGCCAGCGTCTCCTAGCCAGTGTCTCGTTTGCCAGCGTCTCGTTAGCCAGCGTCTCGTAGCCAGCGTCTCCTAGCCAGCGTCTCCTAGCCAGTGTCTCCTAGCCAGTGTCTCGTTAGCCAGTGTCTCTTAGCCAGTGTCTCGTAGCACAGAACGCATACTGGCGTCTCGTTAGCCGGCGTCTCGTTAGCCGGCGTCTCCTAGCCGGCGTCTCGTAGCCGGCGTCTCGTTTGCCAGCGTCTCGTTAGCCAGCGTCTCGTAGCCAGCGTCTCGTAGCCAGCGTCTCGTAGCCAGCGTCTCCTAGCCAGCGTCTCCTAGCCAGTGTCTCCTAGCCAGCGTCTCGTTTGCCAGCGTCTCGTTAGCCGGCGTCTCGTAGCCGGCGTCTCGTAGCCGGCGTCTCGTAGCCGGCGTCTCGTAGCCGGCGTCTCCTAGCCGGCGTCTCGTTAGCCGGCGTCTCGTTAGCCGGCGTCTCGTTAGCCGGCGTCTCGTTAGCCGGCGTCTCGTTAGCCGGAGTCTCGTTAGCCGGCGTCTCGTTAGCCGGCGTCTCGTTAGCCGGCGTCTCGTTAGCTGGCGTCTCCTAGCCGGCGTCTCCTAGCCGGCGTCTCGTAGCCGGCGTCTCGTTTGCCGGCGTCTCGTTAGCCAGCGTCTCGTAGCCAGCGTCTCGTAGCCAGCGTCTCGTAGCCAGCGTCTCCTAGCCAGCGTCTCCTAGCCAGCGTCTCCTAGCCAGTGTCTCCTAGCCAGTGTCTCGTTTGCCAGCGTCTCGTTAGCCAGCGTCTCGTAGCCAGCGTCTCGTAGCCAGCGTCTCGTAGCCAGCGTCTCCTAGCCAGCGTCTCCTAGCCAGTGTCTCCTAGCCAGTGTCTCTTAGCCAGTGTCTCGTAGCACAGAACGCATACTGGCAAAGGCTCATCTTCAGTGCCGTGTAGGTAAATCCCAGTTCCAAGTAGTTCCCATTGTACTTTCTCTTAATCTTCCCTTTCTTTGTTTTTTTCTAAACAGGATTGTATTGCATTTCAACCTAGGTGCTATGTATTCATTGCGAGATCCAAAAGTTCATGATGACCGTGGGAAATGTAGTTTACACAACAATCTCCTCTTCCTCATTGGAGTTTATTCAGATGTCAGAAGGACCCAGTTCAGACGGCGAAATGTAAGACTTTCTTGCTCGAACGTGTGTTGAATATCCTACCGTTTTGTCACATATCAGTTGCTTGTTGGAGTGTGTGCATGGGGGCTTAAATGGAGGTGTCTATCGCCAAGGGTTCGGCAGAAATGCATCTTAATTCTGCTATTTTTCGAAAGTAGTAAAAGGCAATGGGGTTTGAGTACAGACGTTGAAAGATGTCTTGCATTATCTGCACTGGGAAACCATTGAGTAACAAGTGGGAAAGGAAGGACACACCAAGCATTATTATAGCCTCCATGTTACTGTCTCACTACCCGTCATACTCTTTCTCCTTTTCTTAAGGCATGTATATATAGTTTCTTGTTCTTAGTCCAGTTGTGTGCCATCACACAGCCGCTCAAAGCTTACTGAATAAACCAGAAGCCTTTTGAGAGTCAGAGGAGATTATGCTGCACTCAGAGTGCGTTTACCCTTCTGTGTCTCAAGCTCAATGCTTTGTGTCCACCCTCTTGCTTTTGTTTTTATTGGACTACTTTAAGCACGTCCATATACCCACCCACACAAGCACAGCCATATGCACGAAAGAAAACACGCACATCTGTGGAAAAAAGGGGGTTTAAGTCGAGGGTCAGCGAGCATGTGAACGGAAACGCGTACGTACAGAAGGAGGAAAGACTGCGGATGCAAAGAGGACATTCAACAGATCAAAAGATGACTGAGCTGGATGTTAAGGGACAGAGGAGATTCATAAGAGATGGTGTTGGGAACATCCTGAATATCCTCTTCTAGTATGAGAGTAACATGATAACCGAGGTATCAACTGGAGCTGTGAACATGACAGGATGTGTGATGACCTGGAAGAGCATCAGGACTGTTTGAGGCAGATGATAGCTATGTGATGAACATGATGACTCAGCCTCTATGGAGAGAGACATCAAGCATGCTCATTTCTGACGTGAAGCTAATCTGAAGTAAACATTGAAGACTGCTTTCTATTCCTCCATCTTGTGACTGTGTGACTCCCTCTCTTGATATCAGCATGTGAAGGACACTGCTCAGGAACTAGCTGATGCTCTGTATGTGAGGACTCCTTCCATTCTGGAGAGGATCACAGACACATGGATCCTGAGATGAAGCTCAAGCCGGGGACCAGGGAGATCTTTCTAACGGATGGAAATATAAGAAATGATGGTAAACGTCACAGAAGTCTGATCTGAAACGCATGGCATCCCAAGCCTCAGGTTGTGAAACTGAGTGAAAGAGGACAGCTTGGAAGTTTCCTCATGTTGTATGACACCTGGGAGAGTGTGACTTCCACTTGCATCCATTCAGCAGTGGACACAGGAAAGATAAAGACCGCCAGAAGCGACAGATCCTGTTTGATTAGATTTATTTAGAATGTCCATCCATCCATCTTCTCCTCTTATCCGTGGTCGGGTCTCGGGGGTAGCAGTTCCAGCCCCAAACGTTCCTTTCCCCTCATCAACCAGCTCTGACTGGGGGGTCCCAAGGCGCTCCCAGGCCAGCGAAGAGATATAATCCCTCCACCTGGTCCTAGGTCTACCCCTCGGTCTCTTCCCAGCTGGACGTGCCTGGAACACCTCCCTAGGGAGGCGCCCAGGTGGCATCCTTACTAGGTGCCCGAACCACCTCAACTGGCTCCTTTCGACGCGAAGGATGATGTGTAAAACAATAATATTAAAATGTAACATTAAGCAGTGTCAAATTGATATACAAAAATATTACTGATTCTGAATTATGTATAAACAAATTAATTACACATCCGAAAGCGTCCGGTTCTGACGTTTTGACTCAGACGAGCAGTTCACTTCCAGATCGATGCGTTTCAACAAATATTTGTACTTATTCAACTCCCAGCAGCTTGGAAAAGGTATGGATATTCAGACGTGCCTTTTTTCAGCAATAATCTGCTTTTGGTCATTTGTTTGAGGTTGTATTAGCGCTGCTCGATTATGGCAAAATCATAATCTCGATTATTTGGGTCAATAATTGATATCACGATTATTAAAAACTATTATCCGTTTACTTTGAAATTGGAGGGAAAAAACCCTGAACTTTAAATATCAACTGAAAAACCAATAATAAATTAAAAATCATTAAAAATAAAATAATCGTTTTATTTCGATTACGTTGTTTTCATAATCGTTGCAAGCCAAAATTGTAATTGCGATTAAAATACGATTAATTGAGCAGCCCTAGGTTGTATTGAGTTATAAGTAGGGATGCACGATATTAGTTTTTTGAAACCGATACCGATAACTTCCTGCTTCTCAAGACCGATAACCGATAATAATATAATATATATATATATTAAATGTACCTGTAGTTTTTGCACACCTGGTTAAATGGCGAACTAGCCGACTGAATCCTTTATCTTCGACGAGGGAGAAGAGCTGGTCGTCAAGCGCCATCGTTTCTATGACGAAGTTAGAGATCGTTTTAGCCCTGGGGTCGTCTCTGGCAAACTCCTTGCCTTTTTCAAAAGCCTCGTCGATAGGTCAAAGCCCCGGTGCCTTTGCAGCTGGCTTTGGATGCGCCGCTAGTTTAGCAGCGCAGGCGTCTTCGTACGCTTTTAACACACCATCGTAGCCATGGCAATGTTTCAGGCGACTGATTCTTTTTACCCAAAGAATATATTGTATATTATCGGGGCTATTAATACTTTTATCGGGTTTATCGGGACGACGTCATAATTCCTAATATCGGGCCGATAATTATCGTATAAGGTAAAAATACTATTTGAAAAATGTAAAAACATAAGTAGAAGTCGTGCCTAAAGTGTCGAATACGCTGATATCCAATATGTTGGTCCCGACCCTCGTGTCAGGTGCTATCCAGGTTTGCCTTTAAACTATAATCATGTTATTTTAAGGTGTGATAACCATTTATATCCCGAGGGGCCACCGTGTTAATATTTAAAAAGTTAAATATTTAAACCGGATTCTCCATTTACGGCCGATTACGATCTCCGTGTCCCGCCAAGAACGAAGGCCTGCAGGAAGCTGTGTGATTGCTCTTCACGTGGAGCTTCCATAAGCCTCCTCATCTCGTATCACTGGTTCGGGGATGTGTTGGGAAATGAAGACCGGCAGGCGGTGGAGCTTTTGATCCGGCACATCCTGTTCTTAAACCTCTCGCAGCTTGTGATCTCTGGAACCCGTGAGAAGCGGCGCTTAAGTGGCTTTGAAGCGTCTTGACGTTGATTGATGCCAGCAGGGAGCTCCGAGCGCAGACCACACGGTTTCTGCTCGTCACCCACGCGTCCGGATCCAAAACAAGATGTCAGCTGGAGAGGAGCTCAGGACGTGCTCTGACTGCAGGGTGTTACAACCCTGAAGAGGACGAGGGGGGAACGTAATCAACATGTGTCCCCTCTTCTCCATGTCTCTTCTACATCAACATGTGTCCCCTCTTCTTCACGTCTCTCCTACATCAACACGTGTCCCCTCTTCTTCACGTCTCTTCTACATCAACATGTGTCCCCTCTTCTTCATGTCTCTTCTACATCAACATGTGTCCCCTCTTCTTCATGTCTCTTCTACATCAACATGTGTCCCCTCTTCTTCATGTCTCTTCTACATCAACATGTGTCCCCTCTTCTTCACGTCTCTCCTACATCAACATGTGTCCCTCTTCTTCACGTCTCTTCTACATCAACATGTGTCCCCTCTTCTTCATGTCTCTTCTACATCAACATGTGTCCCCTCTTCTTCATGTCTCTTCTACATCAACATGTGTCCCCTCTTCTTCATGTCTCTTCTACATCAACATGTGTCCCCTCTTCTTCACGTCTCTTCTACATCAACATGTGTCCCCTCTTCTTCACGTCTCTTCTACATCAACATGTGTCCCCTCTTCTTCATGTCTCTTCTACATCAACATGTGTCCCCTCTTCCTCATGTCTCTTCTACATCAACATGTGTCCCCTCTTCTTATGTCTCTTCTACATCAACATGTGTCCCCTCTTCTTCATGTCTCTTCTACATCAACATGTGTCCCCTCTTCCTCATGTCTCTTCTACATCAACATGTGTCCCCTCTTCCTCATGTCTCTTCTACATCAACATGTGTCCCCTCTTCTTCATGTCTCTTCTACATCAACATGTGTCCCCTCTTCTTCATGTCTCTTCTACATCAACATGTGTCCCCTCTTCTTCATGTCTCTTCTACATCAACATGTGTCCCCTCTTCTTCATGTCTCTTCTACATCAACATGTGTCCCCTCTTCTTCATGTCTCTTCTACATCAACATGTGTCCCCTCTTCTACATCAACATGTGTCCCCTCTTCTACATCAACATGTGTCCCCTCTTCTCATGTCTCTTCTATCAACATGTGTCCCCTCTTCTTCATGTCTCTTCTACATCAACATGTGTCCCCTCTTCTTCATGTCTCTTCTACATCAACATGTGTCCCCTCTTCTTCATGTCTCTTCTACATCAACATGTGTCCCCTCTGTGGAAAGAGACTCTGAAAGTTTCAGGAACAAAGATTTTCTCTCTTTTTGATCCATTTCTATAAAAACCTGTCTGAAAATGAGCTGATCAGATTTCGGCATCTTTGTGATGTTGTCTTGTGTAACCATTAGCCAATCAGCAACAAGGTAACCCCCCCCCCCCCCCCCCCATTGAGTTCTTTGTAACCAAATGTCTCTCAGAGGGGCTCAGATATATCTGAGAGCTGTGATATATTGATGAGAAACAGTATACTAGGGGACCTTTAATAATTGTTGTACACCTCACATCAGACGGTGAATGTCCCACGTCTGGCTGCTATAAATGTCACAGAGGACCAATAGCAAGAAGAAGACTTTTCCACAAAGCCCTGACGAGCTTCGGTGTTTCTGTTGAATCCAGAATTCCCTTTGATGCTCAGGACGAGAGCTGGCGGTGTGAGATTAAGGATTGGACACCTCTGGTCACAGATGATTCATTGAATTAGTCTCGCAAACCTCCAGCAGCATTCAGCGGTGGACCGCAGGGAGACGGATGAATAGTTAGCATAATTGTTATCGCAGCTCTTTTGCTCCGGTGGATCTGTCGCCGTGTGTACCGTCTCCGGCTCCGAATTGTTCTGAAACCGCCGAGTTAGGGAGTCTGGAAAGAGCATCGGTGTGATTTCAAAGAGACACCCGGCGAACTAGATTACAGCCGTGGAGCTTGTACTCTTTTCTCAGCGAAGTATAAGACTTTGAAAACATGAAAAAGACTTTCTGGACGGCACCGAATCTCTACCTAAGATTTCTGGTTAATTAATACTCTTTAATTTAAAGGACATTTAAGGACTGAGGTGAAGTTGTATCCATTGCAGCCTCAGGAAACTCAAACGGCTCTGTTTCAATTAACGAAACCTTTATTACATTAGGAAAGCACGATTAAATCAAGACGCAGAACCCTTCGAACGATAGACGTTGGATCGGAAAAATCCAATGTAACACGTTTAAGTTGAAATCCCAGTTTACATTAGATCTGCAGATACGTATTCTTAAATGATAAATGATATTTCCTCATGTATACTATCCTTTTTCTCTCATTGTGTTCCTCCCGCTCAGATCTGAAACCTCGACCTGTGACCTGAGCGTCGACACGCCCTACTCAGATTGGTGTCCCCCGCACCGTCGGGTCTTTTCAGCCGGGCCGATGCCTTTTCGGCCGAAAGGCAGTCGGCAAAATAAATCACTCGGATTGGCTGTTCAGCTAGCGAATCAGTGCATGAGAAGCGAAACGGAAGTGAGGGACCCAAACAAACTATTAAGAAGGCAAATGTGAGATTCCATTGAACTCCAGCTCTCGACTCAGGTTCGGGAAAGCCCCGTGAGCTTCTCGCTGTAGAGGGAACATGGAACACACGCTATTCGTTGTTTGTTTATATCACGCAGTCTGTTCTTCTTCTCTCGGTTATCACGCAGTCTGTCTTCCGGTTGTTGCCTCTTTAGAATGACGAATACACACTACCGCCCCCTGCTGGTAGGGAGAGGTATTGCCACTCACGCATGCGCAGTTCGTACGTGCTTCTTGGCCGTCGGCTGAAGTCTTTGCGGTGTGTTCCAGTGCGACACATGGCCGAGACGCAGAGACGCGAGGCGACGCAACAGTCGGGGTCCGTCTGTGTCAGTTCTTTGGTGTCCGCTTGGTGCGTCCGGGCCTTTAGCTGTTGCAACGTGAATCCAATGAGACCTCTTCAAACGTCTTGTATTGTTGAACCGATCATTGTCAGTTTACTATGAATTCAATTGAAGAACAGCTGCCAAGTGTCTTATTCAAGAACCTTTAACCTTTGATGTTGGGGTATTTTTGGTAACACAAAATGTAGTAAGTGCTGTTTTAATAGAATCTACAAATAAACGTGAAACCTTATCTTCACGAGATAAGAAAGGCGTTTTTTTATTAGAAAACCCAAAGAACCAGACTCTCGTGCAGAAATAAGAAATAAAGTTTCGATGACACTCGAACAGTACAATTTCATAAATGATTATTGCTGCGATCGGAAGAAGTCTTTTAGATCGTCTAGGAGTTAATAGATGCTCCACTAAAGTGCACGACGTGATGAATACCAGCCGGTTGCTATGGGGTTTGAGACGCAGGATTACAGACTTGTGCAGCACTGCAATGTTCTTACCGTTACCCTGGGTATTTCCGTCCACTGTTCTCCTGCAGTGCTCTCTCCTCTCACCCCCAGCTCCACTGCCCTAAAACACAGTCCGGCTCCTCTGCGACTAAAGGGGCCAAATAATTTATGACTTCTGGGAGTTTCTGCAAAGTCCATTGGGGGTTTTTGCTCAAAAACACAGAGCCTCTTGAAATGAGAGCCAACAAATCTTATCACAGAGGCCGAGCGATATCGATCAAGCACCCTATCAACCTCGGCAGATATATAGCGGCCATTTTTCTGCTATGTGGGCCAAATCTCTGTTATTGCCCGCTTATAATATAGTTGACAGGTATTAATGAAAGATGTTGTCTCCCTGCCTGTAAACTGCTCAGTCGTAAAATTAACATTTTGTACAGAGACGTGACTCGCCGTTTCTGACTCGGTAAGTAAAAGGGATCAAAGCTTCAATACTCCCCGTATCTTATTTGTCTTTTCTTTAAAATATAAAAAGAGTAAGGAGGAAAAAGGGATTTCGAAGAACTGTGCCCTTCAAGAAAAAGCTAATTCAGAAAAGATTTCATTCATCCGATATTATAGTGCAAACGGTCATGCAGGGAATATTTAGAGATTATTCAGCAACTAAGCCTTGAGAGAAAGCCGAGAGAATACCCAGGGTACACCTGCGCCTCGGGCAAGGCTGAGATATTTCAAGTGTTTTATTCATTACATGGAGAAAAACAAGATTCATATATACTGTATCTATACGAAGCACACAGGCCACACACGTCTTGCATTTAGAAACGGTTGCAGACAATCAGGAAGCCATTTTATTACCTTTTTTACTTGTTATATAAAGACATTTAAATCATGTTTCAGTGGCTATTAAAGTGCTTTAGTGTCCAGCCAATGATTGGTTAATTAATCGACATGTAGCAGTAACATAATGGTTTTAATCACGGTTTGATTTGGTGCTAAACTGAATATGCTTGGGTTTTGACAATCAGTCGTCCAAACACATTAGAAGACGCCATTTTGGGTCTTAAGGCCCGGACACACCAAGACGATGTTGGCCGTCGATGGGCGTCAGGCCGACGATGAGCGTCGACACGCCCTACTCAGATTTGTTTGATCCCGCACCGTCATGTCTTTTCGGCCGTGCCTACGCCTTTTCGGCCGAAGGCAGTCGGCGAAAGAAATCACTCTGATTGGCTGTTCAGCTAGCGAATCAGTGCATGAGAAGCGAAACGGAAGTGAGGGACCCAAACAAACGATTAAGAAGGCGAATGTGAGATTCCATTTACCTCCAGCTCTCGACTCAGGTTCGGGAAAGCCCCGTGAGCTCCTCGCTGTCGAGGGAACATGGAACGCATGCTATTTGTTGTTTGTTTATATCACGCAGTCTGTTCTTCTTCTCTCGGTTATCACGCAGTCTTCCGGTCGTTGCCTCTTTTGAATGACGAATACACGCTACCGCCCCCTGCTGGTAAGGAGAGGTATTGCCACTCACGCATGCACATTTCGTACGTGCTTCTTGGCCGTCGGCTGAAGTCTTTGCGGTGTGTTCCAGTGCGACACATGGCCAAGACGCAGAGACGCGAGGCGACGCAACAGCCGGGTCCGTCTGTGTCAGTTATTTGGTGTCAGTTCTTTGTCCGGGCCTTTTAGGGATCCTTTACATTATTAGAGTAGAGATGCAATTATAAGTTGACCGACGGGAAGCTCATGTGCGGACTATTTTGTTTATCTTTTGGGCTATTGGTCACATTGTACGAAGCCATCTTGAGTTCTAGGAATGATTATTTTTCCATTGTTTATAAACAAAATGACTGGCACTAGTATACATAAGAGTCTTCTATCTCTTTATCAGATCTCCAATCGCATTAAAGACTCCATTTTCCAATCGGGAATCGTTGCTGGGTTCAATGTTCAGTTGGAGAATAGACAATCAGGAACACAGGAGAGATCTAAAATGTACTTTTCAATGTCTAAACCAGTGCCTCTCAAAGTGTTGTCCGCGGACCACTGGTGGCCCGTGAGCGCCCCCTAGTGGTCCGTGAGTATATTGGTCACATTTTACATAAATTAATTAATTTGAGTTTTTCCGCACTCTCGCGGGAATATCTCCGCAATGGAGCGAGCTTAAGTTTCACTTTAAATTGCATGATATAGCCCCGCGCAACACCTTCATCACACATGTTGCCACTTGTTTGTCCCATTTTCAAGCGATTTGTAATCTGTTCTAGAAAAACGATGTGATTTTGGATATTTGTGGAGTTAGGTGGTCCTTGGTATGAAAAGGTTTGAGAAACACTGGTCGAAACAAACAGAAAAGTTCCTCTGAAACTTATCTAGAGTCAAAGTCAAGAGATTTACAGAGGAGGTATTGGATTATTGATCTTTCCTGGTCCACTTCCCAAAGGTAACGTTTCATATTTAGTCCTCGTTTGTTATGAAGAACCAGCCCTGCCCACAAAGTGAAGTCCCAGTCTGGCAAACTGGGATTTAACAGACATGCTGGCGAAAGAAATACCAAGATGGCAGTCGAGAAGATTGATTTAGAAACACGTAGTGCTCAAAGCAGAGGTTTTAATATTCATGCTCACCTCTCCCGTGCCGGTGTAATTAGCTCTACTCATAATAAGTCATTAACAACTCGCCCAACACTCCTGATGGATCAAGATCTGATTATTAGATATTAAAAAGTGTTCGGCGCAGCATTGAGTTATGGATTTGAAAGTGAAGCTCGGGCGGCAGATGGAGAAACCCGAGAGATGGATTAAAGAGGCGAGATATTCTTCCAGCAGTTTAATGAGTTTCTGAACGGCCGGAGGGGAAGAAGAGGGAAGAGGAGGTCGCCGAGACGAAGAAGATTTAATAAGACCACCAACGGAGAAACGCTGTGTGTGTGTGTGTGTGTGTGTGTGTGTGTGTGTGTGTGTGTGTGTGTGTGTGTGTGTGTGTGTGTGTGTGTGTGTGTGTGTGTGTGTGTGTGTGTGTGTGTGTGTGTGTGTGTGTGTGTGTGTGTGTGTGTGTGTGTGTGTGTGTGTGTGTGTGTGTGTGTGTGTGTGTGTGTGTGTGTGTGTGTGTGTGTGTGTGTGTGTGTGTGTGTGTGTGTGTGTGTGTGTGTGTGTGTGTGTGTGTGTGTGTGTGTGTGTGTGTGTGTGTGTGTGTGTGTGTGTGTGTGTGTGGGAAATGCTAATTCAGGCCCTGGAAAAGTGACTAAAGTTGCATCAAATATAATTTATATTTTATCTAATCGCCGAATTAGTAATACTATAATGATAATAAATACTGTATAGTAATGAAACGTAACATTTTGCTGGTGAGAGATTTGAGTTGCTTTAGTCTGTCGAAGCTAGTACGCCTATTTGATTTGTTTTAGATCGGCACAACATGTTTCATATGCAGACCTTATTTTCCGTGGGGGGGGAATAGTTATACTCTACATTTAAACATAGTTCTGAATAGAATGGGCAACCTCAAGGAACTGTGTAACATGACTTTAATGCAAATAAATTGAAAGTATTATTGGGGTTTTTTCTGCCTATGACTTAGGGATGGCATTATTGGTCAATTGGTTCCCAAGGATACCATCGTTGGTTTGTTGGGTGACCATGTTGGCCTACATTGGGATATCCCAACAACTCTTTAATGGGTTGTTGTGAAATTATGCACAGATGTTCCTGGTCCCCAGAGGATGAATCCTACCAAAAATGAGGATCCCTGGACTTTTTCCTCTCGCGCCACCCACAACTCTACTTCCTGGCGATGAGTCAAAATTAGGATTAGGCAACGATATTATATTGGTATTGAGATGTGAGGCTAGATATTGTGTCAGATTTTGGATATTGTGCAATTGTAGAAGACTGTTCTACTTCCTCTTATTAATTGCCTTTACCCACGTAGTCATTATATCCACGTCATTGATGATTATTAACCAACTATAATAATAATACATTTTATTTTTAGGCGCCTTTCATGACACCCAAGGACACCGTACAATTTAAAAAAAAAAAAAAAAAAACTAAATAAAATAAAAGCTAATAGGCAACAGAACAAGATAAAAACACAAACAGGAAATCATGGAGGAGACAGTCAAGTGGACACAAATGAAACATAGCACTACAGTGAGTAAGCAGATTTGAACAGGTGGGTTTTTAATTGGGATTTGAATATGGAACTATCTCATTGCATATACATTCAAAGGCTTTTTTTTTTATATACAGCATAGTTTGTATTGTCCTCAAAACCTGTACAGTAGAATAAATACTGTAAATTGTAATAATACATCATGTGAGTGAATATGCACCAATAGTCAAGCGAACAATATCACTGCAATGTTGATATACATTTACATTGTTGCATCGACTCAGTTGTCTTGTGTCTTATCTGTCGGAGAGAAACCATTATTTATTTTGATTATCATACAGGTACCTCCTTGTGTCTATTAACCTGTTCTATTTTGCTGCATGTACTTCTTAAAGTTCCTCACGAATAATCCGAGGGGAATTTCTTGTTGTGTATTCGTGATTTTGTGAAGTGCTTTGAGCTGCAAGTGCTATATAAATAAAGCTTTATTATTGAGATATTCTGTCCAAAACATCTCGTCTCAACAATAGCTGGATTTTTTTTTCGTTCACGCGTTGGTGCCCACTGAAGATTATTTTACTCCGCTGAGCGTGTGTTCAGCCTCCAGTTGTTTCAGAGAGGGAAATGCAGCGGTTTGATCACAGCGGTGGTGGGTTTGGAGCGATGGTCTCCTGCTGAGTTTCGCCTCACACAGCCGAACCCGCCTGGCTTGATTAAAAACTTTCAGGAAGTAAACAAGTCTTTGGATTTTCTTGGGTTGGAGAGAAAGCAGGTTTCGAGTCCAGACTGCGAATTTAGCACTTTTTATGCTGCTGCAACACAAACATTTCCCACATGATCAATAAAGTACTTCTTATCTTATTTCAATGGATCCAAATAAGCGTAATTATGGACTAAAAAGCTTTCCAGAAATAGTCTTTGAATGTCTGACAGTAATTCAATATCTACGTGTTTTATTTACATGGTTTAAAGCAGGGGTGTCAAACTCAAGGCCCGGGGGCCAAATCCGGCCCGTGACTTCATTTTATGTGGCCCCACAAGAGCCTGCAAAGAATATAATGTTTACTATACGGTTACATGCTACTTTACAGAAGCACGTTGCCCAAAGACTACATGTCCCACAATGCATCTCAAGTTTGACTTTTCTTCTCAGAATCGGACTTTTTTTTTCAAAATGTCACTTATTTTATTTTGGCTTTTCTTTTTAAATAATTTTGTGACATTCTCACTGAAGAGACTTAAGTTATTACCCTATCCGATAATAATCCAATGCAGACGGCAATAATGTAATATAATACATTCTTTTAAATATATTAAATATTTATATATGTATTTTTTGTATGTATATAAAACCGGCCCTTTGAGTTGAATTGAGTTCGACACCCCTGGTTTAAAACAAAGAAAAGCAGAAAATGATTACATCAGAGAAGCTGGAACCAGAACATATTTGGCATTTTTCCTTTAATTAAAATGAAGTATAATATTTAGAGTCATTTCTGAGTCAACTGCTTTTAACATGAATTAATTTAGGCTTTATTTCTGACTTGTTTATATACCACAATCCTGCTAATTACCCTTTGACCCGGACCTCAGTAGTGTGTCCGGTTCAATGTCAGGGTTAAAGGTCACGACCCTCAGTGATCCCTTTTCGCTTTCACTGTGGCAGCTTTGTCTCCCTGATAATGCTCGTACAAGAGTTTCCTTGTAAACACGCAGCCTGTGTGGAGTCGTAAAGCAGAGGCTACACATGTTCATAGTTCTCGGGGCTATTCGGAGGAAGAAGACCATTAAAGGGGCCCTATCATGCCTATTCTCAGTATGTAGTGTCTCTACTTTAAAGAGTCCTCTCCTGCTGATGTTCAGGTGTATATCAGTATGTAGTGTCTCTACTTTAAAGAGTCCTCTCATGCTGATGTTCAGGTGTATATCAGTATGTAGTGACTCTACTTTAAAGAGTCCTCTCCTGCTGATGTTCAGGTGTATATCAGTATGTAGTGTCTCTACTTTAAAGAGTCCTCTCCTGCTGATGTTCAGGTGTATATCAGTATGTAGTGTCTCTACTTTAAAGAGTCCTCTCCTGCTGATGTTCAGGTGTATATCAGTATGTAGTGACTCTACTTTAAAGAGTTCTCTCCTGCTGATGTTCAGGTGTATATCAGTATGTAGTGTCTCTACTTTAAAGAGTCCTCTCCTGCTGATGTTCAGGTGTATATCAGTATGTAGTGTCTCTACTTTAAAGAGTCCTCTCCTGCTGATGTTCAGGTGTATATCAGTATGTAGTGTCTCTACTTTAAAGAGTCCTCTCCTGCTGATGTTCAGGTGTATATCAGTATGTAGTATCTCTACTTTAAAGAGTCCTCTCCTGCTGATGTTCAGGTGTATATCAGTATGTAGCGTATCTACTTTAAAGAGTCCTCTCCTGCTGATGTTCAGGTGTATATCAGTATGTAGTGTCTCTACT
Organism: Chaenocephalus aceratus; assembly: GCA_023974075.1. Classification (NCBI taxonomy): domain Eukaryota; kingdom Metazoa; phylum Chordata; class Actinopteri; order Perciformes; family Channichthyidae; genus Chaenocephalus; species Chaenocephalus aceratus. Next base: position 24,391 of record JAMFTG010000236.1, on the reverse strand, counting down.
TTAAAGAGTCCTCTCCTGCTGATGTTCAGGTGTATATCAGTATGTAGTGTCTCTACTTTAAAGAGTCCTCTCCGGCCGATGTTCTTTGGGATTTTAGCCTTTTCAGACCATTTGCACTAAAACCTATAACACACTTCCAGAAAGGGAAAACATAATAGGGCCTCTTTAAGTATTCTCATTTATTCTGAGCATTTGAAATCAACATTCTTTGTTTGTTAAAAAACTATATCTGACTTGTTTTTTTCTTTTTTAAACACTAATCTTTTAATCTTCAATATGACCCAATGGGCGTTTCATTGGTCTGTTAGAAATAGAACTATGGAGACTTGTATTCATCGTATTGAACTTTAGAGTCACTTAAAACAACGTAGTGTAATTATACTCCAAAGCCACAACATGCTTCTGCTGACAGATGCATCAGTTTGGTTTATAATCTGTGTTGCGAGGTTAAGCCGTTGTATCAATGTTTAACATCCACGTGTTTACAGAGAATCTCATCTCCGTCAAGTTTATTTAGTCTTTCTTTAGGTTGTTGTCGTTGAGGCGTGAACCGAGTTTTTACTGCGAGTTTCCCAACCTCCTTTCCTCATCTTGGGTTTCCAGAGACCGGCCCGTTCATGGGAAAAGGGAGAAGCCCTTTGGTCTCCGAGGAATACTGCGTGGCTCTGCTGTGACGTCGCAGGAGTTAATTAAGAACAGACGTACTTCTCTGTTCCAGAAAAAGACTGACGACATTTATAGGAAGCTTCAGAAGTGGGAAGTAGAGGAGTACAAATACTTTGGGCTATACTTAAGTACATTTTTCTGGTATCAGTACTTTACCCCACTACTTATTTTTCTGACGACCTTTTACTTTTTCTTCTCACATGTTGAACCCAAATACCTGTACTTTCTACTTCTTACATGTTGAACTCAAATACCTGTACTTTCTACTTCTTACATGTTGAACTCAAATACCTGTACTTTCTACTTCTTACATGTTGAACTCAAATACCTGTACTTTCTACTTCTCACATGTTGAACTCAAATACCTGTACTTTCTACTTCTCACATGTTGAACTCAAATACCTGTACTTTCTACTTCTTACATGTTGAACTCAAATACCTGTACTTTCTACTGCTTACATGTTGAACTCAAATACCTGTACTTTCTACTTCTCACATGTTGAACACAAATACCTGTACTTTCTACTTCTCTCATGTTGAACTCAAATACCTGTACTTTCTACTTCTCACATGTTGAACTCAAATACCTGTACTTTCTACTTCTTACATGTTGAACTCAAATACCTGTACTTTCTACTTCTCACATGTTGAACTCAAATACCTGTACTTTCTACTTCTCACATGTTGAACTCAAATACCTGTACTTTCTACTTCTTACATGGTACTCTTTAAAACAGCTGCTAGCTATGGGTACTTTTTATAGCCTTTATTTAACGAGGTGAACGATCTCTTTTTCAAGGGACACCTGCAGCACGTTGGTTCCACATGGAAAAACAATAGAAAACAGAAAGGACGTCATACAACATAATTACAGTGGTACCATTTACAAACCTATTCACTGACTGGCACCAAGAGTATCAAGTAGCATTTCATCTTTTTGGCTTTTGAAAATAGCATTACTTTAGTTTTATCAATATTTAGAAGAAGCTTAAGCTCAGAAAGCTGAGTCTGAATAATATTGGCAGAATAATAGTGGACTTACTTACTGAAGGACACTTCAAAGCGTCTTTACTTTTTCTTGAGTAAAGACGTTTAGTCAGCACTTCTACTTTCACCAGAGTACTTTTAAACACGAGTATCTGTACTTCTACTTTCACCAGAGTACTTTTAAACACGAGTATCTGCACTTCTACTTTCACCAGAGTATTTTAAACACGAGTATCTGCACTTCTACTTTCACCAGAGTACTTTTAAACACGAGTATCTGTACTTCTACTTTCACCAGAGTATTTTTAAACACGAGTATCTGTACTTCTACTTTCACCAGTGTATTTTTAAACACGAGTATCTGTACTTCTACTTTCACCAGAGTATTTTTAAACACGAGTATCTGCACTTCTACTTTCACCAGAGTACTTTTAAACACGAGTATCTGTACTTCTACTTTCACCAGAGTACTTTTAAACACGAGTATCTGTACTTCTACTTTCACCAGAGTACTTTTAAACACGAGTATCTGTACTTCTACTTTCACCAGAGTACTTTTAAACACGAGTATCTGCACTTCTACTTTCACCAGAGTACTTTTAAACACGAGTATCTGTGCTTCTACTTTCACCAGAGTATTTTTAAACACGAGTATCTGCACTTCTACTTTCACCAGAGTACTTTTAAACACGAGTATCTGTACTTCTACTTTCACCAGAGTATTTTTAAACACGAGTATCTGTACTTCTACTTTCACCAGAGTATTTTTAAACACGAGTATCTGCACTTCTACTTTCACCAGAGTATTTTTAAACACGAGTATCTGCACTTCTACTTTCACCAGAGTATTTTTAAACACGAGTATCTGCACTTCTACTTTCACCAGAGTACTTTTAAACACGAGTATCTGCACTTCTACTTTCACCAGAGTACTTTTAAACACGAGTATCTGCACTTCTACTTTCACCAGAGTATTTTTAAACACGAGTATCTGTACTTCTACTTTCACCAGAGTATTTTTAAACACGAGTATCTGTACTTCTACTTTCACCAGAGTATTTTTAAACACGAGTATCTGTACTTCTACTTTCACCAGAGTATTTTTAAACACGAGTATCTGCACTTCTACTTTCACCAGAGTACTTTAAACACGAGTATCTGTACTTCTACTTTCACCAGAGTATTTTTAAACACGAGTATCTGCCACTTCTACTTTCACCAGAGTATTTTTAAACACGAGTATCTGTACTTCTACTTTCACCAGAGTATTTTTAAACACGAGTATCTGTACTTCTACTTTCACCAGAGTATTTTTAAACACGAGTATCTGTACTTCTACTTTCACCAGAGTATTTTTAAACACGAGTATCTGTCACCAGAGTATTTTTAAACACGAGTATCTGTACTTCTACTTTCACCAGAGTATTTTTAAACACGAGTATCTGCACTTCTACTTTCACCAGAGTATTTTTAAACACGAGTATCTGTACTTCTACTTCACCAGAGTATCTGTACTTCTACTTTCACCAGAGTATTTTTAAACACGAGTATCTGTACTTCTACTTTCACCAGAGTATCTGTAATTCTACTTTCACCAGAGTATTTTTAAACACGAGTATCTGTACTTCTACTTTCACCAGAGTATTTTTAAACACGAGTCTCTGACTTCTACTTTCACCAGAGTACTTTTAAACACGAGTCTCTGTACTTCTACTTTCACCAGAGTATTTTTAAACACGAGTATCTGTACTTCTACTTTCACCGAGTACTTTTAAACACGAGTATCGGTACTTCTACTTCACCAGAGTACTTTAAAACACGAGTATCTGTACTTCTACTTTCACCAGAGTATTTTTAAACACGAGTATCTGTACCTTCTACTTTCACCAGAGTATTTTTAAACACTTAGTATCTGCACTTCTACTTTTCACCAGAGTATTTTTAAACACGAGTATCTGTACTTCTACTTTCACCAGAGTACTTTTAAACACGAGTATCTGTACTTCTACTTTCACCAGAGTACTTTTTAAACACGAGTATCTGTAACTTCTACTTTCACCAGAGTATTTTTTAAAACACGAGTATCTGTACTTCTACCTTTTCACCAGAGTATTTTTAAACACGAGTATCTGTACTTCTACTTTCACCAGAGTATTTTTAAACACGAGTATCTGTACTTCTACTTTCACCAGAGTATTTTTAAACACGAGTATCTGTACTTCTACTTTCACCAGAGTATTTTTAAACACGAGTATCTGTACTTCTACTTTCACCAGAGTATTTTTTAAACACGAGTATCTGTACTTCTACTTTCACCAGAGTATTTTTAAACACGAGTATCTGTACTTCTACTTTCACCAGAGTATCTGTACTTCTACTTTCACCAGAGTATTTTTAAACACGAGTATCTGTACTTCTACTTTCACCAGAGTATTTTTAAACACGAGTATCTGTACTTCTACTTTCACCAGAGTATTTTTAAACACGAGTATCTGTACTTCTACTCGAGTAAAGGATGAGTGGACTTTTGCCCTCTCGGAGAAGCTTTCCCTCCGTCGACACGTTTCATGAGGAGACGGTTAGTGGTGGCTGCAGGACGATGTGGAAAGTAGCTTGAAATAGAAAGACTATACTGGTTTATTACAACCTCCATGTTGTTCGTGTTTGTTTGGCTTCTGTTTCCGCCCACTTTGCACTCAGATACAAGTTATTGCTAAGACTTGGAAACATGGGAACGTCCAAATGAGAAGCCGAAATGTTTGAGATCAGGTTCAGATGTTCAGGTTGTACACAAACAACCAGGTTCATCTAACTTGGTTGAAAGTGAAGAAACATGTGCTGTGCAGTCTCCAACAATTACATATACTCTGTTATACAATAGACCCTCTGTCCTTAGACCCTCTGTCCTTAGACCCTCTGTCCTTAGACCCTCTGTCCTTAGACCCTCTGTCCTTAAACCCTCTGTCCTTAGACCCTCTGTCCTTAAACCCTCTGTCCTTAAACCCTCTGTCCTTAGACCCTCTGTCCTCAGACCCTCTGTCCTCAGGCCCTCTGTCCTTAGACCCTCTGTCCTTAAACCCTCTGTCCTTAGACCCTCTGTCCTTAAACCCTCTGTCCTTAGACCCTCTGTCCTTAAACCCTCTGTCCTTAGACCCTCTGTCCTCAGACCCTCTGTCCTCAGACCCTCTGTCCTCAGACCCGCTGTCCTCAGACCCTCTGTCCTCAGACCCTCTGTCCTCAGACCCTCTGTCCTCAAACCCTCTGTCCTCAGACCCTCTGTCCTTAAACCCTCTGTCCTTAAACCCTCTGTCCTTAGACCCTCTGTCCTCAGACCCTCTGTCCTCATACTCTCTGTCCTCAGACCCTCTGTCCTCAGACCCGCTGTCCTCAGACCCTCTGTCATCAGACCCTCTGTCCTCAGACCCTCTGTCCTCAAACCCTCTGTCCTCAGACCCTCTGTCCTCAGACCCTCTGTCCTCAGACCCTCTGTCCTTAGACCCTCACATCGTACAAGGAAAGACTTCCGGAGAAACCCCACAGTTTAAAGGGAACATGGGAGAAACCTCAGGGAGAGCAGCAGAGGAGGGATCCCTCTCCCAGGACGGACAGACGTGCAATAGATGCCGTGTGTAAATTGAAGAGATAATACATTTGCAACATAGGTAGTCCAGATGTTTGGAAATGCATGTGTGTATAACAGGAAGATGAATCCACGAGGATATCCATCCAGGACCGATGATCCAGGACCACAGCCACGACTCAGGACACAGGACCGATGATCCAGGACTCAGGACCGCAGGATCATCCATGACTCCGGATCCCGGCGTATATAGACCCCAAAAAGAAAGACATGTGGGGAAACTGGGTTAATCGGAACATGAGAGGACACAGGTACAGACAGAGAGAAGGAAGAAGCAAGATGTCCCCCGACACACTAAGCCTATATCAGCAAAACTAGGGGCTGAATCTAATCGGCCCTAACTATAAGCTTTATCAAAAAGGAAGGTCTTAAAAACGGATAGGGTGTCTGCCGCCCGAACACAAGCTGGAAGCCGATTCCACAAATGTGGAGCTTGATGAGAAAAGGCTCTGACTCCCATTGTACTTTTAGAGACTCTAGGAACAACCAACAACCCTGCATTCTTGGAACGCAATGCCCTCGTGTTATTGGTCCAATGTTATCCACCATTGTTAATGTTTACTCCAATAAGTTAACTAGCTTTGCATATTTTAGTGATGAAACCACGTAAGCTACCATTACTTGTTTGTAGATCATCAGTCAGTCAATATTTCAGTTTGAGAGAGATCGAAATACTGTTTCCCACAATCCTGAGGAATACAAAAATACAAATATATATATTAGGGATGCCAGCGATTATTCGATTATTCGAATATTCGCTACAGTCTCCATAATCGAATATTATTTTTAAAAATCAATTTTATTTATATATATTTTTTTAATTTGGGGTCGGCCAGGGCTGCCGAATAATCGATTTTGATCATGGTCATTTTCTGGCAACCCTAATATATATATATATATATGTTCACATACATAAAAGCACAACAGTCAGTATATACAAAATAACAGTCACTTCAAAATGGATATATTATGAAAAATGTACATTAGTGCAAAAATACTGTCCAATCAACTTCCAACTAAGTTACTAAAAGATAACGTTCTTGACGCCAATGAGGAGATATTCCAATAGTTTCTTTTGTACAAGAATGTTTTCATATTCATTATTAAGTGTTTGGGTTTTCTGTTTTTATTCTATATTGCATCGTGCTATCATACAGCAGGGTTAGCCGTCGTGGTCCATCTTCTCCGGAGGATTTGTTCTATCAGGTTTAAAAGAAACGTATATCTGTATTTCTTGTATCGTTACCCTCTGCTCACTCATTCCAGCCGTCTGCCTCGTACTTTTTTTATCCGATTGACTTTCTGTCCGACTTCTATGGGATCTGTAATTATTCGATGGACTCGACGGTATGTTTGAACGGCAGAGGCAGACGGATACTTTGAGATGACGACCTACCTTCTCATTCCCGCATCCATCGTTCTGCTTTCATGCCTCAAAGAGAATCGTCTTTGTTTGTGGGAATCCTCGTTCCTCTCCCTCGGGATTCGACTCGAGTTAATTTTAATGTTGGCCTCTTTTTTTCTGTTTTGCATGAAAGACAACAAGCCTTTGTTTTCCACATCGGCATGCCACTGTTTGCCGGTGGCTCACGTCGAGGAGGAGCGCTCGGCGGCATGTTGATTTTCTTTCTTTATCATCAAAGCGAAAGCGGCTCTTCCAGCGGTCCTGGATTGATCCGGAGTGATCTGCTCAGTGGAAACTAATCCCACTGGGCCTCCTATTGATTTCAAAGTGTGTTGGTCTCTTTCTTTAAAGAGTTCACCGAGACTTTTAGCGAATATACTCGTTGTTGTTTCACAAAGTAAACAAGAACCCTGCATACTCATAACGAGTCATATCCGGCTTATAACGTTAATATCATGAGAAATATAGATATTTAATGATTGGATTATGTTGCCCTATTGATTCCCAGGTTTATAAATTCATCTAAAAGTATGTTAAACGTGGAAAAGCTGCATTTAGCTGCATTTAGCTGACTTTCTACCACTTTGACTACCTTTCGGTTCATATTCAACTTTAACGCGTTTTCACTGAACCTTAACGTAGGGGCGCACCAAGCTGACACCAAAGAACTGACACAGACGGACCCCGGCTGTTGCGTCGCCTCGTGTCTCTGCGTCTTGGCCATGTGTCGCACTGGAACACACCGCAAAGACTTCAGCCGACGGCCAAGAAGCACGTACGAACTGCGCATGTGTGAGTGGCAATACCTCTCCCTACCAGCAGGGGTAGTGTGTATTCGCCATTCAAAAGAGGCAACGACCGGAAGACAGGCCGTTTCTCAATCGCGAGGCTTGGTAGTCGCGTACTTCCAAGTCACTTCCTTCAGAAACGAAGCCAGTATGCTTCCAAGCCACGGCTTTGGAAAACGAAGAAGAATGGAACAGGCTAACAAGTGTGCCACTCTCTCTAACGGTTTCAACATAAAATGTACCGAAAATAAATACCTCGCGATGTCTATCTAATTATGAACTTGCTTTTCTTTTAGGAACACATGTTTGGTGAAAACAAAGTCACACATTTACCAACACATGTTCTACGCCACTACATACTTACATTTCAATGTGTGCTGCGTCGGTTCAGCCATTCTCCGCAAGGGTTTTTTTAATTGGTCCGTGCGCAAAGCATTGTGGGGATTTTAAGGACGCGAAGTCTACCCATGTGCAGCCTCGAAATTTCCCCCAAACCAAGGACGCGGCCTCGGTGGAATTCAAAGTATGCTGTAGATTGGAACAGTCCTTCGGCGGCACTCGATGACGTAGCATCCTTGAAATATTGGCTTGGAAGCCAGTATCCTCGAGATTGAGAAACGGCCACAGACTGCGTCATACAGCGAGAAGCTCACGGGGCTTTCCCGAACCTGCGTCGAGAGCTGGAGTTAAACGAAATCTCACATTTGCCTTCTTAATAGTTTGTTTGGGTCCCTCACTTCCGTTTCGCTTCTCATGCACTGATTCGCTAGCTGAACAGCCAATCAGAGTAGGGCGACAGGACGCTCATCGTCGGCCTGACATCCATCGACGGCCAACATCGGCTTGGTGTGTCCGGGGCTTTACTTAGCGGCTGGTTTTTAATCCTTTGTGAATGTGTATCTCCAAGTCAAACATGGCTTTGCATTTAAATGACCAAAATGTACATTTGACCGCTTCTTATTCGCTAAACGTCAAATTTCCACTGATTTGAGCGTTGACCGTAATATTTGCTTCCTCGCCCTTTGTTTTATATTCAAGGAATTGTTTCTTTGTTATCTGACTTTCTTATTCGCGATATCAATGCACTTTAGTTTTCACGACTGTAGCTGATGTTTTCAAGAAGACTTTCCGAAGTAGTTTTTTTTAAGCAACAAGAAAACATTATATTATATATTATATTTAGTTGCTTTTTGTTGACAATTTCTTACCACTTAGCGTCAGATCTGTTCTCTGCGCTGTCTCTCTATATCTTAGGATGAGGCAAATGTAACTTTTGTTATGAGCAGGGTCAATCCTTCACGGATGCATTTGTAGTTTCAGTTTCTATCATTGCAGTACATTATATAATACCACCTGGTGTACGGTCACCACGAAGCCGAGGGTTACAGCGCAGTAATCGCTCTCCGTTTCGCCCTGATTTGTCGTTGTGTTTACAGACACCAGAAAACTCTAAAGCCATCGTAAACCTTCAAGGGACACATTAAGGTCGCAGCAGAACGCGTATTAAAGTCAGAAAGATTCAATGTTATAAGAAATCCAACGTCTCAGAAGAGCGTTTAAAGCCCGGTGTGAAAGCTCGGGGCGGCGCGATGTCCGAGAGTCTGGATTTATACTTTCTGACTTTCAGGGGTTGGAAGATGAAACTCTTCGTCTCTCTGCAAACTTTCTCTCCTCGTCTTCTTCAAGTTCACCCCTGGGTGGATCTCCTCTGAATGGTAAACAGAGGACTGTTGATCAATGTTGTGGTTTTTCAGAGCGAGGTCTTTATAAAGCGAGACTCTCTGGAGGATCCGACTAAACAGAGCTGGAGGGAGACGTGCCGGGCATTTCTCATCACTGTTTGTTTGCTTTAAAACATCCTCCCAGACGGGCTGTCCTCTAATGGCGTCTCCACTGCAGGCCTCGCTCGGCTTGGTTATTACAGTTTAGGAGCTGGGGCAGTTACTATAGTAACGCAGTGTAGGCGGAGCCGTGACGTCATCTTCACTGAGCGCCCCAGAAAAACAACACAGCCGTTAGCTGTTAGCCCTCAGAGCTCACAGCTCCTCATATCTGTTCAGAAACTAGACAGAAGCTAAACCAGTACAAACCACAGACTGCCTGTGTCATGGAGAATACAGTCGCTGCTTTATTTATGTCTGTAGGCCGTTGCTGTGAGTGTGGACAGTCGGAGCATATATAACGTTAGCTTAGCTGATCTCCATTCAGAAAACACGCATTTTAAAGGGTGTTTCTCTGCCGTCTGTCTGCAGACTCGTCAAAGCATTAATTCATGGTCTTTACTAACCGGTATCAGTGTGTTGTTACTTCGGCATCATTTTGAAACGTGTGTTACAATTAAATCACGGTCAAATATGTTCATCTTTTTGTAGTTGTAGCCCCCTTGCCAGCGATTCTCTCTCTAGTTTAGAATACTCAGCCCGACTCAGCCCGGTTGTTCCTGGCCTGAGAACCACGATTTAGTCGGGCCAGAAAAAAGGTGAAAAAGTCGCCCCGGGCCAAAACTAGGCCAAGTGGAAACGCAACCAAAACCGGGCCCCGCTTAAAGCGAGCTACCCGCTGCAGTGGAAACGCGCCGTTAGTGGAACAGAACTAGTCCAACGTGTAGAAATAATAAAAACAAAAATACATAAATAGTTAATTTGCATACCTGGTGCTTTCTTAATATTGTACAGCAACAGTTGACCGTGTTTGGGAATGACTATTGCAAAACAAAATGGTGCTTCTCCCCTTGCACTTTGTTATTCCTGACCAAATACGGTTTGATGAACTCTCTGCAAGCAGCTTCAGTATTTCTCCCCCGCTTCCTGTATGAATATCAAAAGACATTTGTCAATAACTTATCTGATTTACTGTCAAAAGTCGAGTTTTAATAACACTTAAAATCGTTCATTTACACACCAGACCCTTGCATACCAATGTCCAGTTACTGTTTCCTGTGTTTGGCCATGAGGTTATTTATGATTCTAGCAACTTAATATGCTTTCAACAACATTTTAACCTTGCATTTAGTTTCTCCCGACTCACTCCACACATATCTGTGACATTTCTGATAAACTGTGGTGTTCATTTAATTTAATTTGCTTTATTGCGACGGTGTTAATAGCTACAGTTCATTCAGGGGATTTAAGTTTTAATTAAGATAGAAGTCCTTATTGAACCCTAGAGGGGAATGCAGGTGTTGCAGCAGCAAGAAGTACAGATAACAAAACTAGAAAAGTAAAACACATTGTAGGTGTTTATATTGAAGTTTTTCTTGCAGTTATTGCTTTTAAAACCACAAATAAAGCATGTTTGAGCATAGATTTAGGTTCAGGTTCAAACCAGAGTCAAATTAAGTCGGTGGTAAAAAGGAGCTTTTATCACCAGCTCGCCAAAGTCAAGCCTTTTCTCTCCAGACAGCCGTTTGAGACAGTAGTCCATGCCTTTGTCACCGCCCGGCTGGACTACTGTAACTCTCTCTCCATGGGGGTCAGTGGGTCCTCGCTCGACTGCAGCGGGAGCAAAACGCCGCAGCAAGGCTTTTAACTGGCACACGGAAGTTTCACCACATTTCCCCTGTTGTAGCTTCTCTCCACTGGCTGCCAATTTACTTTAGGATCCATTTTTAAATTGTTTAATTTACTTTTAAATCCCTAAAAGGCATGACCCCACCACCTCGCTGAGCTGCTACAGCTACACGCCGAGCTGCCCTCTCCGGTCAGCGGACCTCCTGAACGTGCCTAAAACCAGGTCAAAGGTCAGAGGGGCCGTTGCTTCCCCTGGAGACCAGACAGGCCTCCACACCGCCTGCTTTTAAATGGCTTCTTAAAACCCACCTCTTCTCCTTAGCGTTTTAACATTTGGCGTTTCAACATCTTTCAGAGTGTTGCTTTTTTGCATTTCAATAGTTTTTTGTTTTTACTTGTACTTGTTTTATGGTGTGTGAGCTGAGCTGTGTTACTTTTTTGTATGCTTTGTTTTATCTATTTTCCTGTACAGCACTTTGGTCTGGAGCAGTGCTTCTCAAAGTGTGGTCCGCGGACCTCTGGTGGTCCGTGAGCGCCCCCTAGTGGTCCGTGGGTGTATTGGTAAAATTTCACATTTGAAATTAATGAATTAATTTAAGTTTTCCGCACTCTCGCGGGAATATCTCCGCAATGGAGCGAGCTTAAGTTTCACTTTCGATTGCATGATATAGCCCAGATAAACACCTTCATCACACATGTTGCCACTTGTTTGTACCATTTTCAGGCGATTTGCAAAAAACGATGTGTTTTGGGATATTTGTGGAGTTAGGTGGTCCGCGAGTGTTTTTTTGTTGTTTAAGTGTCCTTGGTATGAAAAAGTTTGAGAAACACTGGTCTGGAGGTTTAAAGTGCTTTATAAATACAGTTGTATTGTATTAAAGTGATAGTACCAGGTGGTATTAATAAAAAATACTAATTCATGAAATCAAAAGAAGCCCTATCAGATCATGTTTAAAGTAGTGTTGACTTTAACTCTTTGTCTGGAGCAGCTTTATTTCTACATTTGCCTTTTTCCGTCCGTCTCTCAGAGAATTGTTTTTCCCCCGGCTTCATAGAAAAATCAATAGCACCTCGTGGAAAGTTCTGGATTCGGTTAATCACGTTTGTTCGCTCTGCTCTTACTTCATGTGAACACGAGACCTGAAGTCTGAGAGGCCACTACAGAGTGAGGTCGTGAGAGTGAGTTCTAATCTCCAGCACGGCTCCAGTAATCTTTCTGCGTGCCTCGTGTGTCGAACAGTATTACACTCGGGTGTCAACATGCAGACGAACAGTCGTTTATTTGTATTTTCCCCGTGAAGCGCACAGGTTAATTGAGGATTGATGGATAATTAGACGCTAGAAAGTGAATAAAGTTGTATTTTTACGAGGCTAAGAAGCCAGATGTTCTTTTTAGGAGATGGTGGAGACCAAAAATGGAGCAAGGGTTATCTGACATGTTTGCTAACAAGTTATCCACAGGACGTTTGTCAATGGATACAAAGGTTATTTTGAGATTTATGGATTGGTCCGTCCCTAGAGTCGTGTCATACTATTGGGCCATAAAGCAACCCAGGACACAACCGTGAAGATAAGCCATAAAAGTAGCATTTAAAATATATATTTAATGAAACCACAGCTGCAAATATTGATAATTTCTTAATTTAAGGATCAAACTACTATGGCACGTTTATAGAAAAGAAAGTATGAAACTCAGAAGCCGTGGCTCGGTGTCTTCACTTTGTTGCTTCACTTTGTTTCCTTGGTTTTCGGGAGTAATGTTGCCGACATCAAACCTAGATAAGGAGCGGAAAGACACCAACGCTCTCCGTGAGGTTGAGGACGGTTCCAGAGTAGAAGATAAGTATCTGGTCATTGTGAGCAAACCCTGCCGTGTTGCACACATCATTTCTTCATGTAAATATATTGCTTTACGTTGAATTAGCTTCCCTCAAAGCATGTGTGGCTCGTCCCAGTCTGTCCCTCCCAACTGGATGCTGGTATCGTCTTGTGTCTGTGTCCCCCCCCCCACGTGTCTGTGAAGCTCGTAATGAACCACGGTTAAAAGAGACTTTCACATTTCCAGTCAAATCGCTTCGTATTATTCAGGAGACTTTTCGAGCCGCTGCAGCGACGGGATTAGGGCAGATTTTGAGCAACTGAAAAGTGAGAAAGCACGTCTCTTGGGAATCAGACTCTGCAGAATTTAATTGTCGGTAAAGCAACATTACTCGACAGCAGCTGACTGCAGACGAGTGTGTCTGGCAGTCTGCTGCTAATGGACTCACATTGCTGCTTCTGCTGCTGTAAGACTGGGCTGTTTGCAACCCGGGAGAAGCACCGCATTTAGCTTCCATCTCGTGTGTGTGTGTGTGTGTGTGTGTGTGTGTGTGTGTGTGTTCAGTGTGGGTTTGCTGAAGCAGGATGAGCTGCTGCTCTCAGAGCTCTTCAAAGGCCTGCCATAAAACCTCTGGATTTTAATCGGATGCTGTTCAGACTCCACATTGTAATTACGTCTCCTCCAGAGGGGGGGGGGGGGGGGGGGGGGGGTGTGTGTGTGTGTGTGTGTGTGTGTGTGTGTGTGTGTGTGTGTGTGTGTGTGTGTGTGTGTGTGTGTGTGTGTGTGTGTGTGTGGTCTCTTTGGGAGGTTTATAAGTTGCATGTTGTATCACATTAACATTGTGTTTGGGCTATCGATGTTTGCAGTGATGCTGGTATGATATTTACACAGGTGTGTGTGTGTGTGGCTTATCTTTTCCATGCTCTTCTCACCAAGTTGCTTTGGTCTCAATAGGATGTGAAAGGAAATCCCATATCTGCAAGGCTTCCACTACGGACAGTCCTGTGTATGTGTGTGAGAGGGACAGTGTATGTGTGTGAGAGGGACAGTGTATGTGTGTGAGAGGGACTGTGTGTGTGTGTGTGTGTGTGTGTGTGTGTGTGTGTGTGTGTGTGTGTGTGTGTGTGTGTGTGTGTGTGTGTGTGTGTGTGTGTGTGTGTGTGTGTGTGTGTGTGTGTGTGTGTGTGTGTGTGTGTGTGTGTGTGTGTGTGTGTGTGTGTGTGTGTGTGTGTGTGTGTGTGTGTGTGTGTGTGTGTGTGTGTGTGTGTGTGTGTGTGTGTGTGTGTGTGTGTGTGTGTGTGTGTGTGTGTGTGTGTGTGTGTGTGTGTGTGTGTGTGTGTGTGTGTGTGTGTGTGTGTGTGTGGCGCGCCTTAACCATGCCACAGTGGATTGAACATTGAGGCTGAGAGTGAGAAACCCAAGAGAGCATGAACCAGATCTCTGAGGGAGGTGAGATTGATTGGGAAAAAGCTTTAATTCTAAAACACAACATATTTAGCTAAAAGAAAAACAAAGTAGTTAGCGTTAGCACCACTGCTAATTAATCCTCAATTCAAAACCGTGACGAATACATCCTCAGAGTGTGTGTTTCTTTGTGGGCTGCACGTTTCTGCGTAATGGCTTTAAGATAAGGCTGATCCCTGAGGAAGTGTTGGCTGGCAGAAAGGATTTTAAATAAACTCCAAATAATAGATTTTTGCTTTTTCATTTTAACGCTGTCCAAAGCTGTTAGTTTGTGTTTACAGGACGCTTTACTTTGAGCACGAGCTGGAAGGAAGTCACTGAGCTGCTCGTGAAGCTCTGCAGGTCCGAGGAAGTGCAAAGAAGTCGTGTGTGTGTTTGGAATAAAGCGAATTTACTAAGTCACTCCAAAGAAATGGATTATGCTGCAGGAGTTGAGAAATGAGGTGACATGCAACAACATTAACCTTTCTGTTGGTCGCTTGTTAGCAGACCCTTCACGCGATGGCAGAGCGAACAGGTACAGGCAGGGCCCATAATGATAGCCCTATAGTTTAAATCTACTACCCACACATGAACATATGGAAATGGGTTACTATTTAAAAAAATAAATGTATTTATAAATGTATTTAGGAACCTATCCATGTGATTTTTAGTGGGGGTTGACCTCAAATCCTCTATGGGGGTCCAGGGGCATGCCCCCCCGGTAAGATTTTATCTTTTATTTTGGAGTTAAATGCATCAATCTGGTGCATTTTGAGGGGAAAATATAGAGACTAGATCTATGAAACACCTATATTAAACAGAACTGTATACATTTCAATAATCATAAAATCATGGCCATAACCAATAACATACCATTTCCAATATGAACAAAACACTGAAACTTGTTTATTAATTTATTTTTGGGTCATTTATAGTTGTGAGTGTGTCTGTGCTCCTGAATCAGCCTCTCCTGTCTCCCTCCTCTCCCCCTGCTCCTCTTTGAGGCAGCAGCAAAGACTAGTTTTCTCTCAACAAGTTTTAAAAGTGTATCTTACCTTTTTTCACCTTAATATGTGTTTACATAACTGGTGACCAAACCGTTTGAGACCCACTGAGAAGAACTTAGACTAAGTTAACTATCTAAACACTCGGAGAGTCCTTTACCTCACCTGAGCTGAGCTTATCCCGAGCTTGAATGACACACAGAGACCAATCAAGGGCTTTGATTTATGATCTGTATGACAGTGGCCATGTCGGCAGGCCACATCATGTGGACAGCCAGTCCCCCTGTGTGAGGCAGGCCACTTAACAGGCCAGAAGGAGGCGAGATCAGTGCAAGGGAGCGAGGGATCATTGTCCACAAGTTAATTGATTGCAGATGGCGTCGTGGTCATGGACAAATACAAAAAATTATTAAAAAATTATTTAAAAAAACAAAACCTAAATGGGTCGCGAAATATACTTGGGCGGCCGTTAATATACCTGGGCGGCCCGCCCAAGTATAGTCTGTGTGGGAAACCCTGTGTATGTAGTGTCTCTACTTTAAAGAGTCCTCTCCTGCTGATGTTCAGGTGTATATCAGGATGTAGTGTCTCTACTTTAAAGAGTCCTCTCCTGCTGATGTTCAGGTGTATATCAGTATGTAGTGTCTCTACTTTAAAGAGTCCTCTCCTGCTGATGTTCAGGTGTATATCAGTAGGTAGTGTCTCTACTTTAAAGAGTCCTCTCCTGCTGATGTTCAGGTGTATATCAGTATGTAGTGTCTCTACTTTAAAGAGTCCTCTCCTGCTGATGTTCAGGTGTATATCAGGATGTAGTGTCTCTACTTTAAAGAGTCCTCTCCTGCTGATGTTCAGGTGTATATCAGTATGTAGTGTCTCTACTTTAAAGAGTCCTCTCCTGCTGATGTTCAGGTGTATATCAGTATGTAGTGTCTCTACTTTAAAGAGTCCTCTCCTGCTGATGTTCAGGTGTATATCAGTAGTGTCTCTACATGTCTCCATGCTTTAATGTTCAAAAACCTCTTTATTTTTCTCATACTGCCTGTGCTCACCAGCTCTGTTGTGATTGGTCAACCTCTTAGCGATGTCCCGCCCCCTTAGAAGCGCGAGTGTTACGTTATGATGTCACAGTGTTCTGGAATCATCAAAATTGCAATCTATTCATTTCTTGTCGATGGACTGAAATGTTTTCTTTAAATAAAAAAATAGGATGAAAAAGTAAAATATTTGTATTATTAGGAAAACATGTGTTCCAAGAGTTCCAGTTTATATTTTAGATATATAGCTACATTCCAGTCTTTATTTTTGGCTTCCCATTTGTTCTTTTTGTTGGATAATTTTGACAGTTTCCTCAACAGCTGCCATGATTTCACGCTTTCAAAAAGCAGAGAGCAGTGCCAGCCCGAACGAGAAAGATATCCAACCCGATCTGAGCCAAAAGAGGTCAAACTGACATCTGAATAAACACACTGTCCATCATCCCCTGTGAGCTTAGAACAGACTTCTCTCTGCTGAAATATTTGTATTTAGTCGTGCCATACGCCAACGGGTTGGAAGGAAATGTATCGTGAACCCTCGAGTGGAATCAGATGTTGATGTTGCCTTAAAATAACTTAAAATCACTCAAGAAGTAAATATCGAGACATTGTTTATCACCATGACTCTGGTATTGTTCTTGGAGCTGGAAGTGGTCGACGGATAACCTCAGATTCTACGACAACGTTTAAAATAATTTAGTTCGAACCCAACGAATCAAGTTGACTATAATATAAACTAGCAAAAGATAACAAGAAAACTCCTTTTTGTTTGGAAATAACTTGATTAACAAACGATCAAAGTATCTCCCAATGGCTTTTCATTGGCTAACGTCCTGTGTAGGTTGGATAACTTGTTAGCAGACATTTAGCATTTCAGATATCTTTTTTGCTCCGTTTTTGGTCTCCTCCCTCTCCTGAAAAGAATATCTTGCTTCTTAGCTGCTAAATAACCAACTCTATTCACCTTCTAGTGCAGGGGTGTCAAACTCAATTTCAACTAGGGCCACGTTAGCATCATGGTTGCACTCAAAGGGCCGGTTTTATATATAAGACTATATAAGAATAAATATATAAATATTCAATATATATAAAATAATGTATTATTTTACTTTATTGCCTCTGCATTGGTTTATTATCGGATAGGGTAATAACTTCATAATTAACTACGTCTGAAAGCAGAAGTATAGGGCAAACAATTGCAAGTCTCTTCAGTGAGAATGTCACAAAATGATTTAAAAAGAAAATTCTGGAAAAAAATAAATAAGTGAAATCTTGAAAAATCACAAAAGTCAGATTCCGAGAAAAAAGTCTAATTTGAGATGCATTGTGGGACATGTAGTTTATGGGCAATGTGCTTCTGTAAAGCGCCATATAACCGTATAATAAACATATTATATCCATTGCACGCTCTTGTGGGGCCACAGAAAATGAAGTTGCGGGCCGGATTTGGCCCCCGGGCCTTGAGTTTGACACCCCTGTTCTAGTGGCTAATCTTCTCTCCGTGTTTCCTTGTTGCTGGGCAGTGATGTTGAAGACCTAAAGAACAAAACGAGAAGCTGAAAGACACTAAGAAAATATTGGTTAGCGCTGCTTTGAGTTTGATTTCCGAGCTTTGTTTCCCTCACAGAATTGGATACCAAAAGACTGGAAAAACCACATGTCCATTCGTCTCATTATCCTAGATATGATGTCATGGCATACTATATGTTCTCCAGCCCAAAATATCTGATAAAATCTCATAATCCAACATTAAAAGAAGATTTTACGGCAACATTTCCAGGCTTTGTGGCAAATATCTTGTTGTTTTGATAACTTTTAGATCCGCTGCAGCTAATATTTAGTTTCAGATAACAACTAAAAAGAAGAAACGGAACATTTTGGTATCATATTATGCAGGATTTAACCGTCAGCAAATAATAATAAATGTTATTTAAAACCTGTTAAGCCCGAAGGTCCCCGCCGACTTTATTTTCATAAATCTCTCTAAAAAGGTCAAATGTCACTTGTTTTGCCTCAATCTTGATACAGGGTACTTATTATATGTTATGATTTGGATTCCTAAAGCTTTTAGGCTACTAACCCATCATTCAAGGTTGGTCTTCACTATAAGTAATGGGTTTTCTTTAGGCGGAGACAGGAATTTACATTTTTTTGCTATGTTCCATCTGAATTTACTCTGACACAGAAACATCTATATTGATTCTGACACTTCTACATCCAACTCACAGATGTAACCTTGCTTTGATAACAACAAATATTCATATAAACCTTTTAGAAGTGAAGTTACAGTCATTTGTTCTGGGAATGTCATTTTCGAGCCTGAAACCTGAAAAACAGGCTCGGGGTTTAACAGGTTAAGGCGCCTTTCATGACACCCAAGGACACCGTACGATTTGTTAAATATTCGAAGAGGTCAAAGCAACAGAACATGATACAAACTCAAACATACCATTATGGAGAAGACAATTAAAGTGACACAAATGATAGGGACAGGATATTCAGGGCAATAAAGCAATCCACTCGCTGAAGATCATAAAAAAAGACACGGGACACTGTTAACAAGAGTATTACTCCCACATTTCCAGGCGTTGTTGCAACTATTCCGAAAAAACCTGTTTTTTACCAGTTAAGACGTGACACCGCTGGTTATGTAACGGCATGATCAAACATCAGCTAAGCACACAGTGTTGTTTCCTAATGTTTCATCATTAGTTGCACGTTGTGATGCGACTCTTACCTCAACCTGGCACCCCCCCCCCCCCCCCGCCTCGCTGTTCAATGAGGCAGCGACTCCACACGAGTCATTACAGCTTTCAGCTCTCTGTGCCGCCTCATAGCTGCTATTTCTCAGATAAGAAGCAGCCAGCGGAACTGATTTACAAGGCTCCAGTGTGTGTGTGTGTGTGTGTGTGTGTGTGTGTGTAATAAACTATCATGATATAGTTTGCCGTGGCAACCTGCAAATCACATCCCAGCTTTGTAGCGCCATCTGTCACACAGCGGAGGTGTTTGTGTGTTTACAGTATACGCTGGTTTCAGTTTGCACGACTTCAATCTTCTTCCCTTCATCCTCCTTCTGTTATTTCTCTTCCTTTACGGGTTGGCGTTATGTTTCCTCTCCAGTGCTCCTCATGCTTTACACTCCCAGTTCTCAACACTCCTCTCAACAACGGTTATTTGATACACGCATCAATATTACAGTGGGAGGGGAATTCCAAGAATGCAGGCGTTGACTCCGGCCGTTATTGGATTTCCAGCCACCAGGGCTTTTCTGAATACGGGCGCTTTCCAGAGTAACTCGACACCGAGCTGGAGAGGCTTCATCTCGCTGACCCAACGGTGACGCCATATTACAATAACCACACCTTTAATGTACTTACTTGGCGAAGTCGACCAGTGGAGCAACAGGGTGTGTGAATAAGTCATCATTCGTGTTTATAAGTGGACTTTAACGCGATCTTCATACGGTTTGACCTAATCAACAGTGAGTGATGTTTCTACAGGAAAGCTTTGGAAGCAGTTGCTAGGAAAGGTTTCTCTCCACTAATGGTAAATGGACTGTACTTATAAAGCGCTTTATCCAGTCTTTAAGACCCCTCAAAGCGCTTTACATCCTACATGTCATTCACCCATTCATACAGAGCAGTGTACCTAACTCTACGACCTAACATTCACACACATACCGTTGGCCATCGGGAGCAACTCAGGGTTCAGTATCTTGCCCAAGGATACATCGACATGTTGACTGCACGGGCTGGGATCGAACCCACAACCTTCTGGTTGAAAGACGACCGCACTCCCTCACAGCCACAGTCGCCCACTAATATACTGTAGTGGATATAAATATATAATTCTTGTTATGCTTATATTGTGTTTAGCACACACAAATATATATGTTATTGCTTCTCAATCTTGTCCACGACATTTTTGTGTCAACATTTATGATGCTTTTGTTGTGTTTAGTTTACAAGAATATGGTTCTATTGCTTCTCAATCCATGGTTGTTTTCCAATCATGTAACTCAACACCTGACCGGTTTTAATTACTGAGATGTGGATGGGAAGTAATAAAGTAATGCTACGTTTACCAAGAGCAACCGGTGACAATAAGCAACAAAATAAATGGCCGACAGGAAGTGTGCTGGACGTTGAAGCAAATTTCTGTAGTGGCCAAACGGCGGTACTACAACTTCTGGACAGTCGGTGATATCATTGGGCCCAAAAAAACATTCACCATTGACTTACATTGAGAAAGAGACATCTTTAAAAGCTTTAAAGCAGATCGGTTCATCCAAACTGAATGAACTGATCCGTACAAACACTTGAATAGCCTTAATTTATTTAATTAGTTACTTTTGTTCTCGAATTTCAGGCCATTTTGTCTTGAATGGGGTCCCACCTCCAATACTGTGGCCGTTTCTCAATCTCGAGGATACTGGCTTCCAAGCCAATATTTCAAGGATGCTACGTCATCGAGTTCCGCCGAAGGACTGTTCCAATCTCCAGCATACTTGGAATTCCACCGAGGCCGCGTCCTTGGTTTGAGGGAAATTTCGAAGCTGCACATGGGTAGACTTCGCGTCCTTAAAATCCCCACAATGCTTTGCGTACGGACCAATTTCAAAAACCCTTGCGGAGAATGGCTGAACCGACGCAGCACACATTTAAATGTAAGTATAGTGGCGTAGAACATGTGTTGGTAAATATGTGACTTTTTTTGTTATCACCAAACATGTGTTCCTGAAAGTAAAGCAAGTTAATAATTAGATAGACATCGTGAGGTATTTATTTTCGGTACATTTTATGTTGAAACCGTTAAAGAGAGTGGCACACTTGTTAGCCGGTTCCATTCTTCTTCGTTCTCCGAAGCCGTGGCTTGGAAGTATACTTGCTTCGTTTCTGAAGGAAGTGACTTGGAAGTATGCGACTACCAAGCCAGCATCCTCGAGATTGAGAAACGGCCACTATCTAGTAGGGCTGTATCCGAATATTCGTTCGTTGGAGTACAATTCGGTTTTCAATTTCGTTATTCGTATTTTTATTTTGTTTCCGTTTTTTTTTTGCGCTGCGGCTGCCAAATTCTATTTATTTAAATATCCAATATCAACGTAAGAGCTTGTGCCTCTTCGGGGGGTGCTAACACTTAACCATAAACGTTATCTTTTACTTTCTCCGTCTTTATATGTAGATATGACTTTTCTCCGTTAATCTCAGCCACGTTGTTTCCATAGCAACAACAACTTCCTGTCAACAGCGCTAACTCTCCTTCAAAATAAAAGCATGTCCATACGAAATAGGAAGCCAATCCAAATTACACTTAAAACATATACAACTGCAATGAAAGTAACAAACACAATGCGATATCCTTTTCAATTTCAAAGAACACAAATTGGGTTACATTAACAAATAACTATAAAACAACAATACTCTAGAATAACAAAGAAATACACATGTGATTACTACGCACCCCGCGCGGGCCGAATATCCGAATAGTCGCTGCTGATTACTACCGAATATCCGGAGCCCGAAAAATAGTACTCGGGACAGCCCTAGTTCATTTTATACATCCTTGAAACCGTCAACCAATGATGTTTTTCTTTATGTTGGTTCCATTTTCTAACTACCTGTATGAGCTCTTGAGCATCATCAAAAAACACCTTTGGCATCAACGTATGAACCTGTCAGTGCTTGGATGTTTTTGTTCTGCTTGCAGTAGTTTAAGTGGGCGACTTTTGATTTAATCTCGAACTTGTCTGAGGTCTTGTGTTGCAGTATTTACCAATCTCCTCGAGGTGTTTGTATAAGTGGAAGAGAGTTCATGGTCCATTACATTTGAACGTTTTTAATTAAGCACCGACATCCTCATCGTCGTGGCTGAATTGTTCTGATTCACGTCTCAATGAAACACTGAAATCCTTCCCGTACGGGTCTTTTTAGATGAGTGATTTCATTGATCCGTATAGAAACCTAAACAGACGCTGCTCTTGAATACTGAAGAGTTTATTAAGAGCCAAGGACACTCTGTGCTGCGAACAGAAGGTTGTATATCTACCGCTGGTTAGACGCACGATCGATTGGCAGATGGTTGGATGGATGCATAATATCCAGTTTAATTAAAGCGTGAACGTGTTAAAATCCTTCCATGTTCTTTGCTTTCAGTAAGTAAATTAACTTTGAAGTAGAGACACAATGTTCTGGAAAGGTGAGAGGTGTGAAAGTAGACACAAAATAAATAAAGAATAAATTGAAATTATGCACAGGTCCAGTCTCGCTAAACCCAAAATACATAAACCTAGAATGAGCGCCAAGTATGGGGTTAGATTTGTCTCAATAAAATGGATCTGCAAATACAATGTTAGAGAGACTCACACATGCCTTCTGTTTGTAAGCTAATGATAGTATTCACAGATCTTTTTTTCATTTGTGAAAGTATGTTGTGTATTTGCAGATCGGTTTGCACATTGTTTTTGTGAGGGTGTTTTACATTTAGGCAAGGCAAGTTTATTTATATAGCACTTTTCAACGCAAGGCAATTCAAAGTGCTTTACAAAAAATGAAAGACATTAAGCATTACAAAAGAAAAGCTAATAAAATAAACATTAAAAGGAAAAATACATGGATAAAAGTGTATTACAAATTATTATTTATGTTCACACACATATTATTGAGACAAATCTAACCCCATAGAAACAGAAAGTGCCCTCTTGGTTCTTCACTGTTGGCTGTTGCCTTTCAGTTAAAGCTACATGTTACAAATAGACACACAAGTCATGTGCTCGGAAATGCTGTTCACCCATTGGTCAGACATTAAGGGGCTAAAACCGCAAAGCCCCGGGAATTTCTACCGGAGCCTCCGCCATGGAGCATCGGCACTTTCAGCAGGTTATTCTCATGCTGCTGTTAATCTGGAGATCAACAGACTCCAGCGGCATATGATTATCTAATCAGACGACGTCCGTTAAAAAGCATTATAACACAAGAGAGACGTTCTGCAGTCAGGAGGGCGTTTCCCCGACGACAGGTGTTCTTACTTTCATGTAGCTGACGGAGAATTTTGACTTCACACCGTTCAACACTTCATTCTGCTTTACTCTTTAACTACACAACGCGGATGTCTTGAAAGACTCTTTCGCTAAAGATTTTTGAAGACATCCGCGTTCTTGTGACTCGTAAATACTACGCTTCCTATGTTTTGGTGCGTTCACACCATGAACCGCTCCAGAGTTCACTAGCAAGCGCTCCGAGACCACCTCTAGGCGAACCAGAGTCCGGTTGTTTCGTTCACTTCAGAGGTCTGCGTTCACACCGACCCAAACCAAGCGGCTAAACGCACCAGGGTTCGATTCATCCGGACTATACAAGGCTGGTGTGAACGCGCCCTTACTCTACTTCTATTCTAATGTATTGTATTTACTTGCACTATTGTATCTGTTATCGTGTTGCTCTGTTGGAGGAGCCTGTGACCTAATATTTCCGTCTCCATAACTACGCTGTAGCTATGGACACATGACAATAAAAGCCTTGAAGCTCAATGGAGACGGTATGTGGGAAGAACTTGGATTAAGATGTCCGCCCGATGAAATCAGTCCACTCAATGGAAAGCGTGAAGTGTTGAACTCGGAGTGAATCTGAAGTTGATCGTCCTGCAGGGCGTCAGCGCTCTGACTCGTGGGTAATTGGCAGAGCGCTGGAGGTGGTTGATTGGCTGGGTCCAGATTACATGGACCACTAAAGTCTGATTAGGCTGAGTCGTGTGTGTGTGTGTGTTGGATACAGTGTGTGTGTGTGAGACGGATACAGTGTGTGTGTGTGTTGGATACAGTCTGTGCGTGCGTGTGTGTGTGTGTGTTGGATACAGTGTGTGTGATGGACAGAGTGTGTGTGTGTGTGTGTGTTGGATACAGTGTGTGTGATGGACAGAGACTGTGTGTGCGTGTGTGTGTGTGTGTGTGTGTGTGTGTGTGTGTGTGTGTGTGTGTGTTGGATACAGTGTGTGTGAGACGGATACAGTGTGTGTGTGTGTTGGATACAGTCTGTGCGTGCGTGTGTGTGTGTGTTGGATACAGTGTGTGTGTGTGAGACGGATACAGTGTG
>JAMFTG010000235.1:0-208765 GCA_023974075.1 Chaenocephalus aceratus | reverse complement strand
TAAACTGGGGGCAAGATGGATGCCCGCCCCCCCTCCATCGTGCTTTAGGACGGCTTCTTCTCCCTGAAGGACGGAGGAGACGTGCAGTCGTTCTTCTTTTTTAATCTTCAGAAGGTGTTGACCACTTATCCACATGTATGAGGGTGGAGGTGTAACGGCACTCACACACTTCCTTCTGAGGTTAAAGTTTGCTCAAACGAAAGCCCTGAC
Organism: Chaenocephalus aceratus; assembly: GCA_023974075.1. Lineage (NCBI taxonomy): Eukaryota > Metazoa > Chordata > Actinopteri > Perciformes > Channichthyidae > Chaenocephalus > Chaenocephalus aceratus. Next base: position 208,555 of record JAMFTG010000235.1, on the reverse strand, counting down.
AGATCCTGTGTTCTGAATGATTAAGGAAACGAGGTGTGTGTGTGTGTGTGTGTGTGTGTGTGTGTGTGTGTGTGTGGTGTGTGTGTGTGTGTGTGTGTGTGTTGTGTGTGTGTGTGTGTGTGTGTGTGTGTGTGTGTGTGTGTGTGTGTGTGTGTGTGGTGTGTGTGTGTGTGTGTGTGTGTGTGTGTGTGTGTGTGTGTGTGGTGTGTGTGTGTGTGTATTTTTTCTAAAAGTCAGATTTTGATTTACTTTTAATTTACAATATCATCATTCCCCATATAATTAGAATACGAGAACAGTCCCTCAGATGTTTTACGTGATTTAACATTGTCATTGTTACTACACTATTTTCCGATCCGCTCTAATTTCATCACGAGTGGTTCGTCGTCCCTCTTCGATCAAGATAGGTAGTGTTTCCAGAACTCTGCGGAGAAAGAAGATTGAAAGGAACATTTACTATGTTTCATTCCAGCGGGCACGGACCGACAGAGGGGAAGTACAGCTGCAAAACGTGACCCAAAACATCCGAAACCAAAAACCAGTGATGAACGTGTCGTTAGCCTCCACTTCACGGGCTTGCTTTCTGTGATCTGGTGCTTGTTTTTTTATGCTTCTTCCTGAGCACACGCGTTTTATTTAAAGTTAAAATGTTATTTGTACAGCTGATGACAAATGCTTTGTTCTGGTCATATTTAAGATAAATTAAAGTTCCTGTTGAAAATCTGATGCTAAAATGTGGATTCCGGCCTCGAAGCGCACTACGCGGTGCGTTCAGGGTACAACACACTTTCTAGTAAAGAGGCATTGTTCTCATCCTGTTGCCTTAGAGACGTCATTTTAAATATCTCCAATAAAAAACCCCTTTAATCGGTGTCGGCACTTAAAGGGTTTCACAAGAGAATCTCCTCAAAATAGTAATAAAAAGGTTTATTTACCATTTTTATTAAATGTGGATGTCTTCTCTTTATAGGACATGGTGCTTTCTGGGAAATGTAGTTCTAGCAGTTGAAAGTTTAATTTATTTAGGTTTTGGCCTGAAAACATGAACACTAGAAAATAAAAATATATTTTCACTCGGTTTCCAAAACATTCAATCCTGTTTTTATTTGTGCAAAACTGTGATATGTTTCTCAATATGAAGTAAAATATGATCCAACCTCTATCTCTCTTTCCAGGTTTTTGTTTAATGCTGCGTTCACACCGGACGCAAAGCACACTATTTGCGAGGCGCGTTTACGTGATTAAAGTCAAAGATGCGGATAGACGCTTCATTCACCCGGACCGTTTAATGTTAAACTCGAGGGAAACATCTGCGTGAGGATCTCAGCCTGTCGTTCCACGTTGAATAGAGAGCGCCAAAGTCCCTCCTTTCCGGTGACCACCGGAAAAATTATTTATTGTAAGTCAATGGATCCCGTTTGAATTGTGCCATGAATTACACATATGATGTTTGTCAATCTTAAAAAATCATTTCCATGTCAAAAACGTCAGTTTGTCGTAAAACTGTTGAAATATAAGACTATGAAAAATACACAACTAGAAAGACTACAAGTCCCAGAGTCGCGTAAGTGATGTCACAATTGCTTTCCTCCACTAAGAGATACAGTGGGGCAAAAAAGTATTTAGTCAGCCACCAATTGTGCAAGTTCTCCCACTTAAAAAGATGAGAGAGGCCTTTAATGTTCATTCTAGGTATACCTCAACTATGAGAGACAGAGGGGGGGAAAGAATCCAGGAAATCACATCGTAGGATTTTAAAAGAATTTATTTGCAACTTATGGTGGAAAATAAGTATTTGGTAAATAACAAAAGTTCATCTCAATCCTTTGTTATATACCCTTTGTTGGCAATGACAGAGGTCAAACGTTTTCTGTAAGTCTTCACAAGGTTTTCACTGTTGCTGGTACTTTGGCCCGTTCCTCCATGCAGATCTCCTCTAGAGCAGTGATGTTTTGGGGCTGTCGCTGGGCAACACAGACTTTCAACTCCCTCCAAGATGTTCTATGGGGTTGAGATCTGGAGACTGGCTAGGCACTCCAGGACCTTGAAATGCTTCTTACGAAGCCACTCCTTCGTTGCCCGGGCGGTGTGTTTGGGATCATTGTCATGCTGAAAGACCCAGCCACGTTTCATCTTCAATGCCCTTGCTGATGGAAGGAGGTTGTCACTCAAAATCTCACGATACATGGCCCCATTAATTCTTTCCTCTCCACGGATCAGTCGTCCTGGTCCCTTTGCAGAAAGCCCCAAAGCATGATGGTTCCACCCCCATGTTCCACAGTAGGTGTTCTTTGGATGCAACTCAGCATTCTTTCTCCTCCAAACACGTCTAGTTGAGTTTTTACCAAAAAGTTCTATTTTGGTTTCATCATGACCATCTGACATTCTCCCAATCCTCTTCTGGATCATCTAAATGCTCTCTAGCAGACTTCAGACGGGCCTGGACATGTCCCTGGCTTAAGCAGGGGGACACGTCTGGCACTGCAGGATTTGAGTCCCTGGCGGCGTAGTGTGTTACTGATGGTAGCCTTTGTTACTTTGGTCCCAGCCTCTCTGCAGGTCATGGACTCGGTCCCCCCGTGTGTTCTGGGATCTTTGCTCACCGTTCTTGTGATCATTTTGACCCCACGGGGTGAGGTCTTGCGTGGAGCCCCAGATCGAGGGAGATAATCAGTGGTCTTGTATGTCTTCCATTTTCTAATAATTGCTCCCACAGTTGATTTCTTCACACCAAGCTGCTTACCTGTTGCAGATGCAGTCTTCCCAGCCTGGTGCAGGTCTACCATTGTGTTTCTGGAGTCCTTTGACAGCTCCTTGGTCTTGGCCATAGTGGAGTTTGGAGTGTGACTGTTTGAGGTTGTGGACAGGTGTCTTTTATACTGATAAGGAGTTCAAACAGGTTCCATTAATACAGTTAACGAGTGGAGGACAGAGGAGGCTCTTAGAGAAGAAGTTACAGGTATGTGAGAGACAGACATCTTGTTTGTTTGGAGGAGACCAAATACTTATTTTACCGAGGAATTTACCAATGAATGCATTAAAAATCCTACAATGTGATTTCCTGGATTCTTTCCCCCATGCTGTCTCTCATAGTTTGAAGTGTACCTAGGATGAACATTACAGGCCTCTCTTCTTTTTAAGTGGGAGAACTTGCACAATTGGTGGCTGACTAAATACTTTTTTGCCCCACTGTAGCTAAGATCAAGCGCCATATAGATATAATCTATCTATATGGCGCTGGCTAAGATCAGATAACTTTAACAAGATGCCTGTGTGCTTAGTACCAGGTTGTTATCATACCAGCAATGGGTCTTGCTCGTTCTTTTCGCTTCCCGTCTGATGAAAAGACCAGGAGTGGCTGGATCAAGTTAGCTACCTAGCTAGTAGCAAGCACCTTGTCATTTATATTAGCCTTAACATTAAGTAACCCAAAGTGTTATAAACAGTAAGAGTTGTAGTCATATTTCGTGAACCCTTTGAAGAGTACTCTCACACACCGTTTAAGCCCGGATGCCCCCGGGGGAGACATGCTAATGCTACATTAGCATCGGAGATCTTTTCTACTTCATGCTATCTGCACAAATGGTTAACATTAAAAAGACCAGGCAGTTCAGGGAGAATCGAAGGCAGGCAGCTTTGCATGACATTCTTCTGGACGTGTTTCATTGTGGTGATAGTGAGGGTAGTCACCCAGCTAGACAATTTTTGGTTCTAAAACATTCTGAGAATGTTACCATTCATTGTTCTAGGAATGTTTTCAGTGGGAAGTTTTAGTTTGGTTCCCAGAAAGTTCTTCTGAAAGGTAAGATAATGTTCTCTAAAAACATTCTTAAAATGTTTTTGATAACATTGTTTGAACATTATGCCCTACTATTCTTAAAACATTTCAGCTGCAAGTTAGATTTTCTTATGTTCTAGAATGTTATTATTTTAGAGAAGGATAACATGCTTTACTTTTAAACATTATGCAAATGTTCTGTGGTTATAATTTACAAAAATATTTTAACATTATTAGAACATTAGGACATAATATTCCTGGGTAAGTGGACTGACCACTGTGGTCATTAGGATGATTGATAGTTTACTTAACTATTGGAATTTGACTATTAACACATGTACAAGGATGACTCGGAATCAGCTGGTGAAAGTAACATTTGTCTATTAGAAAAGCGGAGCTGGGAGTGGAGGTTGGTTATGGCAGCAGTGGGAAACAGTTGTTCCAGGATGGAGAGGCCTGGCTGGTCTTGGGAGTGTGGAAGGCCTTGGATTCCTCCTGGGAGAGACACAACAATGAGTGTGAGGCAAAAGCAGGCAAAGTTGTCAAAGAACATGCTGGCAAAAAGCTAGAGCGGCACGCAACAATCCGTTCAGGCAACAATCCGGCAGGCAATGAGTGCAGGCTGCAGGCTTTCATAGTGTGGCTGATGAGCAGGTTGCAGGTGTGGTTGGTTGGAGATTGCTCCCAGCTGTGTAGAGCAGACCAGCAGGCAGGTGGGGGGAGAGAGAGACACACACAGTAGAAACAAATGATAGTTACGTATGTAACTACGGTTCTCTGAATACTGGATGACCGCCAGAGGCGGTGCTTTAGCACTGGATATCTTCTGTCTCGCGCATGCGCAGGTCGAATATTTATATCAACAAAGTCTCGTATGACCCCGGAAGGCATAAGTTCCGGTGCCGTCAACGAGTTCAGTCCTATGGAATCTTCTTGCAGAAATTCCGAGTGACCAAGAACTCTGGCGGTCATCCAGTATTCATAGGACCGTAGTTACATACGTAACTATCGTTCTATTTCATCCTTACTGACCGCCAGAGGCGGTGCTTTAGCACTGGATGACCTATACCAACAGAGTCACAAGGAAGTCTGAGTACCCACCCTATAGGGATGGCCTAGGCGGACTCTGCAGGAGGACCACACCCAGCGGGTGAGGGGCGGCAACAATCACGCTGTAGTATCTGGCGAATGTGCTCGGAGATGCCCATGTGGCCGCGGCACATATGTCCTCCAGGGGCACACCTCTCAAGGTCGCCCATGACGTGGAGACACTCCTGGTGGAGTGGCACTTTACTCAGGGTGGTAAGGGACGGTCATTCGCCCTGTATGCCTGGGCGATGACGTCCACGATCCAGTGGGACAAGCGCTGCTTTGAGAGCGCACGGCCCCTTCTAGGACCACCGTAACAGAGAAAGAGCTGTTCAGACCGCCGTGTGCCTGCGGTAGTCTGGACATAAGCTCTAAGGGCCCGCACTGGGCATAGGAGTCTTGACCTCTCCTGATGGGGGTCAAACCCTGCCAGCTGGATGGGCCGATTGAGATGAGAGCGTGCCAGCCCCTTAGGGAGGAACGCTGTGTTCGGCCATAAGGTGACACCTGAGCCATCGGAGTTCCACCTCAGACACGAGCTGTTCACGGACAAGGCCTGAAGCTCGCTTACGCACTTTGCTGAGGTTATGGCAAGAAGGAAAGCAGTCTTGGCTGAGAGCCACCTCGGTTCTGCCTGTGACAAGGGTTCAAAGGGAGGCGAGCATAGGGCGTCCAGCACCAAGGGCAGGCCCCATGCAGGAGCCCTTGGGATGTTATTAAGAAGAGGGATGCCAGCCTGTGGCTCCCCACTGTGCTGTTATCAACCCTTGCGTGTTGAGATGTGATAGCAGCCACATACACCCTGACGGTAGCGGGACACCGGCCGTCATCCAGGAGGGACCGCAGGAACTCAAGGGTAGTAGGCACCGAGCGATGCACTGGGTCCTCATTTCACCATTGGCACCAGTCAGAAAATAGTTCCTACCTGTTTTCGTACTGTTTACGAGTAGATGGTGCCCTAGCATTGAGAATAGTCCTCCTGACAGGCTCTATGCAGTCGCTCAGCAGTGGGTCGGGCCCTCCAGTGGCCAGACCCACAGCTCGAGGCGGCAGGGGTCGGGTTGCCATATCCGACCCTCCAGCTGAGACAAGAGGGTCCTTCCTGTTGGGGAGACGCCAAGGTGTCCCGCAACAGAGTCTGTGCAGCAGGGAGAACCAAGTCCTGGCTGGCCAGAAGGGGGCCACCAGAAGAAGCCTGTGGCCCTGATGAAGCACTCTGAGGAGTGTTGGTAGGATCAGAGGGAGGGGTGGATAGGCATAGAGAAGACACCCTGGCCATGAATGAGCCAGGGTGGTCCTGACCCTATTTAGAGAGAATGGACGTCCATTCTCAGGAGACGTCTGACAGTGGTGCGGTTACCCAAAGTGACAGAGCCCCAAACGACGGACTGTAAGCAGGGTCCCACACACACACAGGCAGAGATCCAGGGTGATGCACATGGGTCAGAAAAAGTCTAAGTTAACTTTTGGAAGAACCAGAGAAAAGGGGTGAAAATGGATAAATTGTATCCCAAAATAGTGTCTCTTAAGGCGGGTAAAAGTGTTGTGAATATGGGGTGACGTATATGGACACTTGAGCACCAGCAAGACCCCCACCTCCATAACCTTATGCACCAGGCGAACCTGTGTACCCACACTTAAGCACTCCCCCACGGACTAAACCAAGAGGGAACACCGGTCAGAAGTTCGTGCCCCTGGTAAAACTGAATAACAAAAATGCCATTAAAACTGGACTAAGCACCTCCAGCATCGGTCCCTGACATGCGTACTTCCATAACCTCGCGCACCTTAGGTCCCCGGGCCCCCGAACTAAAGCACTCCCCCACGGACTAAACCCAGATGATCACACCCTCAAGAACCTCGTGCCCCTGGGAACCTTAAAGGGGGGGTGGAGTTTTGCGGTGCTTTATCGTCCGCCCATCGGCATCCATATTCGTCCTTATTCACAGCACCACCCACCCTCCTGTGGAGGATGTTCTCATCGCCTGGTAACCCTTTAAATAGTCTGATACTACCACTGCACTTTACAAGCCAGAAATAATGTTTAAATTGTCGGGGGAAGTGTTTTTAAACGTTTGGAAGAGATTTTTAGCCTGTCATTTTGCAAGATATCATTTAACATTGAAGCTCTCCTGGAGACGGACAGAATATGTCAATTTCCAGGAGAGCTTCAATGTTAAATCATATCTTGCAAAATGACAGGCTAAAACCCAGGAAATAAGTGTTTCAAAGGCGGGGAAAAGTTTACAAGCCAGGGAAGGTGTCTGAATCCTGGGTAAACTATGTTTCAATTCAATTCAAAACCTTTATTGATCCAGGTGAAATCCCATTGAGATCAAAGATCTCTTTTTCCAGGGCGACCTGCAGCAGTAGGTTCCACAAGAAGACATAACAACATAAACAACATGAACAACAAAAGGACATCAGACAGCAACATGTACAGGGATTACAGTTTACATATCTAACCACATGTACAGGTACCAACAGCATCTGAGTGAGCAGCATCCAACCGAGCTTTAAAAACATGTAGTGGTGCTAGCTTGGTAATGTTCCATTCTTTTTGCAGACTGTTCCAAGTTAGTGGAGCTGCACATCTGAAAGCTTTCTTCCCTAAGACAGTCCTAGCACTTGGCACATTCAATAAAACCACAGCATGAGATCTCCGGCAATAAGTACTTTCAATTCGCCGAGAGATCAGGGAGCAGATATAAGATGGTAGTTTATCCAACATGGCTTTGTGAATGAAAAAGTACCAGTGACTGAGCCTCCGTACAGGAAGTGATGGCAAAACCGCCTTGGTATACAGGGTACAGTGATGCATACGTGCTTTACAATTTGTCAAACATCTCAGTGCGCTGTGATACGCAGCATCTAACTTGCTCAGGTAATTGGCAGGTGCATTCATATATAACAAATGTAGGTCAAAGGTCAAAGAGCCTTTTCCTGGCCTCAAGCGAGAAACAGGACTTGTTCCTGTAGAAGAAACCTAGCCTAACCCTCAGTTTTTTTTAGCAGGTTATTGACATGAAGTTTAAAAGTGAGACAATCATCAAGCCAGATACCAAGGTATTTGTAACAGGTAACCACTTCAAGTTGTATTCCTTGCGTAGTTACAATATCTAAAACAGGCTCTGGTGTCTTTTTAGCTTTAGAAAAGAGCATTACCTTGGTTTTATCCACATTTAAAAGAAGCTTAAGCTCAACGAGCTGAGTCTGAAGTGTTAAAAACAGCCTGTAATTTAACAACAGCCTCGTTAATTACTATTAATATATATGGAGAATAAAAGTGGTCCTAAAACAGAACCTTGTGGTACACCATTAGTGATGTTTAACCACTCAGAAGACAGTCCATCAAAGTGAACACATTGAGACCTGTCAGAGAGGTAGTTCACAAACCACCCACTGCATGGCTGGATAGGCCAATACTGACCAGCCTCTGCTTTAAGATGAGATGATCAACGGTGTCAAACGCTTTTGAAAGGTCAATAAACAGAGCTGCACAACTCTGCTTATTATCTAAAATACTAGTAATATCATTCATCACTTTCATTGTGGCAGTGATGGTGCTGCGCTGCTTTCTGAAGCCTGACTGATGCTCAGACAGGATGTCATTTATACATAAAACACCTTTACCTGTTCACTCACAAGGCGTTCAAGAACCTTCGCCAGAACTGACAACTTAGAGATGGGTCTATAATTGTTTAAAATAGTTGCCTCCCCTCCTTTCAGTAAAGGCAAGATATAGGCAGACTTCCATACTTTTGGGATTGTGTTAGTGCTGAGGGAGAGGTTACAAAGAGAAGTGAGAGGTGGAGCAATAAAATCTGCAGCTATCTTTAAAAAGAAAGGTTCTGCGTTGTCCGGACCAGCCGGCTTTTTAGGATCTAGCTTGGTTAAGACTTCACGAACAACATCAACAGTAAAAGGAGTAAAACTGAAAGGGTTTTCCAGACCACGTTGTTCTGAGTCACCGACACAAAATGCTCATTAAAGCAATGTAGCATAGTGGCCCTGTCCGATATAGAGCCAGATGCTGTGGTGAGGCACGGAGGTAGCTCATTACGGATATCACCGGTGGATATCGATTTTATGGCTTTCCAGAATTGTCTAGGGTTGTTCAGGTTCTTTGTGGTAACTGACAGATAATACTTCGACTTAGCACTTTTGACATGTGAAGTGAAGCTATTCCTTAGGATATTCTCGTGCCCCTGGCAACACTTAAAGGGGGTGTATTTTGCGGTGCTTTATCGTCCGTCTGATTTCCTAGCCTTTGTCCAGGAACCTCGCCTACTCCCTGAGGTTGGCATGGGCTGATGTGGGGCTACACGGTCCCATTAACTTCACCGACCTCCGCACAGTCCACGCCGATAATGCGAAGAGGTTTCAGGACAAATGCAACCGCCAAAGAGTGAGTGATTTCATGTGTCACAACACTGCAACTGCAGACAAATTTTACGCGAATAATCCTTCTTTGAAGGAGGCTGCGGAGATACGGCTGCTCTTCACAGAGTCACTGCAAGCAGCAGCGGCGGCATCGACAGCAGCAGCAGCGGGACATGAAGACACTTTGGCGGGTATTGACATCGACAGTGACAGCTCTGGAGAGGAGCACAGCCCCGCTCCCTACCAAGACTCCCTACCAAGACTCCCTACCAAGACTCAGCGATGCCGAGACGTCAGATGAAGAATTCTCCAAAAATGTCAACGCTTGGAGAGCGAAGAGGGACCAGTCACTGGCCGAACACAGCCCCTCAGACATGGGTGAAGAGAGGGTGCCATACTCTGCACCGACTTCAGCCACTGTTGCCAGTGATCAACTTGTAAATATGCAATGTTTTGTTGTACTCAGTCCCCTTGTAAATACTTTATATCCTGTGTGAATGTATTTATTACTGTAAATATTACTGTAAATAAAGTTTGTTAAAATTACTTACTTTGTCTTCTGTTTTTAAAGCCCAATATGGGTTTTTTCCCTTTAATATCCCCAGGGGCACGATATTCTGGTTCTGGTGGTAGCATGGAGGTGTTTAGTCCGAGTGAGGAGTGCTCAAGTGTGGGATGATTTGTAAGGTAGAAGAGGGTAAAAAAAGTTCAAGTGTGAACCTCCAGCAGGGCAGGTGGTGCTGTGAAGAAGGCCGAATATGGATGCCGATGGGCGGACGATAGAGCACCGCAAAATACACCCCCCTTTAAGGTTCCCAGGGGCACGAGTTTCTTGAGGGTGTGATCATCTGGGTTTAGTCCGTGGGGGAGTGCTTAAAGAGCTTACGAAATGAAGGACAATACTGTTCTTATTACGATAATATATATACTATTATTAATGGGAAATCATGTCATTCATGACAATATGCCCGCAGTATTTATAAATCGTGGTTTATTACAACTTTCCATGCTCACTTCCGATGTTACACGACCGCTCCGAACAAAACAGCTTTCGCCGGTTAGTGACGTCACGCACGTCACGAGTAGAACACCTGATGAATAATACACTACCTCTATGGCTGATGTCGGACTCTGGAGACAGAATCGAGTGACAGACAAGACTCATTTGGCGGAGATCCGATGCGGCAACAGAACACAGACTGGTATACATTTGACTTTAATTCATAGAGATTCTCAAAAAATAGTAAATAAATAATAATACATCGTAATGTAGCAGGCAAACTTGGCTCAGGCAACAGAACAGAGACTGGTATATACATTTGACTAAAATTCATAGAGATTCTCAAAAAATAGTAAATAAATAATAATGACTCTGCTGAAATAACCAGTTTAGATACATGTAGCTGGTCAGGCTGTTGTAAATTGACCAGCCAGTAGATATTAGGCTGGAATGGTTGGCTGGAGAGGGGTTTTGGACACTTCAGCTGGCCAGTTTATCCATCTATCACCAGCTTATGTTTGATAATAGTATTAAATATACCCTGCTGGGAGCTTACCAGGATTCCAGGTGACCAGCATACATTAAATACTGGTATGATTATTTAAACAAGAGAACATAAATATATTACAAAGATTCATTGTGTCATGTATTCTGGTATCTACCAAAATAAAGACATTGTATAGTGTTCATAATAGTATTTTAATTTAATAAATAGCTAGTTAATATAATAAAATACATTAACAATACAATAATTATACAAATAACAACCAACCTGCAAATCAACCTACACATCAAAATAAATATATTATCTAAAACCGGTGCATTTGATTTAAAATAAAAGTAATACATAGAATTCAATATTTAAATGGTAACAAAAACCGTAACACTATGTATGATAAGAACAAGGCAACAAAGAAAGTGTTTGTTGTTTTCCTTGTTCATGTATATAATGTTTCCCGTTGTGTAGCGTCCAGCCTTTCCCAATCTGGCCTGCACTTCTGTCTGTTGAAGCCACTTCTTGAAGCAAACTGAAAAGAAATGTACAGATATAAGTACACTGTAAAAAGAAACTTAATATTTACGTTAACATTTGGGCTGCTGTGGTTGCCAGAACCGTTAAAGTATAATACATTACAAATTACAGTTGGTTGGCATAGAGTCTAGACGTTACAGTCAACAATTGCTTATGGTGAATTACAATGGCAAAAACAAATAGAGCGAGTGTACACGGTGCAGCTGTATTATCTGGGAAATAGAAGAATCGGATCAGGATTCGATATTGGCAGACAATCAATATCAAATGAATCGGATCATTATTAGCATCTGATCACCTTTGTCGACTTGCAGCCTAAATACAAAGATAACTCCACTCCTCTCCTACCACTCTTACCTCTAATAAGCCTTGGTAGAACTAGTGTCCGAGTCATAGGGTCCAGAGGTCTGTACTACGAAGCTGGTTCAACCTAACCTGATATGTTGGAGTTAGCCGGTTGGCCTAATCCAAAACATACGCGCTCTCGCTAAACTGTACTACGACGCAGGTTATCAAGTGGATCGCTCAAGCCAGCCGTGTCCTATCTAGTTAGGTGCGCGTTCACATGAAAGGGGTGGGATCTGGAGCATTCGACCAATCACAGACATGGAGAAGCGCACTGACAGCGCAGCGTCATACTTCCTGAATGAAAAGTGAACTTTAATACTAGTCAAATATGAAGAAGTTAAACTTTAAACATGACTTAAACACTTGATCAGGATCAAAGCCACAGAGCTGCACCTGCAAGGTGAATACAGCTGGAACAGAACAAGTGTTTGAATGCGTACATTAACAGGTTTATGATATCACTGCCCGTCTAACACACCATCTGACTTTAATTACATTTGACTCGAGTGTTTCCTCAACTTAATGTGTTGCTTAAAATAATACTTCTGCATACAGTCTGTGACGCTGTGAGTGTTGCACGGCCAGACACGGCTCAGCTGACTCAGATCAGGAGATATGTGATACATTATGAAGTGATATGCCGCGGACTGAACTTAATGTTACTCTGATCCGGGTACTGATGTTGTGGCCGATATTTAAGTGCTTTCTTAACGCTAATGTTATAATAGTCAGATTGCTCTGAAGATGGAGGTGATATTCTGTTCATGTTCACGTTCACACAGTCGGTGATTTTTGCCGGCCGTCTTTCCTGCAACGGCAGTTTTTCTGTATTTCCTTTCTCCTGTGATATGACTTGATCGCTTTAAACTCTGCACACTGAGCTCTGATTGGTCAGCAGGCAGTGCTTTCACTGAGTTGAGCTCTTAGCCTGCAACCTAACCTGCTCCGGGGCAGTTTAGCCGTTCAGCATAAGTTACCATGGAGATCTAGCCCGCTAAGAAGAGAACCAGCTTCGTAGGACCGGAAACCCAGAGTTTTCCCTGAAGTTAGCCGCGAAGAGAACATCCTGCTTCGTAGTACAGGCCTCAGGACTGACTGAAGACATGTGGAACAGAGGACAGGCATGGTTCCATGTACAGGAAACTGGAACTTTGAACAGGTGTTTTCATCTTTTCTGCCTGAAGATTCACAAGTTCTTGATCAGGTGTTTGATGTGGGCTGGCATGATCCTTTCTGCAGCGATAAATAAAGAAAACAAAGACATTTTTTTTAATAATGGTAACAACAATAATATTAGTATAATTATGTATATAGCACTTACACAATTGCAAAGTGATTCTCACAACAAAAATAAAGAACAAAACAATATCAACAATAAAAAAAACAAATTATTACAGGAATGTTGAGACAAATAAATGTTTTTTCAGTCTTTACAATGCACTGTTGGAAATGACCTTCCAAAGGCTAAATTCAAACTCAATACCATAGATAACTGGGTACCAAAGTGCTTTACCTGATAGAACACGCTCCACACGGAGCAGCAACCATCCGGCTCGGCCTTTTGCTGCATATCATCTCCTCCCTCTATGGTGTTAGGTTCCAGTAGATCTCTACTATCCAATAAAACAGAAATTCCCCAAAAAAATCATATTAAAAAAGTAAAAAACAATGACTGGCTGTTGGCATTGAAATGGATTAGAATCTCACCTTTTTCCTGGATGTCAGGAAGGCCATGGAGTCGTTCCCTTCAAGTCCGCAACCAGTCATAGGAGTTCAAATGCAAAGCCTGAATGATGACAAGAGCGAGAGACATACATTTTACAATTATATTTGTAATTCATACCAGAGCAGTGTGTACAGGCCCTGTACGACATGCAGAGAACAGATCAGATCCCCTGACAGACTCACACACTTTGGTGATGTCCTCATCTGATAATGTTTCATTTTTTAGCAGCAAAGTAACATTACTCAAAGTATATGTCAGACCCAACTCATTTACAGTATGTTTTGCATCTCCTCAACAATGGTCTGTATAGTTGAGTAGAAAAAAACTGTCCCTACAATTTCAGGTAGATTAACACACATGTGTAAGAAAAGTTTACAATGAAGCACAAAACCCCGCTTTGTATTAAGCGAGCTGCCACAGAAAGTGCAGCTTAACATGCTAACCTAAAAAATATGTTGATATTGTTGTTGGTATTTACATGGAGATAAGCCCCGCCTCCTCGCCAGCGCATCTAGTTGGAGTGACGCGAGGAAACAGCAATGAGGCTGCGGTTCAACTCGTAACGGGATGCAAATCTTAGCTGTCAGTAAAAAACAATCAAAATAAAAAAACATGGAGGCAGGCAAGGCAATTTTATTTATATAGCACATTTCAGCACGTGGCGATTCAAAGTGCTTTACAGATTAAAAGCAAACGACATTTAAGAACAAATACATCATTAAAAAGGCATTTAAAAACAGGCATAATAAGCAAAGGTAATGAAATAAATAAAATAAATAAACACAGCAGGTACATAATACATGACTGAAAAGGCATACATTATTTTAATTTCAAAATGACGACAACAATAAAGACGTTAAAGTTTATTTACTGGAGTTTTTTTTTACGTGAGTCTTATTTTTGTAGCTCCTGTTGCTTTTGTTATCAAACCCTTTAGAAAATACGATCATAAGTTGTTCATTAGTGAAGATTTTAATTGGAAACCTTATATAATAAAAAGAAACTGCTAATATTTAATAATTTAAAATAGTTTGTAATTTTGTAAGTGTTTTAAATGTGAGGATTATTTTCAAATCAAAGGAGTTATTGTCACAAGTTAGACACTTCTATTATTGTTTGTTTCATGCCTCATCTAAACTCTCCTGTCATTTCAGATCCCGCTTTCCTCCAGGCCCTTGTAATCAGCTCATTTCCCTCACCTGGTCTCCTCAGCCCTTCCCCTCACCTGTTACTCATTCCCTCATCACTCCACAGTATTTATACCACCTCATTATCACTTGTCCTTTGCCAGATTGTCTTGTCGTTTCCGCCAAGCTCTCCAGTGAGTGTTGTGCTCTAGTCCCGAGTTTTGTCCTGCCCAGTTTTTGATTCCTGCCTGTCTGACGGATTTAATGATTTTGACTCTGCCTGTCCTTGACCTGGAATAAACTGAACATTACTATATACTGGTTGTATCTGAGTCGTGCTATTGGGTTCTGATCTGTACCTGTGATCGTGACAGTACAATCTGGCCAAACATGAATCCAGCCGACTCAGCGACAGAACCGCCTTCACACGATATCGTGTTACAACGCCACGAGCAGCAGCTTACCTTCATGGCTGAAGCGATGCAGGAGATGGCCGCTCGCTACGAACGGACCTTTGTGAATCTCCGTGATCATCTTCAGAACCTTCCTGCAACGGTCCATGGCCCGGAACTAACTCCAGCTTCCGCTGTTCGAATCCAGAGTCCGCTGGCATCGGATGCACGCCTGCCTCCTCCCGAACGCTACTCTGGAGCCCCAGGTTCCTGCAGACCATTCCTGGTCCAATGTTCCCTCGCCTTCGAGCTTCAGCCTTCCGCCTTCCCAACAGAAAGATCCCGGGTGGCGTATATTGTCTCTCTTCTCACGGGCAAAGCTAAAGACTGGGGTACCGCCGAATGGGAAAGACAATCCTCTGCCTGCTCGTCTGTAAGCGTATTCTCCGATGAACTGCGTAAAGTTTTTGATCACGCCACACCCGGAAGAGAGGTAGCTCGGGGACTGTTTAACCTGGTGCAAGGAGGGAGATCTGTGTCCGATTACTCCATCGAGTTTCGTACCATAGCCGCCGAGAGTAACTGGAATGCTTCTTCACTTCTCGATGCCTTCTACAACGGTCTGTCGGATCGCCTTAAAGACGAGCTGGCAGCTCGGGACCTTCCTGCTGATTTAGATGAGCTGGTGGCTCTCTCCATCCGCATTGACTGCCGTCTGCGGGAGCGGAGGAGAGAGAGGGTTTTCTCCGCCGCCCCTCAGGCTCCGCCTCTCCCGTCAGCGCATGCTCCTGAACAGGTGAGAGGAGGATTTTCTAACTCGTCTGAACCAATGCAGCTGGGGCGGGCCCGGCTCTCCGAGGCAGAACGACAGCGCCGCCTGCGGGACAACTGCTGTCTTTACTGCGGCCAGGAGGGTCATCTTGCCTTCTCTTGTCCTGTAAAAGACAGGGCTCACCAGTCATCCAGAGGGCGCTGGTGAGCCGTATGATGAATTTAGAAATGCCCTCTCGACCCCTAACCCATGCTCAGCTGAGCTGCTTGGGGAAAATGCACACTGTGGCAGTTCTTATTGACTCTGGTGCTGATGCCAGTCTTTTGGACATAACATTGGCCTTTCAAATGGGACTTGGTCAGGAGGCTTTGGAGAAGCCCATCAATGCTACAGCTCTAGATGGTCGTCTTCTCTGCAGAGTGACACACCGTTCAACTCCAGTTCAAATGAGCATGTCAGGTAATCACAGCGAAACACTCTCTTTTCACCTTATCCATGCACCACATCAGCCGGTCATTTTGGGGTTTCCTTGGTTAAGGAGGCATAATCCTCATATAGATTGGGCTTCAGGGACTATTAGAGAGTGGAGTGCTCATTGTCATGCTGTCTGCTTAAGATCTAGTTCCTCAATTGATTCCAGTCAGCCGAGGATCTCTGAGTGTGAAGACCTTTCCGGTGTTCCCAAGGATTACTGGGACCTTAAAGAGGCCTTTAACAAGGTTCGGGCCACCTCACTCCCGCCTCATCGCGCTAATGACTGTCCTATTGACCTGTTACCTGGTACTTCTCCTCCTAGAGGTCGACTTTTTTCTTTATCGGCTCCTGAAACTAAGTCAATGGAGAAGTATATCAATGACTCTTTGGATGCAGGGCTTATCCGGCCTTCATCATCTCCTGCTGGTGCAGGGTTTTTCTTCGTGGGTAAGAAGGATAAGACTCTGCGCCCATGCATTGACTACAGAGGACTCAATAACATCACTGTCAAGAACAGGTACCCCCTTCCACTTGTTTCCTCTGCATTTGAACTGTTACAAGGCGCTACTATTTTTACCAAGCTGGACCTACGTAATGCGTACCATTTGGTGAGAGTCAGGGAGGGGGACGAGTGGAAGACGGGATTTAACACTCCTAGTGGACATTATGAGTATTTAGTCATGCCTTTTGGACTCACCAATGCACCTGCAGTCTTCCAGGGGTTGGTGAATGATGTTCTGCGGGATCTTCTCAATATCTGTGTTTTTGTATACCTGGATGACATTTTGATTTTTTCCAAGTCTAAACAGGAGCATGTGGTCCATGTTCGCCTAGTCCTCCAGAGGCTCTTGGAGAACCACCTCTTTGTCAAGGCCGAGAAGTGTGTGTTCCACACCACAGAAGTCCCTTTCCTGGGATTTGTGGTCTCCACCGGAAACATCAAGATGGATCCTGAAAAGACCAAGGCGGTCACTGACTGGCCACGCCCTTCAACACGCAAGGAGCTCCAACGCTTTCTGGGTTTTGCCAACTTCTACCGGAGGTTTATTCGAAACTACAGTTTGGTGGCAACCCCTCTCACAGCTCTCACCTCTCAGAACATTCCCTTCCGGTGGTCCTCGGTGGCCGAAGGGGCTTTTGGTGAGTTAAAGTCACGCTTCACCTCTGCTCCCATTTTGATTTTTCCAGACTCTACTCGGCAGTTTACTGTAGAGGTAGATGCGTCGGACACTGGAGTTGGGGCAGTTCTTTCTCAACGGTCGGCCGAGGATCAGAAGATGCACCCGTGTGCCTTCTTCTCCCGGAAGCTGTCTCCAGCAGAAAGAAATTACGACATTGGTAATCGAGAACTGTTGGCAGTGAAACTTGCCCTGGAAGAATGGAGACACTGGTTGGAGGGAACAGAGCAGCCTTTTGTGGTCTGGACGGATCACACAAATTTGGAGTACATCCGTTCAGCTAAGCGGCTGAACTCTCGTCAAGCCAGGTGGGCTCTGTTTTTCACACGCTTTGATTTTTCTCTTTCATACAGACCTGGTTCTAAGAACATCAAACCTGACGCCCTGTCTCGCCAGTTCCAGCCAGAGAGCTCTCCATCTCATTCTGAGAATATCATCGCTTCTACATGTGTCATTGGTCTGGTGACCTGGGAGGTGGAGGATAAGGTCAAGCGCTCTCATGCGGAACACCCAGCCCCAAGTGCCTGTCCTGTTAACCGTCTGTTTGTTCCTGCCACTCTCCGTACCCAGGTTCTCCAGTGGGGTCATAACTCTCGCCTGGCTTGTCACTCAGGAGTGAGACGGTCCCTAGCCCTGATTCGACAGCGATTTTGGTGGTCTTCCATGGAGAAGGATGCCAAGGAATTCATTGCTGCTTGCCTAGTCTGCTCTCAAAATAAGACTTCACGCCAAGCTCCCTCCGGTCTTCTTCATCCCTTGCCTATCCCTCATCGTCCCTGGTCCCACATCGCCTTGGATTTTGTCACCGGACTACCACCCTCAGACGGTAACACAGTCATACTCACAGTCATAGACCGGTTTTCCAAGTCTGCCCGGCTTATTCCATTAACCAAATTACCTACTGCCAAAGAAACGGCTGAAATCATGCTACAACATGTGTTCAGGCTGCATGGTCTCCCCAGTGATGTTGTGTCTGATCGGGGACCACAATTTACTTCTCGTTTTTGGTCCGAGTTTTGCAGGCTGCTGGGAGCCAGTGTTAGTCTCTCGTCCGGATTTCATCCCCAGTCCAATGGTCAAGCAGAGCGAATGAACCAGGAGATGGAGACTGCCTTACGCTGTCTAGCTTCCTCCACTCCCTCCTCCTGGTCGAGGCAGCTTCTATGGGTTGAGTATGCCCACAACACCCTTCCTAGTTCTGCTACTGGTCTTTCTCCATTCCAATGCTCCCGCGGATACCAGCCGCCCCTTTTCCCGGCACAGGAACGGGAGGCCAGCGTCCCATCTGCACAGGCGTTTGTAAGCCGATGTCGACGCATGTGGTTAAAGGCCCGCTCCGCGCTCCTGCGCTCTTCCGACCGTTATCAACGGACCGCCAATCGCCGTCGCAAGCCAGCTCCACAGTACTCCCCAGGGCAACGTGTCTGGCTCTCCACACGGGATCTCCCTCTCAGAGTGGAGTCAAAGAAGTTGTCTCCCCGTTTTGTAGGCCCATTTCCCATAGCTAGGATTATCAATCCTGCAGCTGTCCGCCTGCGTCTGCCCCCTTCTATGAGGATTCATCCTACCTTCCACGTGTCCAAGATCAAACCAGTTAATGTGAGCCCTCTTCAGCCCCCCTCTACACCCCCACCACCACCCCGGACTATCGACGGGGAGACTGTTTACACTGTCCGTCGCCTCATCAAGTCCCGGCGACGTGGTAGAGGGTTGCAGTACCTGGTACACTGGGAGGGTTATGGTCCTGAAGAGCGGTCATGGGTGCCCGCTCGCAGTATCTATGACCCATCTCTCATTACTGACTTTCACCAGGTCCATCCCGATCAACCCCGTAGGACGTCAGGAGCCGTCCATAGAGGGGGGGGTTCTGTCACAAGTTAGACACTTCTATTATTGTTTGTTTCATGCCTCATCTAAACTCTCCTGTCATTTCAGATCCCGCTTTCCTCCAGGCCCTTGTAATCAGCTCATTTCCCTCACCTGGTCTCCTCAGCCCTTCCCCTCACCTGTTACTCATTCCCTCATCACTCCACAGTATTTATACCACCTCATTATCAGTTGTCCTTTGCCAGATTGTCTTGTCGTTTCCGCCAAGCTCTCCAGTGAGTGTTGTGCTCTAGTCCCGAGTTTTGTCCTGCCCAGTTTTTGATTCCTGCCTGTCTGACGGATTTAATGATTTTGACTCTGCCTGTCCTTGACCTGGAATAAACTGAACATTACTATACTGGTTGTATCTGAGTCGTGCTATTGGGTTCTGATCTGTACCTGTGATCGTGACAGTTATTCTGATCTATTTTCAAAGTGTGAACAACTTTATTAAATATTTTTTTCAAGCTGTAAATCTTTAGTTAAAACACATTTTTTTATTAAAATTCTAAACAAATGTTTAAGAGAAATTATAAAACTTCAGCGTTCTCCCAAGAATAAAACCAATTCATTTTAAAAATGCATATTTCATTTTGTGGGACCGTAATATTTAATATATAAAACTCAACTATTTTAGTGTCTTTGATGTACCTCTTCTTCTCGAAGCTTCTCTCTCCGTGGTCTCTTTATTTGAACATAAATCAAACGTTAACGCCAGACAGAGCGTGTGTGTGTGTGTGTGTGTGTGTGTGTGTGTGTGTGTGTGTGTCAGTCAGCTGATTGCTGGGGAAATGGTTGGTTGAAGGATAACATTAAGTCTAATAATGATGTCCCGTGCATGTTCACATCATGTATACTTTGCATTACTTAATACCATTTTTCAAATATTTATTTTTGAACATTTTGGACAAAATAGCCAATTGTACATCGAGGTGCCCGGATGTCCCTAGTGCCCACCTATCCGATTGGAACATGCTGATGTACAATGTGATGTAGTAGCCTAATGCAAACAAAAAAAAGTAACTAAATCCGCCAGAAACCCGAAAATCTTCGCGCGTGCGGGGGATACATGCCTGTGTCCCGTTTCTCCATTTCTGGAAGTTGGCAATCCTAGTCAAACATTACCCGTATTCTTTTGCTATGTTATTTCATTACTATACATTTTCAAAAATAATTAATTTTAGCAGTGATTTGGACCAAGCATGTATGATGTAGTAATACAAAAAGTATTTTGGTTCACACAGTGTGACATTAGCTGTTAGCTTGTAATATATAGAGCAGAGCTAACTAGCAAGTTAGCCGAATGTTAGCGGTTAGCTGTTTATGCTATGCTAGCTGTTGGTTACTGAACATTAAAAAACTAGATTCCGCTGTAAGAAAGCTGTGAAACTTTACATTAAACTTGGCGACAACACTGTGACACCCCGCTGCATGTTTATGTGTAATTATCTCGTGTTGGAGACGAGAGGGTGGCACGGCAGCACTGCAATAAACTGTAAGCTAACGTTAGCAGCCACATGTTAATCCAGGTTTCCCGGGCGCAATATCTTGCAAGAAACAGCATCTCAGGGCTTCTTAACATTTAACAACCTATTAATAATGCATACCAACTTAACGGTAAGAAACTCAGCTAACTAGAAGAAGTAACGTAACCTTAAATAAAAAATAACATTCACAAACTAAGGATTTGATACATGATACATGTTTAACTCCATTACAGTTGCAGGACTCACCAGATCTCAAGTCTTCTGTTCTTTGTTGACGTCCCGATGATCATATTTAACGTGTAAAACGATCCCGATATTAATCCATAAACTCCTGTAGCAGACATACAGACAGCTGTAGCTCGCAGGAGGAGACCGGCTCAAACTGACTTGGATGTTTCAAATGTGAACGACAGGCGCGGACAGTTCTCATTGGCAGGTTTCTTCGATTACGTTTACATTAACCAATCAGGAGTGTTGTGGACTCATTGCAAACATGCCTGACTTGTCTGCCGTATTATGGCTGAATTCTATTTCAAGTGCCGGAGCTCTGGCTGTCGGCCAGAATCCGAAAACCATACATTATACTGTAAAACTAAGGTTTATTACTGTATACCAGGTAGACCCGGCGTCATGGTCGGGCCCCATGGGGCCGGGCCCGCCCATCCAGGATTTGGGCCCGGCCATCCAGGATTTGGGCCCGCTGTTTTAATCAGGGCTGAATACAACATTTTAATTGTTTTATTATTATGTTCAGTGGCGGCGCCAGGGTATACTTGGGTAGGCTACAGCCATACCAATAAATTGCTTAGCCCCACCATGAAAAATGATGTTAAAGTAAGCTAAATAAAGTCTGCCAACTCGCGGAGTAAATTGCACAGACAGCAGTTAGTAAGATTGATTTCAGCAGTCACTTGTCTGGAAATACCGAAGGCTAGAAACGGTTTGAAAACTTTTGTCACGTAGTGATCATCTTCTCAATAGAACATCTTTGATAATGTCTTCTGGCCAATCAGAATCAAGATAACGACGTGGTGTTGTTGCAGGAAGTCCCGACGGAGAATATTTTTGCTGTAGTTACAGTACATCTCTATATACATCGATACAACATTACGTGTTGATAGAAATCAACACGTAATGAAATAAGACCCCACGGTTTGATGAGTGATAGGTGTGTGGGCTGTCTTTCATTTTGACACACAGAACAATGGGGGCAATCCACCCTTATCCACAATGTAAAGTAATCCACAGCCTCTTCCCTCTTCTCTCTGTGAGGAGCAGCAGGTTCAGCTTTCAGAACAAAGTAACACAAAACTGAAATGGCATTCATTTTTTAAAATATGTTGTGTAGTAATAGATTTATTTATTTTTCTTCTCAAGAGAGGACCAGAATGTGTATTTTATGTTAGTATTTCAAAAAATCTCCTGGGGGAGAATTTCCCCAGACCCCCCTGCAGGGGTTGGGTTTTCAGCATGTCAGCTCTTTCACAATTCAGTTTTCCCGGGAAATGTAAGTTTCGGGGTGGGCCCGCCCTGGTACATCAAATGCCCGCCCAGAGACGTATGTCTGCCGCCGGGTCTGATACCAGGCATCCTCAAAGTCCGGACTCCGGTCCGGGTCCGGACTGAACTACAACTGTCTCTGGACTCAAATTATACTTTTCATATGTATTATCTGTGTTATCTGTGAGACATCGCCACAAAACAACGAGTCAAAATTCTCCGCTATGTCCACTGGAAACAGCGCTCTGCATGTCCGACTGTTCCACTGTCTGTGTGTCTATCAACGCATAGGTCCAATCACATTCAGCATCCCGTCAGCGTTTTTTCCCCCCACCAACAGTCTGCGAATCAGAGGCACAGTAGGGCGGTTCTTCGTGGAATGCCGGTGGGAAAAATGCGTGTGTCGTCTCTTTCAACCTGTCTAAGTCAGAGCGAGAGTTTAAAAAAAAAAAAAGTCAGAGTGAGAGTTAACAGCTCATCTAGTTGCATCTGTACTGTAGCTAGTAGCCTATAGTTTCACCTACCGGGGTGGCATGGGGTGGCAACTGACACCCTAAAAATAGGCCTTGCCACCCCAGTTGGCAGCTTTGTTTTGAAAGAAAAGTTGTGGCTCATCGGACATTTATGAGAGAAAGTCTCTAATGTCCGAGTGCAAGTGAATGCAGCACAAGATGCACGTCATAACCCCTCCCCCGGTCCTGGCGAGAGCGTGGGAATATGATGGACGGCGATTTCATTTGAACGGGACGGTGCAAAACGAGAAGCATTCGGACCCAAGCACTGAAGGAATGAGGTATTTGCGGTCTACACTGACAGAGAAGACACTGTCAGTTTGGCTGCACTCAGCATTGAATCAAAACGCACTAAAGCTGTTGATCTTAATCAGTTTGTGAGGCGTGTTGCTGAACAAGATGGTAATCGCCGCATTCAGCTGTAATACACGTCAACTTGATGCTCTGCTCACGGATGAGCATACAACACTATGATGATGACCTTACGTGTGTAAATATATTTTTTTCTTTGAAGGGGTCTGCCCCCAAAAAACAGTTTTAAGTCCTGAGAAAGTCAAATAAGACGGTGTGTAAAACTACACTGCCCAGCCAAAAAAAGTACTAGGTTAGTAGGTAAGGACATTCCACTGGATAATAACTGAAGTATAAAGAATGCATGTCTGAAGTGACGGAGACCAAGTTGAAGGCAAACACAAAGAGGAAATTACAGGTCAAATCAAGCAAATCCCCTCTCAGATTCCACAGCAACCAGAAGAACATAAATACTGCCTGGTGATTTGATTAATCAGCTTTGTGGTGGAATAAAAAATGCACAGTGCATTTCCTTAGCTGTGGGTGAGTCCACTGACACCACTGACATTGCTCAGTTGCTGGTGTGTGTGAGTTTTTATGATGAGGCAAAGGAGGGGTTTGTTGAAGATGTGTTGGGTCTGACGAACCTCAGTGGACACACAAGGGGGAAGACATTTATAAAGCAATAATGGGAATGCTGAATGAAAGAGGGTGCAGTTGCCTTTATTCATAACTGCAGCTCTTACACTGCGACTCTGAGGGGTCAAGCACAGACACAACAACAATGAAAACTGCTGCAGACAGATTATTTTTGTTTTTGCAACCTCGTGTTAAGAATCTTGTTGCAATTCTTTAAAAGTTTAAATGACCGTAATAAACGGACCTTTGTCTTATTGAAACAATTTTTTGGGACCTTTAAGATTTGTATTTGAGTACCCCTGCTGTATACTGACCAATGGAAAAAAAACTGTGACTTATTGTTGAGTAAATAACAGTGTGTGTTTTAAACCTTGGTCCTCCCTGCAGAGATTTCTCCACTTTCTATGATCTTTATTTTTTTTAATGATATTGTCAACTGTAGATGTTTACAATATAGTAAGTAGGGAATGTAATGAAAACATATTTATTTACTTTTGTTTCAATATTGGATATTTTGTGTTTGTGGTGGATTCAATCGAATATTGAGAAAATGATTTATGTAAAAATATTTTACTTACATTTTTTTTATTTGACACTTTTTTTTACAGTTTTATGTTTACCTTAAAATTACAAAGAAAATCTTAAAGTCTTATAATGGTAATACACTTTTATATTACGAGTTACATATTTAATTACAGATAATACTTTATATTTTACGTACATCTGCATGTATTTTCTGAAAGTGCAAAAATACTGTAAATATTATATAGTACATTTACTGTAAAAAAAAAAGGAAATAAACGTTATTTGTTGTTATTGTCAAAATACTTAAAATAATGTTTTGGGTTGTTAATTTATAGTTAATATCTGTCATTTTACAGGATTTTGCAAGTTATTTAAAAAAACATGATAATTACTATAAAAATGTACATTACATTGCATTTAGCTGACGCTTTTATCCGAAGCGACTTACAATAAGTACATTCGACCAGGAAGACACAACCTTGAAGAAAACAGAATCATAAAGAACATCAGGTTTCATAGAGCCAAGCATTTCAAGTGCTACTCAGCTGGCTTTAGAGAAGCCAGCCCTTTGTTAGTATATAAGTGCTTTGTTAGTAATTCTATCGCTCGAAGTGGAGTCGATTTACAGTTATTTCCTGTAAAATTACGATCTTTTTTTACAGTGTGCAGTATTACAAGTTGAATCACATATCAAATGTAACATTTCTGCATTTAAATCATCCTCTTTATCTCAGTAAGTGTGTTACGTTCCCACTTGGCTATAGGGGTACAAACGGGAAACGACACGACCAGATTAGTATTGGTATAATTATAGGTGATTTATTATAAAGCAAGGTGTAACAAAATGGCAGGCAGGCAGCCTGAAACCAACAAAAGGGCCAAAAGGGCACAGGTTGACAGATAACCAAACTAAGGGAGGACTCAAAAGGAGTCTAAAGGCATACAGGGAAAATACATACGAATATACTAAATAGAGAACAAAACAAAACCTCACTTCAAGAGTGGTACAACTAACAAAAGGGAGTCTAGACAAAACACACAGCTAACCTAAAGGCAACAGTCACCAACTCCAAAGCTACTCGAAACACTAACTAAACTACTCTACCCTCTAACTAAGCTACTCTAGACACTCAACATTAAGCACATAAGTTGACACTCGTCACTGAACACATATGTTGCACCAAACCCAGTCTGTAGTGTCCATGACACAAGAGCAAAATGCGAGAGGCGTCTGATCGCAGCAGAGCCTCCAGAGTGATGATTGTCCGCAGCCTTTGTACTCCTCCCCAGCAGGTGTGCGCCGGCTGTGCGCTGCGATTGGACGACGTCAATCCAATCCCCATCTTCAGAGGCGGACCAGGAGATGGGCAGTCAATGATGTTGGAGCAACCACACAGCTCATTTGCATAAACACACACACAGCTGAAAACACTCACAGGCAGATTAAGGAGCAGACAAACAGCAACCGTAACAAAGTGCAAACAAAAAGTTAAATTAAACAGACAGGAAGTAAACACTAAAGGGAACAGCAGAAGAAGACAGACAGGAAGTAAACACTAAAGGGAACAGCAGGAGAAGACAGACAGGAAGTAAACACTAAAGGGAACAGCAGAAGAAGACAGACAGGAAGTAAACACTAAAGGGAACATCAGAAGAAGACAGGCAGGAAGTAAATACTAAAGGGAACAGCAGAAGAAGACAGACAGGAAGTAAACACTAAAGGGAACAGCAGGAGAAGACAGACAGGAAGTAAACACTAAAGGGAACAGCAGAAGAAGACAGACAGGAAGTAAACACTAAAGGGAACAGCAGGAGAAGACAGACAGGAAGTAAACACTAAAGGGAACAGCAGCAGAAGAAGACAGACAGGAAGTAAACACTAAAGGGAACAGCAGAAGAAGACAGACAGGAAGTAAACACTAAAGGGAACAGCAGAAGAAGACATGAAGTATCACATCACCTGACCAATCAGGTACCGGTAACAATTTAGTACCTGACACCCATCTCTAGTTACAGGTAGCAACATGCAAAGCTAGCAGGGGCTTTTTCTTCACGAGGCTTTGCTTGTTGAGCTCTTCGTAAATATGCCGGTCTTTGTCACGGAGAGCTTTGATCAGAACCGTGCTGGGTTTAACTCCTTTTTTTCGCACCACGTCCAGCACCTCTCGTGCTCCGTCAAGTCGGGGTTTGTTTAAGGCTGACTCCATTTCAGATTCAATGATCACTCCAGACTGAAAGAGTTTATCCAGAAGGTCCTTCAGAAGACTTTGAGACACTCTGTTAATGAACTCTGTCCGAACTGAGAACAGCCACTGGTCTGCTGGGACTCTGCTCTCTGCTGGGACATTGCTCTGGGACAATTCCTGACTTGGACCTGGTAGAGAAAACAGGGAAAATACTTTTGTTAACCAACAATCACAGTAAACAGATCTCTTACAAATTGAAGTAGCCAGACATTCCCAGTTAAAAAATAATAAAAATTAAACTTGAACAAAGAGCACAGGGTATATGCAGGAACCCTGAAGTCAAATGTAAGACCTTTAAGACTTTTTTTAAGACCCTTTCCATACATTTTAAGACCTCATCGCCACTTGGAGTTTTAACCGGTTACATTGGAGACAATGTAACCAAGCAGTGAGCGTGCGATGTCCTGTTCAGATGACGTCAAACCCAACGGGATGCCATCAATAAACTCCACAGAATCACACGACACACCTACGCCATGACTACATTCAGGCAGACTGCAGAACACAACCTCTCTGGACAATTTATATACTTATTGAAGACAAGCTACAAAATGTAATACCTTGGAAAATACCGTTTAATAGACTTCATTTTCGCTAAATTGATTTATCAACTTTTAATACTTTTTAAGACCCCATAGACCACAGTATCTGTTATAGAAACATTAGCAGTCAAACTGATTGAATCTAGCTGTAACAAAATGAAATTAAAATATATTGTTTTGTGCGAAAAAGACCTTTTAAGATCAGATGCAATGTACAATATCTTGATGAATGGAGGATATGGTTTCAGTACTCACAGTTCTTCTGGATCTCGGCTCTGATCGTCTTTCCTCTGATCCTGTAGGGATGAACACAACCCAACAATTTTAGATCCAGTTTAAAATAAGTGTTTGTTCTTTGAGTCAGCTTCAGCAGGAAATAAAAAGGAACTCACCTTGTGGTAAACCCACAAGAGAAAGAGTTTGAGCTCCATACTGTTTCAGAAATAATCCTTGACAATCACCTTACCTGAATTTTACTCAGGTGTACCTAAAGTCTGATTTAAGGGTTGTTTATATTTCACATAATTAATCAGATTCTGCAGAGTTACTAAAGTAAATGCAGTGGAGTAAAAATACCAGGTTAACCTCTGAATTGTAGTGGAGTAGAATTACAAAGTAGCAATGAGCTGTCATGTGGGTATATATTGATGCTGCGCATTATGGACACAAGCGATTTTCACCCATTTAGTAATTATATGTTTTACATTTGATAACACCAATGTGTTTAATACTGGCAACTTCTAATTGTGGGAAAAACGAAAACGTTCAGTCGAGACGTCCCATAGAACATTTTGCGAAACACAATAGCCAGCATGTGTAGTTCTGGGGGGGCGTTCGATTCCAGTTTTGGATAGTCTGGCGTGGTTTCGTTCCATTTCAAACAGCTGTTTGACGCTCGGCGTAACCTTGGCGCACTGCCACTCCAACATCCAATCCCAGAGCTTGAAGAGTAATCACGGGGACTGTAGTCCTAAACGATAGCTGGGGATTATGGGTAGTGTAGTGTCTTCAGCCATCCTAAACTCAGAAATGTTTTTCGGATTTGATATGGCATTAACACCATATTCCTACATGCATTGCGGCTAAAACATCCAATCAGCGAGCTTAAACCATAGCTGAGGATCTTGGGTAATTGCTCGAAATGCCTACGTCTGTTTCCAGTTATTTTTATTTTGAAATTCAGAAAAAAAGATTTAAAAAAAATACAGATTTCAGTATTCTGAGGATCTGAGCCATTTATTTTCCTCACAGACGACAAAAAAAGTCAGACATTATACGATTTAAAATAAAAGCAATAATTGTGGCTTGATATTGAGTAAGAACATGTTTTTATGAACCACACAGCTTCCGGTCTTCCACGACCCGAACGGACAAAAAGACGTGCTGCCAATAGAAATACATTGCTTTTAAACTCGTTCTGTGTGACACGAAAAAAAGGGGAAAATCGTGTTGGTGAACACGAATCAATAGATTACATGTCATGACTATAACACGAATTTTGTGTGTGTGTGTGTGTGTGTGTGTGTGTGTGTGTGTGTGTGTGTGTGTGTGTGTGTGTGTGTGTGTGTGTGTGTGTGTGTGTGTGTGTGTGTGTGTGTGTGTGTGTGTGTGTGTGTGTGTGTGTGTGTGTTTGTGCTGTCTACTTATTTGCAATGTAGGCTAGGCCTAATCAGAATAATTTCAAGTCCAGATTCAATGTTGTTTGCATAAGTAGGCTATATTTTTCATTTCGTTTATTTAAAATTTCAGTCTGCTTAGTTGCAATACTGTGTAGCTTATGCAATTTAGGCCTATAAATTGTTTATGTAACTTATGTGCTAGTTTGTCCATGGTTTTTGCAGTACAGTAACTAAAGTAGGACTAAGCATACCGGTAGTTTCTGTGGACCTGTCTGCCCGTTTTGTGAGTGCACTGCGCGCGTGTGCACTTGTGTGGCATTGTTTGGGATTACCTAATTAAAATAGCGTCCCCCCCACTAAAAAAATCCTACTACACCACACCACTGCATATAGGTGGGGTGTTTTGAACACTATCATCAGAGTAATGTGATCAAATCAATAAATAAAGATTCAGCCGTTGACACGAAAGCACATGGCTACTTAGCATGTAGAATGTCTCATTTTGCATGCTAAGTAGCCATGTGCTTTCTGGGGCTAAATCTTTATTGATATCATTTAAACATTCACTTGTTGGTGTCACACTCCAGGTTTATGTCACGGTTTTTAGTGTTGTCTGTCTGGTTATGGGTTTTGTAAGTCTGTTCATTCGGTGTTTTGTCTGGTCCTCCTCCCTGTCGTGTCTGATTGTCTCATTGTGTTCACCTGTTGTCCTTGTGTTTCTCCTCCCCTGCCCAGCTCTGTCTTGTCCCGTGATTACCCTTCTGTGTATTTAGTCTAGTCTTCCCCTGTGTTCCATGTCGGTCCATTGTTGGAGGTCCACGGAGTCTCCAAAAAGCCTCTAGGAGATGCAGGGCCAGGATTCCAGCCCGTGCTCCAACAGCCATGATCCCGGCTTCAGTTCTGGTTTCCACAGCCCTGGGTCCATGCACCAGTACCAGTCCGCAGAGCTATGGTTCCATGCTCCAATACCATCCCACACAGCCATGGTTCCGTGTTCCGGTTCCATGCCCAGCAGCCATGGTTCCGGCTACAGAACCGGCCCACACAGCCATTGTTCCAGCCCCAGTCCTGGCCCCAGCAACCATGGTTCCGGCTTCAGTACCGGCCCCAGCAGCCATGGTCCCGGCTTCAGTACCGGCCCCAGTAGCCATGGTCCCGACTCCAGTTTCGGCTCCAGGACTGGCTTACCGGCCGACGCCAGCTCCCCGAGTCCTGTCGGCGTACCGGCCGACTCCAGCACCTCGTCTCTTGTTGGCTCCCCAGCCGACGCCAGCTCCCCGTGTCCTGTCGGGGTACCGACCGACACATGTTCCCTCTCAAGTCCCCTCTCAAGTCCCCTCTCAAGTTCCTACCCGAGTCTCCTCTCAAGTTTCCTCTCTAGTCTCCTCTCAAGTTCCTTCTCAAGTCCCCTCTCAGGTCCCATCTCGAGTCTCTTCCCAAGTCCTCTCTCAAGTCCCCTCTCAAGTTCCCTCTCAAGTCCCCTCTCAAGTTCCTACCCGAGTCCCCTCTCAAGTCTCCTCAAGTCCCCTCTCGAGTTCCTTCTCGAGTCCCCTCTCAAGTTCCCTCTCGAGTTCCCTCTCAAGTCTCCTCTCGAGTCCCCTCTCAAGTTCCCTCTCAAGTTCCCTCTCGAGTTCCCTCTCAGGTCCCCTCTCGAGTCTCTTCTCAAGCCCTCTCTCGAGTCTCCTCTCGAGTCACCTCTCGAGTTCCCTATCGAGTCCCCTCTCAAGTCCCCTCTCGAGTTTCCTCTCAAGTCCCCTCTCGAGTTACCTCTCAAGTCACCTCTCGAGTTCCCTCTCAAGCCCTCTCTCGAGTACCCTCTCGAGTCCCCTCTCCAGTCACCTCTCGAGTTCTCTCTCAAGTCCCCTCTCGAGTTACCTCTCAAGTTTCCTCTCGAGTCCCCACTCAAGTCCCTACTCAAGTGCTGTTGGAGGTTCCACTGGGGGTCCTGCCAACTCCATGTCCTGTGCCATTGGAGGTCCTGCCGACTACTCTTCTGCCGAGGGTCCTGCCAACCCTGTGTCCTGTGCCGTTGGAGGTCCCACCGACTACTCTCCTGCCGGGGGTCCTGCCAACCCTGTGTCCTGTTCCTCTGGGGGTCCCGCCGACAACTCTTCTGCCGGGGGTCCTGCCAACACCTTGTCCTGTTCCGTTGGAGGCCCCGCCATTACCTGTCTCACCGGGGGTCCTGCCAACTCCTGGTCCTCTTCCGTGGGGGATCCTGCCGAAGCCTGTCCCACTGGCTCCGGTTCCTGTTCGGCCGACACCGGGTTCTGCCCGGCCTCCGGAGCTGTCTGGTCTTCGCCCTTGAGCCCGGCCCCCTGAGAGCCGCGGTCTTCGCCCTCGAGCCCGGCCCCCTGAGTGCCGCGGTCTTCGCCCTCGAGCCCGGCCCCCTGAGTGCCGCTGCC
Source organism: Chaenocephalus aceratus (assembly GCA_023974075.1). Classification (NCBI taxonomy): domain Eukaryota; kingdom Metazoa; phylum Chordata; class Actinopteri; order Perciformes; family Channichthyidae; genus Chaenocephalus; species Chaenocephalus aceratus. The sequence goes on along the minus strand of JAMFTG010000235.1, from coordinate 177,623 downwards.
TTCGCCCTCATGCTCAGCCCCCTGAGTTCGCCCGCTGTGGCCTTCGCCCCTCCATGGACTCTGCCTTGCCCCCGGGCCTTCCGCCCGAGACCCCCTCCTTGGTCTCTGCCTTGCCCCCGGGCCGTCCGCCTGAGACCCGTCCTCCAGACCCCCTCCACCCACCCTGCTGGACTTTGTTTTTTGGGACATCTGGGATCCGTCCCTTGAGGGGGGGGTTCTGTCACACTCCTAGGTTTATGTCACGGTTTTAGTGTTGTCTGTCTGGTTATGGGTTTTGTAAGACTGTTCATTCAGTGTTTTGTCTTCCTCCTTGTGTTTTGTCTGGTCCTCCTCCCTGTCGTTAGTTTCCCTGGTGTGTCTGATCTCATTGTGTTCACCTGTTGCCCTTGTGTTTCTCCCTCCCCTGCCCATGCTGTGTCTTGTCCCGTGATTACCCTTCTGTGTATTTAGTCTTCGGCTGTGTTCCATGTCGGTCCATTGTTTTCTCTCCATGTTATTCCACGGTCCATGTTCCTTGTGCTGCTCGTTTGTTTTTGGATATTTTGGATACTGCCTTTTGACACAGCTTTTATTATTTAATAAAGCTCGCTTTTTGTTAAATTCTGCATTTGGGTCCTACCTTTTCCACGCATCCCTGACAGTTGGCTGTTGGACTTGTTACTCGGACTTGGACTCTACAACACTGCCTCCCTGTGTTTAATGCAATACTGCTGAACCAACAGAGACTGAGTCGACCCCTTACTGACCTGAGGGTCTCCAGTCTGCAGTCTGGACTCTTCAGAAGATCACAGAGCAGCTTCACTCCTGAATCATGCAGCTCGTTGTCACTCAGGTCCAGCTCTCTCAGATGGGAGGGGTTGGACTTCAGAGCTGAGATCAGAGCAGAACAGCTGACCTCTGACAACCCGCAGCCCCTCAGACTGAATAAAGAAAACATGATGTAACTTTAGAAAACAAAGTTCCTGTCTGAAATAACTCCAGGTTTAATAATCTGTTCAGAGCTGAAGAAGGTTTTAACGACAGCAATGATGTAGAATCAGTCCATTGATAATCTGGAACTCTAACTTTGATCAGATGTTTAACAACTCCTTCATCTCCCTCACAGCTCCTCAGTACTGACAGCATCTCCACTGACTCCTGGAGCACAGAGTGAGTCTGTGGAAGCTCAAACACTCTCCCTCACACATTCACCTTCTCTGTGTTACTCTGATCGATATTCAGTCATTAGCAGAAGAGGGAAAAACATGATAACAATGTATTTTTTCTCAGGAAAATTCAGAAAATGATAAACACAAACAGATCAGTATGAACTGCAGTCATAGAGAACCGCTGTAACGCGTCCTAAAACCCGGAAGTAAATTAGCATTTTTACCACGTCCGGTTCCTTCGATAAAAAGCAATGCAATCTCTCCATAGGAGTTTGGAAAACAGCTGGAACTAAGGTCTGTGGTTGAGACGCATTGAAGAAACGGATCACGTTTTGTTCTACCACATTAAATCCATTTCTGAAGAGTTGACGTGTCTGAAAAACGATGGTTGTTACCAAGTGGCTGAATAGGACTACAGAAGTCGTGGAGGTCGTTGTACGTCATTACGCCGAACACGTGAACACTCCTCTAAGGTTCTGCTAGAAAGCAAGTCCCTGCCTCCTGCAGACTGTTCAAACACTTCAACTCGTTCCATCTAGAATCTGGATCTGGAGTTGGCGTGACGTTGGAGCAGCGACCCTGCTGTAGTTCCTTTATAGCCCAACGTTAGCATTTTGCTTCTAGCGACTAGATTTATGAATCAAAAATTATAAAAGTAGGGTAGACGTGTGGAGATTATCCGGCTGAACAAAACGTGATCCGTCTCTTAAATGTGTTTCAACCACAGACCTGATTTCCAGCTATTCCAAAATCCTATAGGGAGATTGCATTGCTTTTTGTCGAAGGAACCGGAAGGAGTTTCCTTCCCAGTTTTAGGACGCGTCACTGCGGTTCTCTATAGAACTGACCTGAGAGTCTCCAGTCTGCAGTTTGGACTCTTCAGTCCAGAACTCAGCAGCTCCACTCTTGAATCCTGCAGCCTGTTGTAACTCAGGTCCAGATCTCTCAGATGGGAGGGGTCAGACTTCAGAGCTGAGGCCACGACTTCACATTCAGTCTTTGAGAGTCTACAGATAGTAAGTCTATAATGACACATACATCACAACATGTGTCAGTATAAAAACAGAGGACACATTTCATTAACTTCCTAAATTTGAAATGGAACAACTTTTAACATATCATGTCAGTTTAATTTAAAAATAGATCTTAGTTTAAACTCTTAAGCATTGTGGTAAAAACAGATCTGATTTCATGTTGAAGAAACTGCAACGATATATTAATAACTTGATTCACTGATAACTGTAGATACTGCTGTATGGTGTGATCACATGCTGCTGTGAGGAAACCTCTAAAGTCCTTCGTGTGTTTGACACCTCCATCACTCAAAGGAATATGAAGAGGAGAAAACACTTTAAAATGTCACATTATTATAAATAAATAGAATAACTAGGATCATTTAATTTCACTCTCAAAGTATTTAAAACATCAAACATTTTAAAGTGTTTATTATAATAATGAAACTTCTGATCCACATGAGTTTATAAAGTTAATCACATCTGGACTTACCTGGCCTTCCTGCAGTTCCTCACAGCTGGAATCAGTCTCCTTCGTCCACCGCGTGATGTGTTGTACTGATCCAGGTCCAACTCATCCAGAACCTCCTCTGACATCTGCAGCATGTAGGCCAGAGCAGAACAGTGGATCTCAGAGAGTCTCTTCTCTGATCTGTTCTCTGACTTCAGGAACTCTGTGATCTCCTGATGTACTGAGTGGTCCTTCATCTCTGTCAGGCAGTGGAAGATGTTGATGCTCCTCTCAGGAGAGATTTCATCACTGTTCATCTCCTTCAGGTTGTCGATGGCCATCTGGATGATTTCTGGTCTGTTGTCTGTGCGACCCAGCAGGCCTCCTAACAGTCTCTGGTTGGACTCCAGAGAGAGGCCGTGGAGGAAGCGGACAAACAGGTCCAGGTGGCCATTTTTACTTCTGAGGGACTTCTTCATGGCTCCCTTCAGGAAGACATCCAGGGATTGGTCATCATCATCATCATCACTGCTATCACTGTTGTCTTTGTCCCAGTCTCTCCTCAGGAAGTCCTTCAGTACCGCTGTGTCTCTGTTGGTGTAACAGTGGAACATGTAGACTGCAGCCAGAAACTCCTGAATGCTCAGATGAACAAAGCAGTAGACTGTTTTCTGGAAGATCACACTCTCTCTTTTGAAGATCTCTGTACAAACTCCTGAGTGCACCAAGGCCTCGGTGACACCAAGGCCACAGCGCTGCAGGTCTTCTTGGTAGAACATGATGTCTCCTTTCTCCAGATGTTCAAACGCCAGCCTCCCCAGCTTCAGAAGAACCTCCCTGTCAGCCTCCGTCAGCTGCTGTGGACTCGTCTCATGTCCCTCTTCATACTTCTGCTTCTTCCTCTTGGTCTGGACCAGCAGGAAATGTGAGTACATGTCAGTGAGGGTCTGGGGCAGCTCTCCTCTCTGGTCTGTAGGCAACATGTGGTCCAGAACTGTCCAGCAGAAGACTGGGATCATGCACATGATGTGGAGGCTCCTGGAGCTCTTGATGTGAGAGATGATTCTGCTGGACAGTTCTTCATCACTCGATCTCCTCCTGAAGTACTCCTCCTTCTGGGCGTCAGTGAAGCCTCGTACTTCTGTCACCCTGTCCACACACTCAGGAGGGATCTGATTGGCCGCTGCAGGTCTGGAAGTTATCCAGACGAGAGCCGAGGGAAGCAGCTTCCCCCTGATGAGGTCTGTCAGCAGCACGTTGACTGAGGACTGCTGTGAGACATCAGACACAACCTCTTTGTTTCTGAAGTCCAGAGAAAGTCTGCTTTCATCCAGGCCGTCAAAGATGAGCAGCACTTTGCAGACAGCCAGCTGCTCTGCTGTGACCTTCTGTAAGGTTGGATGGAAAACATGGAGCAGCCTGAGAAGACTGTACTGCTCACCTTTGATCAGGTTCAGCTCCCTGAAGGAGAGCGGGATCACCAGACTGACATTTTGGTTCTCCAAACCCTCGGCCCAGTCCAGAATGAACTTCTGCACTGAGAAGGTTTTTCCAACGCCAGCCACTCCGTTGGTCAGGACCGCTCTGATGAGAGTCTGCTGGTCAGGTAAGGCTTTAAAGATGTCCTGGCACTTGATTGGAGTGTCATGGAGGGGCTCCTTCTTGGAGGCTGTCTCCAGCTGCCTCACCTCATGCTGGGTATTAACCTCTTCACTCTGGCCTTGTGTGATGTAGAGCTCAGTGAAGATGCTGTTGAGGAGGGTTTCACTTTGATCAGTTCCTTCAGTCACATGTTCACATCTCTTCCTCAGACTGAGCCTATGTTCATCTAGAACCTCCTGCAGACCACGTTCTGCTGGAAGAGAAGGAAACATGAGAGAATCAGGAAATGCTTTTGAGAATTTGATGATGAAAATAAATCAGATAAATAGAGTCAGGGTTTAAAATGTCATGATTTTTGTAACACATCTTAATGTCTACATTTCCCAACACGACACTAAACATACAAATGAAAAATCCTGGACATAAAGACTCCAGAAGGAACCACCAAATACTAGCTGGCAGATATTTTTACTATCTTATGTAAATGTTATATAAGTGCTGGGCTGACATTACGGTAGTAATTTCTGAGTAAGACAGAAAGCATTCTTTAGGGCAGTGCTTCTCAAAGTGTGGTCCGTGAGTATATTGGTAAAATTTCACATTTTAAATAAATAAATAAATGTAAGTTTTCCGCACTTTCGCGGGAATATCTCCGCAATGGAGCGAGCTTCACTTTTGATTCCATGATATAGCCCAGATCAACACCTTTGTCACACATGTTGCCACCTGTTTGTACCATTTTCAGGCGATTTGTAATCTGTTCTAGAAAAACGATGTGATTTTGGATATTTGTGGAGTTGTTTTTATTGGTTAAGTGGTCCTTGGTATGAAAATGTTTGAGAAACACTGCTTTAGGGAAAACACTGCTGTCCCAGGTGAAATATTTGTGAACACACCTTAAAACCAAAGCCTTGAAGAAGAGATCAGATGATACAGTGTCTCTGTGGAAGAGTAGACACCCAGCGCCCAGACAGAGGTAAATATGCTGAATGTGTTCGGCTTCTTACTTTGTAAAATGCTCCATCTTTCTCGACACTGAGGACAGCAGGAGTCTCCTGATGGAGGTCTCTGCTCCCGGTATGAGGCGATGCACTGTCTGCAGAACCAGTGTCCACAGCTGGTAGAGACTGGATCCTTCAGGACGTCCTGACACAGAGCACAGCTGGACAGCTTCTCCTCCACAGGAACAGGACTCTTCCTCTTCCCTCTGTGGAGATGAACACATCCTTTATAACACTCCACATTAGTGGAGCTGATTCTCACCAAAGGTACAGCAAGGGGGGAAATTCTAGATTCATATTTAAAAAAAAGACTGGATCTCTAGATGCTATTTCATCATGATAAGGTAGATAGTGGTTAGTTATTCATCTCATTTGGAAACACTTTCAACCCGGTCTCACGGCATTTCGTGTTATAGTCACGACATGTAATCTATTGATTCGTGTTCACCAACACGATTTACCCCTTTTTTTCGTGTCACACAGAACGATTTCAAAAGCAATGTATTTCTATTGGTAGTATGTTTCGTGCCTGCAGCACGTCTTTTTGTCCGGTCGGGTCTTGGAAGACCGGAAGCTGTGTGGTTCATAAAAACATGTTCTTACTCAATATCAAGCCACAATTATTGCTTTTATTTTAAATCGTATAATTTCGGACTTTTTTTGTCGTCTGTGAGGAAAAGAAATGGCTCAGAGCCTCAGGATACTGAAATCTGTATTTTTGTTTATCTTTTTTTCTTTCTAATTTGTTATTCTTTTCAAAATAACACACTGTTATTTACTCACCAATAACACACAATTATCATTGTTTTTATTTATTTGTTTAATTCCATAATCTCTGGCTTTTTTGGCGTCCGTCAGGAACTGAATTTCAAAATAAAAATAACCGGAAACAGACGTAGGCCTATAAGGGACATTTCGAGCATCATTGTGATACACAGCCACTGAACTGATTACCCAAGATCCTCAGCTATGGTTTTAAGCTCGCTGATTGGATGTTTTAGCCGCAATGCATGTAGGGATATGGTGTTAATGTGATATGAAATCTGAAAAACTTAAAAAAACTTTAAAAAAAAACTTTATTCCGAGTGCTCTTGCTTTTCTCTTTGAAAGTCATCACATAACGGCATTGTAATACACGGTTCGGCTGCATTACATATTACAGATCTGCCGTAGTTATTTATTTAGAGAGCCCTGATGAGAAGACCTTTGGAAAAACTGGAAGAAATGCCACCGAAACTGAATACTTGACGTGGATCATAAATATATCAACAATTAAACAACATCTTCAATTTCTCTTCACACAATACGTCTCCTTGCAGTATCAACACTAATTCGGCTGACTTTTACATTTGATCTAATTCATAGATAGGTTATATTTACACCATAACGGTGCACAGCTGATAAAAAAGGACTAGTTTTTAAAGATATTACTGATTTTCTTTGAATGTAAGAATATAAATACTGAGTCTGAAATAGTATAGCAATATGCTGTAAAATGATGTGAAAGCATGAATAAAACTACACATCTTCAGATTTTATCCCAAATGGTTCAGAGGTATATTTCACTTCATTAATCAGAATCTGCAGAGTTACTAAAGTAAATGCAGTGGAGTAAAAATACCAGGTTAACCTCTGAATTGTAGTGGAGTAGAATTACAAAGTAACAATGAGCTGTCATGTGGGTATATATTGATGCTGCGCATTATGGACACAAGCGATTTTCACCCATTTATTAATTATATGTTTTACATTTGATAACACCAATGTGTTTAATACTGGCAACTTCTAATTGTGGGGAAAACGTTCAGTCGAGACGTCCCATAGAACATTTTGCGAAACACAATAGCCAGCATGTGTAGTTCTGGGAGGGTGTTCGATTCCAGTTTTGGATAGTCTGGCGTGGTTTAGTTCCATTTCACACAGCTGTTTGACGCTCTGCGTAACCTTGGCGCACTGCCACTCCAACATCCAATCCCAGAGCTTGAAGAGTAATCACGGGGACTGTAGTCCAAAACGATAGCTGGGGATTATGGGTAGTGTAGTGTCTTCGGCCATCCTAAACTCAGAAATGTTTTTCGGATTTGATATGGCATTAACATCATATACATGCATTGCGGCTAAAACATCCAATCAGCGAGCTTAAACCATAGCTGAGGATCTTGGGTAATCAGTTCAGTGGCTGTGTATCGCAATGATGCTCGAAATGTCCCTTATAGGCCTACGTCTGTTTCCGGTTATTTTTATTTTGAAATTCAGTTCCTGACGGACGCCAAAAAAGCCAGAGATTATGGAATCAAACAAATAAATAAAAAAAAGGATAATTGTGTGTTATTGGTGAGTAAATAACAGTTTGTTATTTAGAAAAGAATAACAAATTAGAAGGAAAAAAAGATTTAAAAAAATACAGATTTCAGTATCCTGAGGCTCTGAGCCATTTCTTTTCCTCACAGACGACAAAAAAAGTCCAACATTATACGATTTAAAATAAAAACAATAATCGTGGCTTGATATTGAGTAAGAACATGTTTTTATGAACCACACAGCTTCCGGTCTTCCAAGACCCGAACGGACAAAAAGACGTGCTGCAGGCACGAAACATACTACCAATAGAAATACATTGCTTTTAAAATCGTTCTGTGTGACACGAAAAAAAGGGGGAAATCGGGTTGGTGAACACGAATCAATAGATTACATGTCATGACTATAACACGAAATGGCGTGAGACTGGGTTGACACTTTTAGCACTATGAACCAAATTCACTGTGAATTAATGTCTTTAAACATATGGAAAGGATGCCGAAATAACAACGTAATGATAGTGATTTGTTAAAAGCCTGAGTTAATGCTTTGTCAGGTCTGTCTGCAACACAACAAGCAAAACACTTTAAATTGTTGTTTTCTGAATGGAGATTGGTTTAATTAAAGCTAGGTTAGGCTAACGTTGTAGCTGCTCCATCAACACTCAAAATAACTCTATCCAGTCATAAGAACAGCAGCTATTATATTGTTAGCACCACAGACAGTCTCCGGTTTATATACACATACATGAATAACCCTGATTTAACATGAGGTGCTGTTCGGGTTGTCAACTTCCAGAAATGGAGAAACGGGACACATGCACGTGTCCCCTGCGCAAGTGCGCGCGAAGATTTTCGGGTTTCTGGCGGATTTAGTTACTTTATTTCGGTGTCAGGTTAGGGTTATGTTATTTAATTATTTTGGGGGAGCCAGCCCCTAGGGTTCGAAAATGTTTTTGGGGGTCAAACCCCCCAAGACCCTCAAAATGCATAGAAAACTATGCATACCTATAACACAATACAAACACAATGGTCTTACACCTGCATTAGGCTACTACATCACATTGTACATCAGCATGTTCCAATCGGATAGGTGGGCACGAGGGACATCCGGGCACCTCGATGTACAATTGGCTATTTTGTCCAAAATGTTCAAAGATAAATATTTGAAAAATGGTATTAAGTAATGCAAAGTATACATGATGTGAACATGCACGGTACATCATTATTAGGGCCTGAGCACGTAGTGCAAAGACCTATTGAAATCGTCAGTATTATTAGGGCCCGAGCACGAGAGTGCTAGGACCCAACGGCGTCCTAGCACGAAGTGCAAGGATACCTATTGTTATTAGGGCCTGAGCACGTAGTGCAAAGACCTATTGAAATCGTCAGTATTATTAGGGCCCGAGCACGAGAGTGCTAGGACCCAACAGCCTCCTAGCACGAAGTGCAAGGATACCTATTGTTATTCGTGGTATTATTAGGGCCCGAGCACGATGTGCTCGGACCCAACGGCGTCCTAGCACGAAGTGCAAGGATATCTATTGTTATTGGTGGAATTCCTATTATTATTATTCCACAACGGAATGCTTCTTTTCAGGCCTTTAGGATGCTGAAAAAGTTGTATAATTTTGCACGGACGCCAGGACCGGTGAAAAATTTGATATTCTGGAGTCAATGAGTTCAAATTGTCCAACCTGCTCGCTAGCGCCACCTATTTCAATTCCATTTTGGAAAAATTCACAAAGTCCCACCGTAACTCCGAATGACCTGAAATTTTGCAAACATATCCGGGTGGACCTGCTCTACAAATAATCCAATTGGAATCCTTAGCTCCGCCTACTTTATTTTTTTTTAAATTAGCATAATTTTAAAAACACTTAAATATTCACTTAAATTTCAACTTTTAGTTTATCAACACCAAACTTCGTATACAGTATCGCCGGAGGGTCATACACATTACCCAAGGAGATGAGCATGTTCAAACGATAAATATTTCCGCCATGAATTAAAACGTACTCGAAAAAAGGCGGGGCTTAGAAAGAAATGATCATAATTCATCAACAATGTATCCAAACATCACAGATTTTGGTGGAAACGTTGAGTCTGTCTTGGGGAATAGGCACACCAAAGTATTTTCATTTTGGACTCTAGGGGGCGCCAAAAACACCACTAATTTATAACTCAAGAGCGGATGGACTAATGTTTTTGTTTTTTGTTTACACATACTCTCGGGGCGACTACGAACTTAGATTCAAAGTGTCGCAACAAATTCAGAATGTGGGCGTGGCCTATACATTATTTTTAAATTGCGATAGCATAAAATGAGCTTCGGACGCAAAACTTGGGACACACGTCAGAGCCCAGGACTTTTTCGAAAATGTAAAAAAAAAACGTACATTTTCAAAAAAACTGCTCACTAGCGCCCCCTATTGTGTGGTAGTCACATATAGTTTCTCAAAACTTCACGAATTTTGGCACAGACATTTCTCATGGAATTGCGGATATATTTGTAAATACATTCCATTAGCCCCGCCCCACAAAAAGTTGGCCATTTTGAAATATGTGCGTTTTTCAGCCATTTTACGCACGTTCTTGCGAACTCCTCCTAGGGGAATGATCGGAAAAATTCCAATGCAGGACAGGTTTAGCCCCTATCCCATACAATACTTAATTGAGGAGCACATTTTTGAAAAATTACTCGTGGAGGTTGTAAGCTAACAGCGAATACACCATTGTTGACGATTTACATGTCGCAAATTACTCTAAACTACTCGGATATAGTTATTCCGATATTCACGACACGCTGTATACATATTGCTATTATGATTGCACACATATTTCAAATTGCCTTTCATTAGCCCCGCCCCCCAGAAAGTCGGCCATTTTGAAAAATGTGCGTTTTTCAGCCATTTTACGCACGTTCTTGCGAACTCCTCCTAGGGGAATGATCGGAAAAATTCCAATGCAGGACAGGTTTAGCCCCTATCCGATACAATACTTAATTGAGGAGCACATTTTTGAAAAATTACTCGTGGAGGTCGTAAGCTAACAGCGAATACACCATTTTTGACGATTTACATGTCGCAAATTACTCCAAACCACTCGGATATAGTTATTCCGATATTCACGAAACGCTGTATACATATTGCTATTATGATTGCACACATATTTCAAATTGCCTTCCATTAGCCCCGCCCCCCAGAAAGTCGGCCATTTTGAAAAATGTGCGTTTTTCAGCCATTTTACGCACGTTCTTGCAAACTCCTCCTAGGGGAATGATCGGAAAAATTCCAATGCAGGACAGGTTCAGCCCCTATCCAATATGATACTTAATTGAGGAGCACATTTTTGAAAAATTATTCGTGGAGGTCGTAAGCTAACAGCGAATACACCATTTTTGACGATTTACATGTCACAAATTCATCCAAACTACTACATTTCCATTTTTGGAAACCTTTACAAAGTAGCACCGTAACTCCGAATGACCTGACATTTTGCCCACTTATTCGGGTGGACCTACTCTACATATTATGTCCTGGAACCCGAAAGCTCCACCTCCTTCATTTTTTTTTAATTACCATAAAGTTAAAAACAGTGAAATATTACCTTAAATGTCCATGTTTTCTTTTCCAACGCCAAACTTAGTATACAGCATCAGTGGAGGGTCAGACACATTACTGTAGAAAATGAGCATGTTCAGTCGATAAATATGCCCGTCATTAATCTAAATGCGGGGGCTTAGAAAGAAATGCTCATAACTCCTAAACCACACACACCGGCTCTGCTGGCGGCAAAATCAATTACAACAGACACCTATACACTCCACAACAGACACCTACTGAATGTAAAACACACACATACAGCTCCTAAAGCATATAATGTATATCAGGCTACAGCCCTTGTATATTTTATTATGTGAAGCACCATATGGTTTCATGAAAAATATCTACTGTTTATTTCTACATATCTCCTAAAGCCTACAAATAAACACACCCCCCCCCCCCCCCCCCCCCCCCCCTCCCACACACACACAAACACTTTATCTGTCTATAAGGCTTACAGTTACATTGTTCAATCATGCTTTAGCAACCATGTCTTTATTATGATCTCTTGTTTTCTCTGTGATTACCACAATTCTGGAGAAATGGATCTGCTGGGGAACGACCCCTACTTTGAAAAGTGCACGGCCAATCAGAAGGACAGAGCTGCCACCTGAGGTGCTGGATAAAGCAAGCCTGAACAGCGCTCAGGAACATCATCCACCCAAACCTCCGCTGACTGCAGTACAGCCGTATGAGTGTAGACGTGTAGAGCTCATCACTGCTGTCACTTCAGCCTTACATACTTTTACTTATAATTCAAACATTACATCTGTGTGCCATATAGTACTTGTCATTTTGCATATACTGTATATACTTATTACATTGCATTGTCTTTATTTGAAATACTGTCTACACTTAATCTACAACTTCTCTCATATTATTGAATCTACATTGTGGTTGTTATATATTTATCTGTTATCTTGCACTTCTTTGCATCTGAGGTTTACATTTCAATTTTTGCTGTGACGGACTGCGGAGCTGAGCAAAACACACACTAACAGTTAGACCAAACACACTTAGCTATTCCATCTACCTCTGGAACTAGCTAAACTAGTTATAAATATGTTTATTCTTCACTGTCGGCATATCGCTACCTGGTTGATGCAGGAAAAATGGTACCAACGCAACTGGCGCACATGCCTGAGATTTCCTGGTCAGAAACAAAGGAACGCAAAGTCAGGTAAACAATTTAGAGGGATGACAAACGGCTCATTTCGGAGGACTGGGGGGGGGGGACCAGCAACCCTCCCCGACAGGCGCACGGACGCGAGGGCCCGCTCATCACTGCGCGCACAAGTGCGACCGCAGTTTTAATTATTCTTCTTTTACCGGTTCTGCACTTTCGACCTGTTTTTGAGGGGGTTACGACACTATTCATGTAGCGACATTTGGCAACGCCGCCAGGACCGGTGAAAATGTTAACATTCTGGATTCGATGGGTGAACATTTTTCAACTTGCTCTCTAGCGCCACCTGTGTAAATTCAGTGTTTCGAAAAATTTACAAAGTCGCAGCGTAAGTCTGACGGACCTGACATTTTGCACACTTATCCGGGTGGAGCAGCTCTACATATTATCCTCTCATATCCCGATGCTTCGCCTACTTTGATTTTTTTTAAATTAGCATAATGTGAAAACATTGAAATATTAACTTAAATTCCAATTTCTTGATTTTCCAAACCAAACTTAGTGCACAGCATCAATGGAGGGGCAGACACATTACCGTACAAAATGAGCACGAGGTGTGGAAAAATGTGGCCGACATCAATCAAAACGTATTAGCAAAAGGGTGTGGCCTACACATAAATGCTCACAATTCATCCAAAATATATCCAAATATCACAGATTTCGGTGGATAGGTTCAGTGTGTCTTGGGGAATAGGCACAACAAACAATGTTCATTTCGGACAATCGGGGGCACCAAAAACACAACTAATTTATATCTCAAGAACCGATGGACTAAAAAAATATATATTGTCATAGACATACTGGCAGGGTGAATATAAACTGAGATTTAAAGGGTCGCAACCAATGAAAAATGTGGGCGTGTCCTATTCAGTTTTTTCTCGAAATCGAAGGGTTAAAAAATGTACCGAGCCATAAGTAGCGGAAAAAATGAGTTACGGCCTTTAAATTCGGAACGCATGTCACAGCCCACAACCTTTTCCAGACTGTAGAAAAATATCGGACGTTTTAGCAAATATGGCTCAGTAGCGCCCCCTATTGTGCGGTAGTCAAATATAGTTTCTTCGAACTACCCGAAACTTGGCACAGAGATTTCTCATGGAAATGCGGACATATTTCAAAATGGCTTCCATTATCTCCGCCCCCCATGAAGTCGGCCATTTTGAAATATGTCCATTTTAAGCGCATTTTCGCATACTTCTCCTAGGAAAATGATCGGAAAAATTTCAAACCAGGACAAGATCAGCCCATATCCAATGTGATGCTAAATTGCGAATGAATAGTCGACTGCTCAAACGGGGAGCTCGTAAGCTAACGGAACATGTACCAATTTTGACGATTTAAATGCCACAAAATCGCTAAAATGAGTTTTGGACGCAAAGCTTGGAACACACGTCACAACCCACGTCTTTTTCCAGACTGTACAAAAAAAATGTACATTTTTGTACACCAGCTCAGTAGCGCCCCCTATTGTGCGATAGTCACATATAGTTTCTCCAAACTACCCCAATCTTGCCACAGACATTACTGATGGAATTGCGGACATATTTCAAAATAGCTTCCATTAGCCCCGCCCCCCAGAAAGTCGGCCATTTTGAAATATCGGTGTTATTCATGCGTTTTAAGCGCTTTTTCGCAAACACCTCCTCGGGAAAAGATCGGAAAAATTCCAGTCCAGGACAAGTTAAGCCCATATCCAATATGATGTTAAATTGCGAATAAAATAGTTGCTAGCTCAATCGGGGCGAACGTAGGCTAACAGAGAATGTACCATTTCTGTACCAGTCTCAAATGACTCCAAACTACTCGCATATTTTTCCAGATATTCACGAAACGCTGTATACACATTACTATTATGATGGCACACACATTTACCAGCAACAGCTCTGCTTATTAATTTCCCACATTAACCATAAACACCCAATACATATAAAACTCCTAAACAATGTATGGTGAAATGTTTTCCATCTTTGTTTTTCTATCTACGACTACAAACAGTATTTCCACTACAAGCAGAACAGTAACACATCTTTCTATGCAATACAATAGAACAGTATGTGTTCACAGCCAATCCATGATTTAATGAGTATTTCCTTTGTACCAAGAGCTGATTTAGTATATTGCATCAACGACCTTTTCAATTAAATTGACAATTCTTTTGTGTAATTAATAGTGTGTGAAACCAGGCAGAGTGAGTGACATGGTGTTCATTTCCACTATGCCAAAGCAGTTTACAGTTGCTGATGGTGTAAGGTAATATATATTGTCCTAAGTAATTGTATGTAGCTGTGTTCAAAGGAGTACACGTTACAAGGCCGTGCGGGGGGAGCTGCCAGACCCAGATGTCCTCAAAGTCAGCGAGGTATACAAGGACCTCTCAGCAGACATCTCACCACGAAAAAAAAACGAATGGCTCACTACTCAACTCAATCTTGTGCACAGAGCCTATAGAACACATAATTTAAACCAGCAGGATGTAAACAGAGGAGAACAGCCGGTCTGATTTAGTGCCATGTGATTATCCTGTAATGAGTAACATACACAGTGTTGATCGACTATATAAACAGTTCATTTATTGTCTCGATACATGTGTTGTGTAAGACATTTGAATCAATTTGATACGTCAATATTAAATGTACCTTTATTTTGAAAAACTTTATTGTGAAGGACAAACCGGATGTCACATTTCCGGTATTGCCGGTTTAGGGAGAGACTTAATTCAGGTAGCTTGCCTTGGCTGTTTGTGTGCGCGGAGGTTTTGTGCTCAACAGACTCATTAAACTACCCACTTCTCGGTACATAGAAACCCTGCTCCACGGTGTCAAACGTGAGTAATATCGCAATTGGTGTGTTATACTGAAATGTGTTGACCTATACTTTATACTTTATTTATATATATGTATGCTTTTCATTGGAACACGCGGTGGGTGTGTGCAGTGCTAATGCTAATACCTAGCGCCACTTGTTTTGATGTACGTTTTTGTTAGTAACCTCGCTAGTTTGTATCTTTTAGTGTTGAGGTGGGCACCGTTAGATTCTGTGTCTCCTTGCGGTCATAAACAATGTGCTGGATGTGGAGCTAGGATAAGTAATAAGGGAGCTAGGAGTGATTTTCGGTGCAGTAATAGGTTAGGATTTTTCGCTCGGGGCTAATTCAGAGGCTCACTGTTAGCATTGTGTGTTTTTTGTGAAAAAATAAATGAAAAAGATCAGTTAAATTAGTTTTTTCCCCGTTCTATGGATATAAAATATTCATAGTTTATTAAATATTAAGCTTCCTTAGACGTTGTTTCCTGCAAATGACGCGATTTCGGGTCCGTGGGTCCTAAGAGGATAACAGAGTAGGTCCCATGTTTTATTTTTATTTTATTTATTTTTTCACAACAGTTGTATTTGGATGGAATGAATACCTATAGTGATAATTCAAAGTAATACAATGATTTTTACAGTGAAAACGTTCAAATGGAACTGATGGTTCCCAAATTACCCAGAGGTGAGGTGGACTTTATTTTTCTAAACCTCTCTAAAAAGGTCACATTTCACTTGTTTTGCATCAATCTTGATACAGGGTACTTATTATATGTTATAGTTTGGATTCCTAAAGCTTTTAGTCGACTACACTCATCATTCAAGGGTGGTTTTCACTATAAGTAATGGTTTTTTTTTAGGCGGACATTAGAATTTACATGTTTTTACTATGTTCCATCTGAATTTACTTTAAAATAAAAACATCTCTATAGTACGGTGGCCCTGAAGTGCAAGAAACCACAGCATTTCACAAAACACAATAGAATTTCACAAAACACAACAGCATTTCACAAAACGCCACAGCATTTCACAAATCGCCACAGCATTTCACAAATCGCCACAGCATTTCAGAAAACACAACAGCATTTCACAAAACGCCACAGCATTTCACAAAACACCGCAGCATTTCACAAAACACTGCAGCATTTCACATTGGACGGAAAGGGTATTCCTTAGGGAGAACACTTATTGTTTGTGATTGGACAGAGCCAGCCAGAGAAGCACTGCTGTGATTGGTTGTTTTTGCTGCCAATCAAGAAATGACTTCGTGATTGGCCCAACACATCAGCCGTTAGCTGTTAGCACACACTCAGAGCTCACAGCTCCTCATATCTGTTCAGAAACTGGACAAAAGTTAAAGATATGCAAAACACAGACTGTCTATGTCATGGCGAATACAGTCGCTGCTTTATTTATGTCTGTATGATGTTGTTGTGAGTGTGGACGGAGCAGCTACAGGTTAGTTTAGCCTGATCGATCCGATTCCGATAGGATTTACATGGAGATCCGGCCCGCCCTCTCTCCAGCGTCTTTTTTGAATCACAGGAGTAAACACAGAATTAATGCTTTATTAATTCATGGTTTTTAAGGGGCTTATCTCCATGTAAATACTATGGTAGACTACCCAATATTCGCATCGCTCTAATCGCTTGAGTTTCACCGCGGCTGTCAGCTGTGTTTGCTCCTGTCATTCAAACAAGACGCGCTGGAGAGGGGGCGGGAAGTATCTCCATGTAAATCCTATAGGAGATACCAACTACAACAAAATGAACATATTTGACAGTGATTTAATTGTAATACACGTTTCAAAGTGATGCCGAAGTAACTACATACTGATAACGGTTAGTAAAAACCATGAATTAATGCTTTGACAAGTCTGCAGACAAGACGGCAGGCGAAAAGCTTTTAAAATGCGTGTTTTCTGAATGGAATCGGATCCATCAGGCTAAACTAACCTGTAGCTGCTCCGTCCACACTCACAACAACGTCATACAGACATAAATAAAGCAGCGACTGTATTCGCCATGACATAGACAGTCTGTGGTTTGTACATATTTAACTTTTGTCCAGTTTCTGAACAGATATGAGGAGCTGTGAGCTCTGAGTGTGTGCTAACGGCTGATGTGTTGGGAGGGACTGGTTGGGACATATTGCGCTGTCGGACGTTGACCAATCACGAAGCGTCATTTCTTCACTGGCAGCAAAAACAACCAATCACAGCAGTGCTGTCTGGCTGGCTCTGTCCAATCATAAACAATAAGTGTTCTCCCTAAAGGCATACCCTTTCCGTCCAATGTCAAATGCTGTGGTGTTTTCTGAAATGCTGCGGTGTTTTCTGAAATGCTGTAGCGTTTTGTGAAATGCTGTGGCGTTTTGTGAAATGCTGTTGTGTTTTCATTTTAAGTCATATGCTAATATTAACCAATACACAGCTTCAATTATTACTTTACTTACCTTGACCACATAACAGCTGTATTGAAGGTTTGCTTTTTGATCAATAAACACAACAACAAAAAGCAAACTCTACTTGTATGGAACATACATGGCCTAATATCCAGAGGAGATGCGTTTATTGAGTAAACAAACAGTCAAGGGCAGAACGTCTGCACAACCCACTGCACCGCACGCCACGGTTAACCTGTTAAGCCCGAAGGTCCCCGAAGGTTTTTGATATTTTTAATACTTAAAAACCTATCAATGTGTTATACCAGATTAACGAGAAGAATCTCAGCTAACTGACGATAAGAACCATTTTTACCGAAACAAAACAAAAGTGTCACAAGAAGCGTTAGCATTAGCCCTTAGCTAAAACGGGCAGATGCTACTTCCGGTGCTAACTAGCAAAAACGATCTTTAAAACTTAATATTTTCTGCACAAACTACATATCATCTGAAAGCTGATACTCCACAGATTATTTTTTTTATAAGTATCATCACTGTAGGACACAAACTCACTGAGCTATCAGCCAGAACAGAGAAGAAAAAAAACAACAGTTTTCAAAACCATAACAATAATTATGTCTTACCGTTGCTGTTTTGTGATCAAAGCTCTTGTTCAAGGGAATAAAAACGCTGTTTAAGGTTAATCCAATGTCTCTTAGTCACTTTAGAATTGTTCCTGATAATCTATCATTACTTTCATGGCAGCAGAGTAGGTATAAAGTTTCGCAGTCCCGAGCTAATGCTGTCTCACATGCTGTTTACGCAAACCTCTCTCTACTTGACGTAAGTGTTTAGTGGGACTTACTAACTGTCACTCGATTCTATTGGCTCTAACGGTTCATAAAAGGTGTCAATCACCCAAATCGACCAATGGGTTCCAAAGATATGATCCTGCGTAGTATAAACTACGCCCGCTCGGCTCCATTACGCATTACGCAGCCAGAAGGGAGAGCTTCACCACCGAGGCGAGCAGGTGCTAGAGATGCTAGCTGACGATAGCGGGGCTATGATCCTACCAGATGACTCTTCGTCGGATGATGAAGATCTCCTCCAACCAGACCTGGATCCGGACAGTAGTGACTCGGATGTTGAACTTCCACCATGGGAAAGGTATGTAATCTCTCTGTTTTTATATATTACTTATGTGTTTGGTGGCACTGCGTCACAGTGCTAGCTTAGCCAAGAAGCTACAGGAATTATTAGGCAAAATGCTAAATAGTTTTACTTGTCTTTTTGGAGTTACATTTTCTAAATGAATGGCCAGTGAATTAATATATACATGTGTTTACTTATTTATTTGGTGTAATATTATTCATTTATAGTCCAATATTATCCTTTTTATATATTACTTTTGTGTTTGGTGGAACTGCATCACAGTAGGCGCATTCACACTGAGGTACTTTTCCCACATAGGTTCATTCGAACTTAGTTCATGATCGCGTTCACACCAAAAAGAGCCGGTACTAAAATTAGTTAATGCGAACCTTTTTACCCCCCTCGAAAGTCCCTGCTAGAGAGCAGGGACTTTCGAGCGGCTCTTTTGTGAGAAAAGAGCTATATTTCGGATTGGCTGGGCGGATTGCAAACCACGCCCCGTAAAACTCCCAAAAAGTTTTGTGAAGCCGCCATTTTATTATCCTCGCATTAGCATTATTAGCATTAGCCCAGCGCAGAAACGCAAAGAGATTAACTTGTGGCAACACAAAATAAAACATGGGAGCGGTGGAGATGAGGAGGTGTCGGCGTTCTGGCGATTTACTCGGAAGGCTTCAGTAGAAGCTGCTGGGACTCCCAGCAGCTTCTACTGAAGCCTTCCCCAACTCCGGGGACTTCCGGCCGGGGACTTTGGGCGGCAGTATACGCCGTGAAGTGGTTTGCGGCCTGCCAGTAAACCCAAAGCAGAAGAAGAATAAGTGACGTCAGCGGCTTCATTTGCCTAATCCACCCCCAGGGACTTTTTCCGGTGTGAACGTGATCTGTACTTAGTTCATGCAAACTAAAGAGTTCGCATGAACTAAGTTCGCATGAACCTTTGTGGGAAAAGTACCGCAGTGTGAATGCGGCTAGTGTTAGCTTAGCCAACAGGAATGATTAGCCAAAATGCTAAATAGTGTTACTTGTCTTTTTGGAGTTACATTTTCTAAATGAATGGCCAGTGAATGAATATATACATGTGTTTACTTATTTATTTGGTGTCATATTATTCATTTATAGTCCAATATTATCCTATAAGTATAAGCCAGTGAATTAATCGAATCTCTTTGTTTTTCCACATTTGTTAGATGAGGAGTGACCCCAGCAGGACAAAGCCACACACCCAGAAGACTTTCAGGGAGCAGCTTGCTGCAGAATGGTTGGAGTTTGCTGAAGGCCCTGCTGAAGGCCCTGCACCTCCACCACCCCCTCCTCCACCACCCCCTTCTCCACCACTCACATGCATGCCCGAGTATTATGGGGAAGATGCCACCAAGGTCAGGAAGAACTGCAGGAGGTGCCTAGATGCTGGACTCAAAAGGGTGAAGACACCTGTGTACTGCAGGAAGTGCCAGGTCCCTCTGTGCTTCACTGTCAAAAAGAACTGTTTCAGGGAGTGGCACGACCTAAATACTGGAACATTCAGGTAGGTATAAAGTTCAGGTAGGTATAACGTTTTGCGAGTGTTTATTTAAAAAAAATTACTTGTTGTTTTTATATACCTAGTTTGATTTTATTGTATAGTACATTGGTAAAATGTTTGTTTTTACATGCCTATAGTGTGTTGGTAAAATGTTTGAAATAAATCTGCCCCAGTTGGAGTCAAATGTCACTTATGTTTCGGTTTTTTTTATTGTGCAAGTACACCTACACACAATGACCTACAGTGTAGTTTTATTGTATAGTGCGTTGGTACAGTTACATACACACACATCCACACACAGCTACACACACCTACACATACCCACACAGCTACACCTACACATACACACCTACACATACACACCTACACATACACACACCTACACTTACACACACCTAGTACACACACTCACACATACAAAAATATATTAAAAAAAATAATAATTAAAAAAAATAACAATATATTTTTTTTAATATTTGTTGTTGTTGTTTTGGGTGGAATGAATACCTATAGTGATGATTCAATGTAATACAATGATTGTTATAGTCTGGTACCTGAAAAAGGTCAAATGTGCCCAAAGCTTATTCCGCCTGGACTTTCTTTTCATAAACCTCTCTAAAAAGGTCAAATGTCACTTGTTTTGCCTCAATCCTGATACAGGGTACTTATTATGTTATACATTGGATTCCTAAAGCTTTTAGGCTACTAACCCATCATTCAAGGTTGGTCTTCACTGTAAGTAATGGGTTTTCTTTAGGCGGAGACAGGAATTTACATTTTTTTGCTATGTTCCATCTGAATTTACTCTGACACAGAACAATCTATATTGATTCTGACACTTATACATCCAACTCACAGATGTAACCTTGCTTTGATAAAAACAATTATTCATATAAACCTTTTAGAAGTGAAGTTATGGTCATTTGTTCTGGGAATGTCATTTTCGAGCCTGAAACCTGAAAAACAGGCTCGGGGATTAACAGGTTACGGCCCCTCCAGACAGCCTCCGCGATAATCGATCGTCGACGAGCCTTTACAGAAATGTGTTTTTCCTTCGAGGCGGCGAGCCCACATACGTTTCCCGGTCGCTGCCGGAAGACCTGGGAGTCCGGGACGCGCACGTTTGAGAAATTACAAACGGCTCATTTCGGAGGACACGCGCGCATCTAATTGACGCCGGGACGACCGGCGACCCTCCCCTACAGGCGCTCGGACGCGAAGGCCCGCCCACAACTGCGTGCACGTCTGTGACCGCAGTTTTAATTAGACTTAATGTTATCCTTCAACCAACCATTTTCCCAGCATTTTCCCATCAATCAGCTGACTGACACACACACACATGCACGCGTGCGCACACACACACACACACACACACACACACACACACACACACACACACACACACACACACACACACACACACACACACACACACACACACACACACACACACACACACACACACACACACACACACACACACACACACACACACACACACACACACACACACACACACACACGTGCAAGCATTGTGCCTGCCCTGTCAACTGATCGGTCCTAGTGCCCTTCGCACACAGCACACACACACACACTCACACACACACACACACACACACACACACACACACACACACACACACACACACACACGAGCATTGTGCCTGCCCTGTCAACTGAGCGGTCCTAGTGCCCTTCCCATACAGTACACAAACACACAGGCACGCAGCCAGACACACTGCATTGCGCGCAAACAGAAACATATTTTGTATTTTTCCCTTTACACGGGAGTCAGGGACAAACAAAGTCCCGTACGGGACACGCCCCTTTTGGCTAAAATACGGGGCGTCCCGGCTAATACGGGACGGTTGGCAACCCTAGGTGCTGTAGAGCTCTGGGTGCTGATGTTCCCTCTTCTGATTTATCTCAGCATGTCAGTGACGACAGGAGCAGAATCTCAACACTGACAAACTTCACTCTCAAGTTGTAATTTTTAAAGTTGTATGCTGAGGTAGACAACTAATTTGTTGGAAGATTTATATTGTTTCAAGTAATATTGTCATTTTAAGAACATTTCATATCATTAAATAATGTTAACTGTCCTCTTTGTCCTTGTTTACTTTACTGCGTTTATTGGTGGGTTGTTATTATAGGATTCATTTGTGAAGTTTTACATGTTTGTATTTGATTTGCTTAACAAAAAGTCCTACATGTGGAGGGAGAGAATTATTTTACTAAAGTAGTTAACTTTGTTCTCTACTGCGTTCCTTTTTGTACTTTCCTGAGAATCTTTACTCTAATCTACTGCATTTCTGTACTTTATTCTACAGAGTTTCTGTACTCTACTGCCCTCATGTCATTATTAATGAACAGTTTAGATTATCAGAAAACATAATAACTGAATCCTCTCCAGGTTACAGTAGAAACTCTTACTTTGTGTCTGAGGGTCCAGGTTCATCCCTGAAGTCTGGAGGTTCCTCTTTGGATGTGTCCTCTTCCTCATCTGTTAAATCACTCATCTTCTCCAGTCTGAGAGACACACACACACACACACACACACACACACACACACACACACACACACACACACACACACACACACACACACACACACACACACACACACACACACACACACACACACACACACACACACACACACACACACACACACACACACACACACACACACACACACACACACACACACACACACACACACACACACACACACACACACACACACACACACACACACACACACACACATCAGAAACAGGTTTATTGCCAGGTAGGTTCGCACATACTAGGAATTTGACTTGATGTCATGGTTCATACATAAAATATAAAAAAACAAGAAATCTTTTACACCGTAATAAAATACAGTTAAATAGCAATACAAATTAAAACTGCGATCGCACTTGTGCGCGCAGTGATGAGCGTGCCCTCGTGTCCGTGCGCCTGTCGGGGAGGGAAGCCGGTCGTCCCGGCGTCAAGCAGACGCGCGTGAGTCCTGGGAAATGAGCCGTTTCTCCTTTCTCTAATTTTCCCGTCCCAGACTCCCAGGTCCTCCGGCAGCGACCCGGAAACGGATGTCGGCGCGCCGTCTCGAAGGAAAACAAATTTCTCTAAAGGCTCGTCGAGGATCGATTATCGAGGAGGCTGTCTGGAGGAGCCGTAACCGAGGATACACTGATTTAGAGGAGAAAGGAGAGAGGAGTCTCTCTGGAGGAGCTAGCCGAGGGTACACTGAAGTATTCTCCTGAGACGTTTTAAGCCAACAGTGATGTTTAAAAGAGGCGTGACGCATGGCTGGACTTCTGTCAACAAAGCACAGCTCTGCAAACTGTTCCCGTTGTGATTATAAGTTATTTGAGATGATCAAATGTGCATCAGACTTTCTGCCCCTTACCGTTTGTTTACTCACTAATCACATGTCCCCTGGATGTTAGGTGATGTTACAGTGAGAACAGCTGCTGAGGTCAGTGCAGAAAGCAGAACAGTGTGTATAATATATATTGCTCAATAATAAATGTAACAGGCCTACATTTCACACTTTATTTGTAGGCTTTAGGAGATATCTACAAATAAACAGTGGATATTTTTCATGAAACCATATAGTAAATAATAATAAAATATACAAGAGCTGTAGCCTGATATTTAGTATATGCTTTAGGAGCTGTTTGTGTTTGTTGTACAATGTGTAGGTGTGTGTGTGTGTGTGTGTGTGTGTGTGTGTGTGTGTGTGTGTGTGTGTGTGTGTGTGTGTGTGTGTGTGTGTGTGTGTGTGTGTGTGTGTGTGTTGATGTGGCAGGCAGACAGGCAGGTGTCAGTAGGTTATCTGACATATAATTGGTCAAAAATGGTACATTCTCCGTTAGCCTACGAGTTCCCCGTTTGAGCGAAGGACTATTCCTTCTCAATGTAGCATGACATTGGATATGCGCTTAACTTGTCCTGGATTGGAATTTTTCCGAAGATTTCCCTAGGAGGAGTTTGCAAAAATGTGCTTAAAATGCATCAAAAACGCACATTCTTCAATATCGTCAACTTCCTGGGGGGCAGGGCTAATAAAAGCAAAATAGAAATATGTCCGCAATTATAAGAGCAATATGTATACAGGTTTTTGTGAATATTGGAAAAACTATATGCGAATAGTTTGGATTAATTTGTAGTAATTTGCGACATGTAAATCGTAAAAAATTGAATATTCTCCGTTAGCTTACGACCTCCCCGATTGAGCTAGCAACTATTTTGTTCGCAATTTAGCATCACATTGGATATGGGCTGAATTTGTCCTGGATAGGAATTTCTTTCCATAATTTCCCTATGAGGAGTTGGCAAGAATGTGCTTAAAATGCATGAAAAACGCACATTGTTGTATCTGGCCAACTTCCTGGGGGGCGGGGCTAATAAAAGCAAATTTGAAATATGTCCGCAATCATAAGAGAAATGTGTATACAGCGTTTCGTGAATATTGGAAAAACTATATGCGAGTAGTTTTGAGTAATTTGTGACATGTAAATCGTCAGAAATGGAAAATTCTCCGTTCGCTTACGAGCTCCTCGTTTGAGCGATCAACTATTCCTTCACAATTTAGCATCAGATTGGATATAGGCTGAACTTGTCCTGGATTGGAATTTTTCAGATCATTTCCCTATGAGGAGTTCGCAGAAATGTCCTTAAAATGCATGAAAAACGCACATTTTTCCAAATGGCCGACTTTCTGGAGGGCGGGGCTAATAAAAGCAAATTTGAAATATGTCCGCAATCATAATAGCAATATGTATACAGCATTTCGTGAATATTGAAAGAACTATATGCGAGTAGTTAGGAGTAATTTGCGACATGTAAATTGTCAAAAATGGTGTATTCGCTGTTAGCTTACAACCTCCACGATTGAGCTATCAAAAATGTTCCTCGCAATTTAGCATCATATAAGATAGGGGATGAACCTGTCCTGGATTGGATTTTGTTTTTCATTCCCCTAGGAGGAGTTCGCAAGAATGTGCTTAAAATGCATGAAAAACAAACATTTTTCAAAATGGCCGACTTCCTGGGGGGCTAATTGGAGCTAATTACAAATATGTCCGCAACTCCATGAGGAATGTCTGTGCCAAAATTCGTGAAGTTCTGAGAAACTAGATATGACTACCACACAATAGGGGGCGCTACTGAGCATTTCTTTTGAAAAATTAAGTTTTTTTTTTACATTCTCGAAAAAGTCGTGGGCTGTAACGTGTGTCCCAAGTTTTGCGTCCGAAGTTCATTTATGCCATCGCAATTTAAAACAAAAGTATACGCCACGCCCACATTCTGCATTTGTTGCAAAACCTTAAATCTCAGTTCGTAGTCACCCCCAGAGTATGTCCAAAAAAAGAAATTCGTCCATCCGTTCTTGAGTTATACATTTGTGGTGTTTTTGGCGCCCCCTATAGTCCAAAAGGAAAATTATTTGGTGTGCCTATTTCCCAAGACAGACTGGACCTATCCACCAAAATCTGTGATGTTTGGATACATTGTTGATGAGTTATGAGCGTTTCTTTCTAAGCCCCGCCTTTTTGCGAGTACGTTTGGATTAATGGCGGCAATATTTATCGTCTGAACATGCTAATTTTATAAGGTAATGTGTCTGACCCTCCACCGATGCTGTAAACGAAGTTTGGTGTTGAAAAACAAAAAATTGAAATGTAAGTGAATATTTAAATTATGTAGGCGGAGCTTAGGGTTCCAAGAGAATTATTTGTAGAGCAGGTCCACCCGAATATGTGTGCAACATTTCAGGTCATTCCGAGTTACGGTGCGACTATACATTTATTCCGAAATGGGATTTTGATAGGTGGCGCTAGCGAGCACGTTGGAATATTTTAACCCATTGACTCCAGAATGTTGCAATTTTTACTGGTCCTGGCGTCCGTGCAAAATTATACAACTTTTGAAGCATCTTAAAGGCCTCAAAAACAGGAAAGACGGCGACTAAAAATAAGAAGAAGAATTCCTCCAATAGGTTCCTCGCACTTCGTGCTAGGACGCCGTTGGGTCCTAGCAGTCCGTGCTCGGGCCCTAATTAAAAACACACACACACACACACACACACACACACACACACACACACACACACACACATACACATTATAATAACACAATAACATTATGTCAATCTAAACCAGTGACCACCAACTGGCGGCCCGCGGGCCACATCCGGCCCGCCAGACATTCTCATCCGGCCCGCACGACGGGGGTGACTGTGGCGTTCACCTCCCACCCATTTTTTTTTTTTACATCGTCGTGAGTAAGGTGCAGTACCGGAGTCCAACAGAGAGGCAGCAGCTGCGGGACAGTAGACTGCGTACTGCGAAACCTTCCCTGCCTTCAAGAAGAAGTGACCCTTCCTTGTGAAGAGTCTGCTTTGTGCGCTCCGCAGCAGTAGCCCCGCTGCGACGGAGTCCAACAGAGAGGCAGGAGCTGCGGGACAGTAGCCTAGAAGCAGGGTTGGGTTGTAACTAGGGGTGTTGAAAATAATCGTTTTTATCGAGACCGAGACCGAATCGTCCACGTCCGCATTGCAATGGCAATGCGGACGTGGACGATTCGGTCTCGATGCAGTGACGGAAGATAATCGGTTATAGAGTAGTAACGTTGCTTCCTGATTTTCCGGCCGCGGCTTTTCTATAACGTTTTTTCTGTCACTTTAATTTCAAATCGGTCGGTGACGCAGAAATCAGGGAACAGACGTGACAGCGGCACAGCAACACCGAACACGGAGCAGTCTGCTTTATCCACCAATACAACACCACCAGTCCAGAACCAACAGCAGAAGGAGGACCCGAATCACTCCGTGTCGCTGCGGCTCAGAGACACAGACAGGGATTTATGTTTTTCAAAAATAATCGCGTTACAATCATGTCAGGTTTTTGGTGGATTTAATTAAGTCTTGGATTGCAGAGTATGAATGTTTTCAGACGATATATACGTGTGTAAAGTTTGTGAAGGCAGGAGGAAAAAAGCTTCCGCGATCACCGTCTCCTCTGTTCCTCCAAGCCCCGCCCCCTCCCTGAAAATAATGAGTGACAGGCTGATAGTGAGCCGATAGAAACTTTATTATTCACTTAATCACTGAGATATAATGAAGCTAATTTAATCTCATACATTCATGGGATTTATGTAACAGTAAGACAGAGAATGTAAGTGTGCACCCACATGCAGTATTTTAGTTTGTATATGCTGTTGTAAATACTCCTGTTGTCTGCTGTGTTCAGACTCAAGTCCTGTGTGTGATGCCACATTCAGGACCTTCAGTGTCCTTTTTTTAACAGAAGGCCGTGGCTAGAAGCTGCAGCTAGACTGCAGAAGCATTAGCTTTTTATTTTTGAGGATGGAACAACTTCACACACGGAGGCTAGACCTATACAATTTATTTATTTTGGTTTATAAATTAATGTCAAGACATTTATGTTATTGATTTCTGAAGCACTTTATAAATAATAAAAAGAGAGTTCATATGTATTTACTGCATGTATGCATTGATGAAAAATAAGCCATGTGCAGTAATATAGAAAATTGAGGATGCAACGCATTGGTATGAATCGTGATGCACCGTGATGCACCGGGATATCGAACCGAATCGAATCGTTGACAGGATAATCGTAATCGAATCGAATCGTGAGACCAGTGAAGATGCACAGCCCTAGTTGTAACCATAGACTGGTTGTAACGGAATACATGTAACGGCGTTACGCAGAATATAAAAATCAAGTAGGCTAACTGTATTCAGCTGGCATTACATTTCAAAAACGAGTAATCTGATTACAGTTACTTTCATAAACCTGAATTGAATACATTGTGGAATACTTATTGGAATTATTAGTGGAAAAGTTTCCTCACAAAATGTAATATTCATTACCAGCAGAACTGTGCGCACACTGCACAGCGCTGCAGCATGTCTGTGAGCGAGAGAGAGGTGCAGCGTGTCTGTGAGGCCCCGCCCCCGCACGCAGTGAGAGAGAGATCTCTTTTAAAATATATTGAAAGTTAGAAACGGAGATGGTTGGATAAAATGTGCAAGATAACGTTTATGTAGCATTTCTTTATTGTCGAAATTATGACATTTCATAACGGGATCAAATCAAAGTGAATGGCCTGCTGCTGCTGAAGGCATGGGGCAAGTGACTGGAACAAGTTTTAAAAGTTATTACATCGTTTCAGATAATAAATTAAAGGTCCGCAGTACCTGAGCGTGCTCCACTAGCATTGTGGACTATATACAAATCACTGGCCCGCGATTGTGTCTATTGGATACATTTTGGCCCTTGGACAAATGTAGTTGGTGATCCCTGATCTAAACCATCAATAATGATAAACTTGGTTTAAATTCAACCAACTCAGTCAGACTTCAGACAGGCTCCTCTCCATGTTTATTGCGCTGGGCTGTTACATGTTATGAAACTCTGAGGAATCAGAAACCAGGAAATGGATACAAAAGTTCACAACATTTAAAATGTCATCTTCAACTCCAGGAAATATATATTTACAAAATGATTTAACAAGTAAATTATTAATATGTTAACACTCACCGTGTTTTCCTCCTCTCGGCTGGGACATTTCTCTGGAGCTCTCTGTAAAGATACGGGTCCAGCTCTCTGTAAAGATACGGGTCCAGCTCTCTGTAAAGATACGGGTCCAGCTCTCTGAGAGCATTGATCAGAACCCTGCAGGCTGCAGCTCCTTTACGTCGCACCACGTCCACCACCTCTCGTGCTCCGTCATTTTTGGGTTTGGTTCTGGCTGACGTCATTTCAGATTCACTGATCACTTCAGACTCAAGGAGTTTATCCAGAAGGTCCTTCAGCACAGTTGGAGACACTCTTTGAATGAACTCTGTCCGAACTGAGCACAGCCACTGGTCTGCTGGGACTCTGTCCTCTGCTGGGACATTGCTCTGGGACAATTCCTTCCTTGGACCTGGAAGACAAACAGGGAAAATACTTTTGTTAACCAACAATCACATTAAACAGATCTCTTAACAATTAAAGTAACTCAGCATTCCTAGAGGTGGATTTCTGTTCACCTAAAGTTATAATATGTAGCATTTCCTCATTATAATGTATAAAAACTCCTACACCTGTATTATTCATGTTGTGTTGAGTTGTGTACGTACATTATCCCAAATGGTTCGGAGAGACGTGTCATTCTAATCAAGGTAACAGTACGTTCATCACGGTCTCCTGTAATGGCGGCTTATCCACTTAACCACGAGAAGCTGAAGACTACAACTCCCATGATGCCACGCTGTTTCACCACCACACTAGTTTTTACTATGGTTTTAGAATATAACGGGTTGTGTGTTTAATGTCGTAATGATGCGCTGCCATGGAGCCTTCATAGAGAAGGCTATGAGATGGAACTTTAGAGTTATCAGTCTATCACTGGGTCTGAGCTCAGGTGGAGTCTTTACCTTCCAGTGACACGCGGCAAGTCCAGACTACATTTCCACCTTGGTCCTGGACCTTCAAGAGCACTCTCTCTGTGCTCGTCTTCAGTAAAACTTGAAATGTCGCATAGTAGTTTGGTCCAAACATGGAATCAAATCTTTTACTCTGAAAACCAGAAGCAGAAGTGAAAAGTTTATCCGTTTCTTTCCTGATCGTGGATCCACATGCAGATACATGTGTGTTAATGATCATTGTGTTCCTTCAGAGGAGCATCAGTGACTCACCTCAGGGTGAATGAGGAAGCCCTCAGGTTCACAGTGCACACTGTAACTGTGATCAATGTCCAGCTCACAGTCGGAGGAGACCTTGACGAGCACAGCACCTCCTCGTCGGTGAGCAAACTTCAGTAACAGGACACTTTGATCACTTTAAACCACATTACAATGTACACATGTTGACCAACCTGCTCTACAGAGAGATAAGAATTACCATAAATTAAGAATAACATTATGAGGACATATTGTGAGTAATTCAATTAGAGCAGTGCTTCTCAAAGTGTGGTCCGCGGACCACTGGTGGTCCGTGAGTATATTGGTAAAATTTCGCATTTGAAATAAATTAATTGAAGTGGTCCTTGGTATGAAAAACTTTGAGAAACACTGAATTAGAGTGTAGGATAAAAAATGTTGGATGAAATTCCACACCTCCAATACTCGAGATTAATCTGGAAACCTTGATCCAATAAAAAAAGATATGCAATTTAATAACATTACCAATTCCTGCGCAGATAATCACCATAAGTTGCACGGGCCAGCACGGCAGTGAAAAGGCTAAAGAACACTGTGCATATCAGCAGACAGAAACACATGCTGAGAGAGAATCCAACCAAAACAACAAATCAAAGAGCGATCTGAAGATTTACAGTTCAGATAGATCTTAATCTTCTCCCAGCACGAGAAGGTTTGAGAAGAGGAGAAGTGTGTGGAAACAGCTGTGGTTTCAAACCAGTAGTCTGATGGTGAGCACATTACCTCCTCCTCAGGGACGTTGTTGTGCAGCAGAAGGACATCCAGTATTTGCTCCTCTCTGACCGGGGGTCCCAGGAACACCAGAACTTTGCCCTTTATCCGCCACTTTAGAACCCTTTTAATGCTATCCCAGACCAGGCCAAAGAGAGAGAGGTGAGGCACCTTCACCACCACGTGGGTGCGTGTGACCTCCAGCGGCTCCAAGACGCTCAGGCCTTCATCAGTGATGTGGACGACAGACAGCAGGCCGTCCAGCAGCAGCGCTGTGGAGCAGAGAGCAGGTCATCTGTTGCTTTGCTGCTGAAACAGCTTCATCGTCTCCAATGTCCCCCCACTTGAGCTCAGAGCTAATGTTCTCTTTGGAGCCTCACTGGGATGTACCAGTTTATATCCTCCACCTTGTATTCTGATGTTTCATTATTGATCTGCCCCCTGTGATCTTTCTGGATGCATTTACTGTTATGTTTGCAATCTGCAGCCAGAGCAGCTTGACTGAGTCCGGTCTCATGTCTGAGTGATTCTCTCGATGTGTGAAGAGTCTTCTAAAGCTTTCAGGGCGTAGAAAGTCGAACTTATAAATGTTGTTGTCTGTTGTTTTGTTTTGTTCATGGTTCAGCCAGACTGACAGTGTGAAGAGCAGAAAGAGCAACAGATGGAAATCAAAGTAAGACGTATTCAAACTGCGAGCTTAGCATCACAACAGTGACAGAGAGTTAGCGTTGAGTTAGCACTGTTAGCAGCTGAGCATGCTGTGGACTGACCAATCACAGTTTACATCTCTTTAGTATTACAGAGAGGAGACTGCAGAGGGCTCAAAGACAATCCAACCCAGTATTTAGAGCTGCCTTGCATCGTCTCTTCAGTAATGATCAATGATGTCATGCAACACATCGACTGAATGGACGTTTTATAATTTAATTGTTCTTTTTTTGGGGACAAAACTTTTGAATGTAAAGAACAGATTTGGTGTTTGAATGATCTTATCTTTATGAAACTAGTTTAATAAAGCCGCTTCATAACCTTTGAACAGTAGTGGATGGTATAAGGTGCTCCTCATTATCTAAGTGTATTTGTTAACACTATGTCTTTACCGTCCTCTGTCTCGCTGTGTGGCAGGTGGAGCTGGACGACGGCAGCTTCATCAGAACTCTTCACGTCAAACAGCGGCCCTGCTGCCTGCTTGCCAGCTGATTGGAGGAGGCTCTCCCCCCAAGGGACCGCCTTGTACAGAAGCTCCGCCTCCTGAGCCATGACGAACACCAGGCCAGTCGAAGCACACTGAAACTCACCTGGACCAGGACACCTGAACCTGTAGACACGCAGGGGACAGGTTACTACAACAAGTCTTCACTGGCCTGTGTTCTGACTGACAGGTGTTCATCCAGCTGGAGTCTGACCTGCAGGAGGGTTTGTTGAAAGATCTGAAACACCTGATGATTACAGGAACATCACTGAAGATGTGTCCACATGCATCAGGAAGTGTGTGTACACACACCTTCATTAAATTAACACAATGTCTAGTCCAGCGAGGATCTAGACTGGTACAAGAAAACAATCCTACACACAGAGGCATTATTTGATGTATGTCTGTTGGAAAGAGATTGGATGCAATTCCTCAAGGTGAAAGACATTAAATCAAACACAATTAAATTAATATATATTTGTAATGTGTTTAAAATAATGTTTGGTCATGTAACATGTTATAGGATTACCTGTATGAAGACTCAGTTGTGAGTTCAGGTGAGAAGGATTCAGGAGCCTGGAACAAACAAAGTTATTATTTTAATAGAAATCAAGTTAAGTTCTAGCTTCATGAAACTAAACCAGAACATATTCAGACCAGCAGTACCAGCCAATCACAGCACAGTAGTACCAGCCAATCATAGCACAGTAGTACCAGCCAATCACAGCACAGTAGTACCAGCCAATCACAGCACAGTAGTACCAGCCAATCGGGATAGCATCCATTGCAATGAAATTAATTCTAATTGCAATGAATTAGAATGTTTGTCACCACAAATGTCATTTATTTTAATAGCTATGTATCGGCCTCTTTCTTCAAACAATCTTTATTAAGAGAATGTAACTTTAACAAAGAAGTTATTATAATGGCCGATTTTAACATCAACTGGGAGGATACATCTGCTAGAAGAATCTTAAACAGACAACCGATAACTTTGACCTTGTGCAACTGATCAATGGACCTACAAGAATCACTAATTCCACCAGGACACAAATTGATCTAATCTTTTGTAACAAACCAGAGAGAATAAATATTTTAATATGTTAACTGGTCTCTCTGACCACGATATGATTTTAGTCGCCAGGAACCGGACAAAGAGGCGATGTAGCCCTTCATTCAGGAAAAATGATTCTTATGGAATTCCCAAAAACAAATATGAGACCTTTATAAATGCTGTTCAACACATACATGGGATGATCTTTTGCTGGGAATTGTTAGAAATTAAAATCAATGTTTTGAGAGCATAGTGCACCTTAAACACACAGTCAGTTTAATTGCTGTTTTATACTGAAAAACCAGAAGTTCTTGTGCACAACCAGTTGTTAAGCTTTTATTCTGAAAATCCTTCATCTCCGGTTAGCATGAGGCTAATATACCATTTACTATAGAGGTGAATTTAGCAGCGATATGATATGATGTTGCACAGCGAAACCTACTGATTTCAACACTACAACTATAGACGTCGAGATATTATTATTGTTGGATAAGGTACGGTTTATTTGAGTACGTTATTGTTTACAGATGTGGGTAGCATGTGACAACATTCAGACTGACCGGAGACCAAACTGCTGTGAAGTATTTCCTGTATTTTTAGGAGTATTGATTACAGCGTTTAGAATGTGTTAAATGAAAAGTCATGAAAGAGTTAAGGAAGAGAAAAGGCGTGTTTAGATATATATTGAATGTACAATGTCTTTATCCTCTGATATGCGTAACAACGGATATAGAAATGTGGTGAGCTGGTCTGCAGGGAGGAGCCAGCAGAGGATATATAAACAGCACGGCCTGAGGGGACGGTCTCTTTCTTCACGACCAGAGCCAGAAATCACAGCTGTATTTCTGTTCGGACTAAATTCTGTTTGCGACATTACCACGCTTTTTATTAATTAAAGTACCAATTTGAACCTTCTCAGAGACTCCATTTAGTCTCCTTTTTAAACTTCTTACCTGGACGTGAGAATAACGAACACAGCATAACAGAATAGACCACGAAGAAGACAGTCAAATGTTCTCAAAAACATTAGAGAGCACTATCAGAGATTTCAATTGCAAATTCAAGCAGAAAAATAAGAAAAACACTGTCCCTTGGATAAATGAGAATATTTTAAAACTAATGAATGAACGTGATCTAGTCCTAAAACAAATCCATCAGGCCATGACAGGCATCACTCTGAGGAACAAAGTCATTAAGAAGTTACGGAAGACTAAGGCAGACTTCTTCTTGACTACAATAGACAAGGCAGGGTTCATTCTAAAATGATCTGGAAACAGTCATAACTATTCACTGGAAATAAATATAGGGAAAGAAAACAGCTTGAACTTAAAGACAATGGAAAGCTTATAAACAATCCAGCTGACGCAGCTGAAGTTTTAAACCACTACTTCATTGATTATGTTGCAACCATTGCACAGTGTTTCTCACCTGACTGCACACACTTGTTATGTTAATACGATTGAGCCGGCTTTCAGCATAAGAAATATCACTGAATCTGAAGTTACAAAAGTGATAGGATCTCTTAAAGCAGGGCTGTCAAACTCAATTTCATCGCGGGCCACATCAGCATTATGGTTGCACTCAAAGGGCCGGTTGTAACTATATAAATATACATATATAAATATATAATATATATAAAATAATGTATTATATTACATTATTGCCTCTGAATTGGATTATTATTGGGGTAATAACTAACGACGTCTGAAAGCAGAAGTCCAGGGCAAATAATTGCAAGTCTCTTCGGTGTGCATGTCACAAAACGAGATGCATTGTGGGACATGTAGTTTATGGGCAACCAGCTTCTGTAAAGTGGCATGTAACCGTATAATAAACGTATTATATTCTTTGCAAGCTCTTGCGGGCCACATAAAATGAAGTCGCGGGCCGGATGTGGCCCCCGGGCCTTGAGTTTGACACCCCTGTCTTAAAGCATGTAGAACAAAGGATATACTTGGCATGGACATGGTTATGCTAAAAGATCTCAGCACAACACTTTCTTATCCTATTGCCAACATGATTAACCTCTCCTTCAGTCAGGGAATGTTTGGAGGCTAGCTATAGTTATCCAAATCTTTAAAAGTGGAGACCCCATGTCTTCCTGTTACTACAGTCCAATTAGTATCCTTCCTACAGCGTCAAAGGTTGCTGAGAAACTTGTGTCTGAGCAAATCATTGACCATTTAAACACATTTTCTCTGCATCCAGTGCAGTTTGGCTTTAGGGCCAAACAGGCAACAGAGGCCGCCAACTGTTTTTTCACAGAACAAATCAAATCAAAAACACTTAAATGGATAGCATCTTATTTGTTTAACCGATCTCAGTATGTGAGAGTTCAAAATTAGGAATCTGTTGACCTTCGTCTTTCGACAGGGGTCCCACAAGGTTCAATCCTGGGACCATTACTATTTTTGCAATATATCAATGATTTACCATCTGTATGTCGTGACACAAACATCCAAATGTATGCAGATGACACTGTAATATACAGTTGCAAGAAAAGTATATGAACCCTTTGGAATTACCTGGATTTCTGCATAAGTTGGTCATAAAATGTGTTCTGATCTTCATCTTCGTCTGCTTAAACTAAAACCACACAACAATTATATGTTTTCATGTTTTTATTGAACACACCATGTAAACATTCACAGTGCAGGGTGGAAAAAGTATGTGAACCCTTGGATTGAATAACTGGTTGACCCTCCTTTGGCAGCAATAACCTCAACCAAACGTGTCCTATAGTTGCATATCAGACCTGCACAACGGCCAGGAGGAATGTTGGACCATTCCTCTTTACGAAACTGTTTCAGTTAAGCAATATTCTTGGGATGTCTGGTGTGAATCGCTCTCTTGAGGTCATGCCACAGCATCTCAATTGGGTTGAGGTCAGGACTCCGACTGGGCCTCTCCAGAAGGCGTATTTCCTTCTGTTGAAGCCATTCTGTTGTTGATTTACTTCTGTGCTTTAGGTGGTTGTCCTGTTGCATCACCCATCTTCTGTTGAGCTTCAATTGGTGGACAGATGGCCTTAAGTTCTCCAGCTGAATGTCTTGATAAACTTGAGAATTCCTTTTTCCGTCGATGATGGCAATCTGTCCAGG
Organism: Chaenocephalus aceratus; assembly: GCA_023974075.1. NCBI lineage: Eukaryota > Metazoa > Chordata > Actinopteri > Perciformes > Channichthyidae > Chaenocephalus > Chaenocephalus aceratus. The sequence continues at coordinate 141,659 of JAMFTG010000235.1, read as the reverse complement.
CCCTGAGGCAGCCCCACACCATGACGCTCCCTCCACCGTACTTCACAGTTGGGATGAGGTTTTGATGTTTGGTGTGCTGTGCCTTTTTTTCTCCACACATAGCGTTGTGTGTTCCTTCCAAACAACTCAACTTTGGTTTCATCTGTCCACAGAATATGTTGCCAGTAGTGCTGTGGAACATCCAGGTGCTCTTTTGCAAACGTGCAAATGTTTTTTCTGGACAGCAGTGGCTTCCTCCGACCAACTTATGCAGAAATCCAGGTAATTCCAAAGGGTTCACGTGCATCTTCTTCACCAAAACAAAGTCCTCTTGTGTTGAGCCAGATATGTTTGTATCAGGGGAGAGGCTACAGGTGGTGTCACAATCCAATACCTCGGAGTCATGATTGATTCAACACTTAAATTCAAGGCTCAGGTTCAAAAATTATGTAATAGGGTCAAATTCAGTCTGTCGAATTGTAGGTTCACCAGAGATTACATGTCAATTGAGGCATCTCTGAAGTACACACACTCTATGGTTCTCTCACACATCACCCACAATTAAACATGCAAATGCTTGTCTTTTGCCAGAGAGCAATCAGCAGTGCAAAGAGACAATGCAGAGACGAAGTGGAGTCTGACTTCAAAGGCTGTAACACCCGGAACATGTGGGCGGGACTAAGAACAATGACAGACTACAAAGGAGCAGCAGGGGGTGCTGCGGGAGTGTCTGCGTGCGCATCGCTCCCAGGTGAGCTGAACAGCTTTTGTGCTCGATTCGAGAGCAGCCAGGCTGTGGAGGCACAGAGGGACCGGGAGCCCCGCCCTCTGGTTTTAAACAGGGCGGATGTGTGTAAATCCTTTCAAAGGGTTAACCCACACGAGGCTCCTGGACCTGATGGCGTCCCTGGCCGCAGGGTGTGTGAAGTTCAGCTGGCAGAGGGGTTCACAGACACCTTCAACAGGCCCCTGCTGCAGTCTGTAGTCCCCACGTGCTTCAAACGCTCCACCATCGTTCCTGTCCCCAAAAAGCCCAACATCACCAGCCTCAACGACTACCGCCCAGCAGCACTCCATCATAATGAAGTGCTTTGAGCGGTTAGTCAACACCTTCATCACCTCCTCCCTCCCTGACTCTCTGGACCCCCTGCAGTTTGCCTACAGAGCAAACGGGTCCACAGACGAGGCCATAGCCCCCCCCTCCACACTGCCCCCTCACACCTGGACCAGAGGAACACATGTGAGCATGCTGTTCATGGACTACTGTTCAGCTTTCAACACCATTGTGCCCTCCAAGCTGGCCATCAAGCTCAGAGACCTCGGGCTCAACAGCGCCCTCTGTGTCTGGATCCTGAACTTCCTGACGGGCAGACCCCAGGCAGTGCGGGAGGGAAACATCACATCCTCCACCCTGATCCTCAACACCGGAGCTCCTCAAGGCTGCGTGCTCAGCCCTCTCCTCTACTCCCTGTTCACTCACAACTGCGTGGCCATAGCTCCAACACCATCGTGACGTTTGCTGACGACACGACCGTCATCGGCCAGATCACAGACGAGACGGCGTACAGAAAGGAGGTCGAAACCTGACATCTTGGTGCCAGGATAATGAGCTCCATCTCAACGTCAGAAAAACCAAGGAGCTGGATTACAGGAAGCAGCAGAGAGAGGGACACGCCCCCATCGCCATCAATGGGACTACGGTGGAGAGAGTCAGCAGCTTCAGGTCCTCGGTGTCCACATCACTGAGGACCTGACACGGACTCTTCACACCAACACCATGGCCAGGAAAAGGCTCTGTGACCTTTTGACCTGTGCTGGACTATGGTGATTTGTCGTATATGAATGCACCTGCCCATTGCCTGAACAAGTTAGATGCCGCCTATCACAGCGCACTGATATTTGTCACATATTTTAAATCACTTACGCATCACTGCACCCTGTGTGCCGAGGCAGGTCTGCCATCACTTACTGTAAAGAGGCTCAGTCATTGGTACACGTTTATTTATAAAGCTTTGTTCAATACTCCCGTATTATATCTGCTCTCTGAGACACGGAGAGTTGCAAGCAGCTATTGTCTGAGATGGCATGATGTAGTCTTGTTAGATGTGCCGAGAGCAAGGACTGTCTCAGGTGAGACAGCTTTTATGTGAAGCTCCACTTGCTCGGAACAATCTTCAGCAAGAATTGAAACTGAGCATCTCATTCCTCTGCATGTCTTTAAAGCTAGGCTAAGTGAAATGCTTGCTGATACAATGGGCACTTGTAAATGTCTATAACTATGTATCCTGTAAATATAATGTGTGATGTCCTTTATTGTTTTATGTTTCATGTGGAACCGATATGCTGCAGGTCTGCCTTGAAAAAGAGATCCATGATCTCAAGGAACCAATCTGGTTAAATAAAGGTTTGAAATGAAATCACCAAGAAAGCTCGACAGCGGCTCTTCTTCCTCTGCAGGCTGAGGAGGTTCAACATGGACTCCAGGAGACTCTGCAACTTCTACAGGTGCTCCATAGAGAGCATCCTGACCTCCTTCAGGTGCTCCATAGAGAGTATCCTGACCTCTTTCAGGTGCTCCATAGAGAGTATCCTGACCTCCTTCAGGTGCTCCATAGAGAGGATCCTGACCTCCTTCAGGTGCTCAGAGAGGATCCTGACCTACAGGTGCTCCATAGAGAGCATCCTGACCTCCTTCAGGTGCTCCATAGAGAGGATCCTGACCTTCAGGTGCTCCATAGAGAGGATCCTGACCTACAGGTGCTCCATAGAGAGGATCCTGACCTCCTTCAGGTGCTCCATAGAGAGGATCCTGACCTTCAGGTGCTCCATAGAGAGGATCCTGACCTTCAGGTGCTCCATAGAGAGGATCCTGACCTTCTACAGGTGCTCCATAGAGAGGATCCTGACCTTCTACAGGAGCTCCATAGAGAGGATCCTGACCTTCAGGTGCTCCATAGAGAGGATCCTGACCTCCTTCAGGTGCTCCATAGAGAGGATCCTGACCTTCTACAGGAGCTCCATAGAGAGGATCCTGACCTCCTTCAGGTGCTCCATAGAGAGGATCCTGACCTTCAGGTGCTCCATAGAGAGCATCCTGACCTTCAGGTGCTCCAAAGAGAGGATCCTGACCTTCTACAGGTGCTCCATAGAGAGGATCCTGACCTTCTACAGGTGCTCCATAGAGAGGATCCTGACCTTCTTCAGGTGCTCCATAGAGAGGATCCTGACCTTCTACAGGTGCTCCATAGAGAGGATCCTGACCTTCAGGTGCTCCAAAGAGAGCATCCTGACCTTCAGGTGCTCCAAAGAGAGGATCCTGACCTTCTACAGGTGCTCCATAGAGAGGATCCTGACCTTCTACAGGTGCTCCATAGAGAGGATCCTGACCTTCTTCAGGTGCTCCATAGAGAGGATCCTGACCTTCTACAGGTGCTCCATAGAGAGGATCCTGACCTTCAGGTGCTCCATAGAGAGGATCCTGACCTTCTACAGGTGCTCCATAGATAGGATCCTGACCTTCTACAGGTGCTCCATAGAGAGGATCCTGACCTTCTTCAGGTGCTCCATAGAGAGGATCCTGACCTCCTTCAGGTGCTCCATAGAGAGGATCCTGACCTCCTTCAGGTGCTCCATAGAGAGCATCCTGACCTTCTACAGGTGCTCCATAGAGAGGATCCTGACCTTCTACAGGTGCTCCATAGAGAGGATCCTGACCTTCTTCAGGTGCTCCATAGAGAGGATCCTGACCTTCTTCAGGTGCTCCATAGAGAGGATCCTGACCTCCTTCAGGTGCTCCATAGAGAGCATCCTGACCTTCTACAGGTGCTCCATAGAGAGGATCCTGACCTCCTTCAGGTGCTCCATAGATAGGATCCTGACCTTCTTCAGGTGCTCCATAGAGAGGATCCTGACCTTCTTCAGGTGCTCCATAGAGAGGATCCTGACCTTCAGGTGCTCCATAGAGAGGATCCTGACCTTCTTCAGGTGCACCATAGAGAGGACCCTGACCTCCTTCAGGTGCTCCATAGAGAGGATCCTGACCTTCTTCAGGTGCTCCATAGAGAGGATCCTGACCTACTACAGGTGCTCCATAGAGAGCATCCTGACCTTCTACAGGTGCTCCATAGAGAGCATCCTGACCTTCAGGTGCTCCAAAGAGAGGATCCTGACCTTCTACAGGTGCTCCATAGAGAGGATCCTGACCTTCTTCAGGTGCTCCATAGAGAGCATCCTGACCTTCTTCAGGTGCTCCATAGAGAGGATCCTGACCTTCTACAGGTGCTCCATAGAGAGGATCCTGACCTTCTACAGGTGCTCCATAGAGAGGATCCTGACCTTCTTCAGGTGCTCCATAGAGAGGATCCTGACCTCCTTCAGGTGCTCCATAGAGAGGATCCTGACCTTCTTCAGGTGCTCCATAGAGAGCATCCTGACCTTCTACAGGTGCTCCATAGATAGGATCCTGACCTTCTTCAGGTGCTCCATAGAGAGGATCCTGACCTCCTTCAGGTGCTCCATAGAGAGGATCCTGACCTCCTTCAGGTGCTCCATAGAGAGGATCCTGACCTCCTTCAGGTGCTCCATAGAGAGGATCCTGACCTTCTTCAGGTGCTCCATAGAGAGCATCCTGACCTTCTACAGGTTCTCCATAGATAGGATCCTGACCTTCTTCAGGTGCTCCATAGAGAGGATCCTGACCTCCTTCAGGTGCTCCATAGAGAGGATCCTGACCTCCTTCAGGTGCTCCATAGAGAGGATCCTGACCTTCTTCAGGTGCTCCATAGAGAGGATCCTGACCTTCTTCAGGTGCTCCATAGAGAGGATCCTGACCTTCTTCAGGTGCTCCATAGAGAGGATCCTGACCTTCTTCAGGTGCTCCATAGAGAGGATCCTGACCTTCTACAGGTGCTCCATAGAGAGCATCCTGACCTTCTACAGGTGCTCCATAGAGAGGATCCTGACTGGCTGCATCATGTTCTGGTACGGCAGCTGCACCGCCCTCAATCGTAAGGCTTTACAGAGGTTGGTGAAAACTGCACAGCACATCACCAGGACGGAGCTGCCATCCATGGAGGACCTCTACTCCCAGCGGCTCAGGAAGAAAGCCCTCAGGATTCTAAAAGACCCCCATCACCCCAGCCACAAACTGTTCTGTCTGCTGTCGTCTGGTAGGCGGTACCGCAGCATCCGGACTAAAACCACCAGACTCTGGGACAGTTTCATCGCACCGGCCATAAGACTATTAAACACCTGAACTTTGAAACAACATAAATAACATTCTTCTGTTTGCAACTCACATTTATCATATATACCATCCGTCCATCCATCTTCTCCGCTTATCCGTGGTCGGGTCGCGGGGGTATCAGTTCCAGCAGAGAGCCCCAAACTTTCTTTTCCCTGGCAACATCAACCAACTCTGACTGGGGGGTCCCAAGGCGCTCCCAGGCCAGCGAGGAGATATAATCCCTCCACCTGGTCCTAGGTCTACCCCTTGGTCTCCTCCCAGCTGGACGTGCCTGGAACACCTCCCTAGGGAGGCGCCCAGGTGGGATCCTAACTAGGTGCCCGAACCACCTCAACTGGCTCCTTTCGACGCGAAGGAGGAGCGGCTCAACTCCGAGTCCCTCCCGGATGACCGAACTTCTCACCTTATCCCTAAGGGAGACGCCAGCCACCCGGCAGAGGAAACCCATCTCGGCCGCTTGTATCCGCGATCTCGTTCTTTCGGTCATGACCCATCCTTCATGACCACAGGTGAGGGTAGGAACGGCCCGGTAGACAGAGAGCTTTGCCTTCTGGCTCAGCTCCCTTTTCGTCACAACGGTGCAGTAAAGCGACTGCAGTACCGCTCCCGCTGCTCCGATTCTCCGGCCCATCTCACGCTCCATTGTTCCCTCACTCGAGAACAAGACCCCGAGATACTTGAACTCCTTCACTTGGGGTAAGGACTCATTCCCTACTTGGAGTGGACAGTCCAGCGGTTTCCTGCTGAGAACCATGGCCTCAGATTTGGAGGTGCTGATCCTCATCCCAGCCGCTTCACACTTGGTTGCGAACCGATCCAGTGAGTGCTGAAGGTCGCAGACCGATGAAGCCATCAGAACCACATCATCTGCAAAAAGCAGTGGTGCAATCCTTAGTCCACCGAACTGCAGACCCCCTCCCCCACGACTACGCCTCGAAATCCGATCCATGTATATTACAAACAGGATTGGTGACAAAGCGCAGCCCTGGCGGAGGCCAACCCTCACCGGACATGGGTCCGACTTCCTGCCGAGGACCCGGACACAGCTCTCGCTTTGGGAGTACAGAGATTGGATGGCCCTGAGTAGAGACCCCCTCACCCCATACTCCCGCAGCACCTCCCACAGTAACTCCCTGGGAACCCGGTCATACGCCTTCTCCAAGTCTACAAAACACATGTAGACCGGATAAGCGTACTCCCAGGCCCCCTCCAGGATCCTTGCGAGAGTAAAAAGCTGATCCGTCGTTCCAGGACGGAATCCGCATTGTTCCTCCTCAATCTGAGGTTCGACAATCGGCCTGACCCTCCTTTCGAGTACCTTGGAGTGAACTTTCCCGGGGAGGCTGAGTAGTGTGATGCCTCTGTAATTGGCACACACCCTCTGATCCCCCTTTTTAAAAAGGGGAACCACCACCCCGGTCTGCCACTCCTTCGGTACTGTTTCCGAATTCCACGCAACGTTGATGAGACGTGTCAACCATGACAGTCCCTCAACACCCAGAGCCTTCATAATTTCCGGGCGGATCTCATCCACCCCCGGGGCTTTGCCACTGTGGAGTTGTTTGACGACCTCAGTGACCTCCCCCCAGGAGATTGGTGTTGATCCCCCGTCATACTCCAGCTCTGCCTCTAACATAGAGGGCGGAGTTGTCGGGTTCAGGAGTTCCTCAAAGTGTTCCTTCCAACGCCCTAACACTCCATCAGTTGAGGTCAACAGCGTCCCATCCTTACTGTACACAGCTTGGATGGTTCCCTGCTTCCCCCTCCTGAGGTGTCGGACAGTTTTCCAGAACAACTTTGGTGCCGCCCGAAAGTCCTTCTCCATGTCTTCTCCGAACTTCTCCCACACCCGCTGCTTTGCCTCGGCCACGGATGAGGCTGCTGCCCTTCGGGCCTGTCGGTACCTTGCAACTGCCTCGGGAGTCCCCGGGATAACAAATCCCTGAAGGCCTCCTTCTTCAGTCGGACGGCTTCCCTGACCACCGGAGTCCACCAGGAGGTTCGAGGGTTACCGCCCCTTGAGGCACCTAGGACCTTGAGACCACAGCTCCCCGCCGCGGCTTCGGCAATAGAGGCTTTGAACACCGACCACTCTGGTTCAATGTCCCCAACCTCCACAGGAATGCCGGAAAAGCTCAGCCGGAGGTGCGAGTTGAAGGCCTCCTGAACTTGGGCCTCCTCCAGACGTTCCCAGTTCACCCGAACTACACGTTTGGGCTTACCAGGTCTATCCAGAGGCTTCCCCCGCCACTCGACCCAACTCACCACCAGATGGTGATCAGTTGACAACTCCGCCCCTCTCTTTACCCGAGTGTCCAACACATACGGCCTCAGGTCCGATGATACGATAACGAAATCGATCATGGACCTTCTGCCTAGGGTGCTCTGCACTTATGAGCATCCTTATGTTCGAACATGGTGTTTGTTATGGCCAATCCATGACTAGCACAGAAGTCCAGTAACAAACCACCACTCCGGTTCAGATCAGGGGGGCCGTTCCTCCCAATCACGCCCCTCCAAGTGTCTCCATCATTGCCCACATGTGCGTTGAAGTCTCCCAGCAAGACTAAGGAGTCCCCTTCAGGAGCCCCATACAGGACTCTTTCCAGGGTCTCCAAGAAGGCCGTATACTCTGAACTGCTGTTGGGTGCATAAGCACACACAACAGTCAGAGTTTTCCCCCCCATAACCCGCAGGCGTAGGGAGGCGACCCTCTCGTCCACTGGGGTAAACTCCAACAAGTCCCCTAACCGGGGACTTGTGAGTATCCCCACACCCGCCCGGCGCCTCACACCTTGAGCAACTCCGGAGAAGAATAGAGTCCAAGCCCTATCCAGAAGTAAGGTTCCAGAGCCGACGCTGTGCGTAGAGGTGAGCCCAACCAGATCCAACTGGTACCGCTCCACCTCCCGCACAAGCTCCGGCTCCTTCCCCCCAGAGAGGTGACAGTCCACGTCCCCAAAGCCAGCTTCTGCCGCCCGGGTCTGGTCCGTCGAGACCCTCCTCTTTCACTGCCACCCTTCTGGCAGCGCACCCGACCCCATCGATGTTTCCCGTAGGTGGTGGGCCCGCGGGACGGAGAAGCGGAGGTGTTGCCCACGTTGCCTTTTCGGGCTGAGCCCGGCCGGGCTCCGTGGCAAGCCCGGCCACCAGACGCTCGCCGACGAGTCCTCCTTCTGGGCCTGGCTCCAGAAGGGGACCCCGGGCTTCCTCCGGGCCGGGTATCCTCAATCAATCATACCAACATTCCAATTACTGTATATAGACTATTCTGCACAGTTTCTATGATATTCTGTTTCTATTATATTCTATTATATTCTATTTTATTGTATTTACTTGTATTATTTTATCTGTTTATTGTGTTGCTCTGTTGGAGGAGCCTGTGACCTCAGATTTTCATTGTCATAACTTCACTGTAGCTGCTGCACAAATGACCATAAAACCCTTGAACCCTTGAACCCTTGAACCCTTGAACCCTTGAAACCTTGAATGACCAAGCCGACTGTTTATTTTGTTGTTGTAATGTATCGTATGTCATGATCTGCACAACTGTAATGTGACACTGTCAATTCCAACTGCTCTGTCATTCCTGTCCATTTGTGTTTGACACTCAATAAACAAAGTTCATAATAAAAAGCTTGGCGCTATTGAGTCAGTTAATTGAATATTGATGATGGCTGCTTGAGAAAGTGTCTCATCAGCTGCATGTTAGTGGTGTTCTGAAATGCCCCCACGCTCCTTGTCTCAAACACACCCACATTAAATAAACGGTAAATAAATAAATCTGAGCTCAAAGAATTGTCTTGATGCCATCAAACAATTACCAACAACTACAAGCAGTCTCAATCAATTAAAACATGTGATCGCTTTAATCACATTGATAATCTGTGATTAAACTGAACGTTAGTATTTTAGAACAGACTTATTCAGGGATAGTGATTTATATCTTCTCTCGTACCTGGTCACATCGTTAGTAAGCAGCTCAGCAGCTGCAGCGCAAATTGCTCTTCATCCCTGACATCGCTCAGCGGTGATGGAGGCTTGCATTTCTCAATAACAACAATTTGAATACATAAATCGACACGTCTTTATGATGTCAGTCTTTATAGAGCCTTCATTATGAATTGTTTTTAAGTTGAAAGATAAACTTAGACAATAGTCGACGGGAATATCTCCTATTTCTCCGGTAAATAAAAATGTACGAACTTGTTAATCCGATTTATTTTGACTCATTAAGGTTTCTAGATCAATTACGAGCATCTATTGTTTAACTGGACAGCCCTAACAATTATATTTTAATTCCGTGGGAAAATCAATACACTTCACTCTGTTCAACTGCTCCTCACCTTTCTGTCTGTCTTCACTTCCTGTTCCACATCGGAGTCACCTGATGGAGAGAAGAGGTGACACAGAAAGATAATAATGAAACTTGAACAAAGAGAAACATCAGCAGCCAAATTGATTGAATAGAGTTGTAACAAAATGGAATTAAAATATATTGTTGTTGTGCTATAAAGACCTTTTAAGATCAGGTTTAATGTACAATGTCTTGATGAATGGAGGATATGGTTTCAGTACTCACAGGTCTTCTGGATCTCGGCTCTGATCGTCTCACCATCTCTGATCCTGTAGGGATGAACACAACCCAACAGTTTTAGAACCAGTTTAAAATAAGTGTTTGTTCTTTGAGTCAGCTTCAGAGTCCTGACTGAACTCATGCTTTACATCCCATCATATCTTCTCTGCAACCACTACCACTGCCTGCCACAGCTCTCAGCTGCATTACAGGAAGTAACTGCTCATTAGTCTAGAAACTAAAAACATGACAGGAAACAAAACAGACTACTTTTTCCACTCTTCTGTAAAATCCTATATGTCTGTTAGAAAGTTTCTTACTAACTAAATGTGGCTTTGCATTTTCAGCTTACAATATATAGTTGATGGAAGAATGGAAGAGCCTGCAGTCAGTGGTAACATCACTGATCTGTTGTGATTGAGAGAGAAACACCTCCCTGAGTTTAATACAATACTGCTGAACCAGCAGAGACCCCTTACTGACCTGAGAGTCTCCAGTCTGCAGTCTGGACTCTCCAGAAGATCTCTCAGAAGCTCCACTCCTGAATCCGGCAGATCGTTGAGGCTCAGGTCCAGCTCTCTCAGATGGGAGGGGTTGGACTTCAGAGCTGAGGCCAGAGCAGAACAGCTGATCTCTGACAACCTGCAGCGCCTCAGTCTGAACAAAGAAAACATGATGTAACTTTAGAGAACAATATTCTTGTTTGAAATAATGTAATAATCTGATCAGAGCTGAAGAAATTTAGAAAGTGGAAACTCCAACAGGTTAAAAACTGTGAGATCCAGAAAGAGGAAAATAGCTCTCATTCATATTAAAGACAACGTGCAGCTACTGCAGTTTAAACTATTCAGTCAGTGTCAGCATCAAGTAGATCCAGGAACATGTTGGAAACTATTCAGTCAGTGTCAGCATCATGTAGATCCAGAAACATGTAGGAAACTATTCAGTCAGTGTCAGCATCATGTAGATCCAGAAACATGTAGGAAACTATTCAGTCAGTGTCAGCATCAAGTAGATCCAGGAACACGTTGGAAACAGCAACAACTGAAAATACTTGTTTGATCATTTTAACAGAAATATTCTTTGTATTTCTGTATTTTTGTATAATTTATTTTATAAAAGCAGGATGGAGAATATAACATCTATTTCAGGTGTTTAGAGGTTCAGAGTGAATTATGAAGTGTAGGGTTTTTCTTGATATTTTAATCTAAAGATCATCAGTGCTCTGCCAGTCAGTGAACTACACTTGTTGTAGTTTGTTGTTGTTTAGCCTTTCTGAAACTATTGCATGGTCACATGTTGTTGTTGTTGTTATGTACACATTAATGTCACATCCCTGCAGCAGAAAAATCCTGACAGCTTAGTTTGTCTTTAAAGGAAAGATGTTTACAACATAAGTGCAGTGCAGGGCTGAGGCTTTACAAGCATTCTTACTGAAGCAGAGCAGGACACCAACCATATGAGGAAAGGGCTGAGACTGAAGAGGGTTAGGATCAGGGGCGGACTGGGGCTACAAATCAGCCCGGGACTCTCGACCGGCCCACTTCGGTACCGCCGGCCCACCGCGGTACCGCAAGTAAATACCGCTAGTAAATTGTCGACAGGGGGGGGGGGTGCTAGTGACTTGCCGCAGAGGTAGACATTAAGGGTAGAATGGACTTGTATTGTCACTGGCCCCACCATTGTAACCTCTGGCCCGGAGCATTCGTCCAAAGAAAATCGACTAATAATAATGAAGAAAATTAACACATTTCTTGCAATAGTAATGTATGCACTAACTACATTACTACTTGTACTACAACATTTTAATCATCAGTTCTTCCTCATTTTCCTCAATTGTTCATATTTGGTTTATTAAAATAATGATATTGTGGTCATTGTTAAAAAATGTCTGCTATTATTATGAGTATTATTATTAGTATAATGCGCTTTCTGCCTTCCTGTCATCAGGAGTTAGAAATGTAATGGCTATAGATTAGAACCTGAACCTTCATTATCCTAAACTGCTGGGACATTTCCCTAAAGCCAATACCTTTATATTGTCTACTCTTCACTTACTTGTCAGCATAGGTCGGCATTGATGTACAGAGCCGACAGAAGACCTTGTTTATATTGGCATCATATTGAGAGGTGCAGCCAGTGACGCATCCTAAAACCAGGAAGTAAGCTGCTGGTTCCCTCGACAAAAAGCAATGGAATTTCTCCACAGAGTTTTGGAAAATAGCTGGAAATAAGGTCTGTGGAAAACATTACATGTCACTTGTTAGACGGTTTTATCCAAAGCGACTTACATACTCAACACTGTGGACAATCCCCACAGGAGCACTTTGGGGTGAAGTGTCTCAGGGACACAACGACATGCTGACTGCAGTGGGGTTTGAACCTGTGACCCCCTGACCAGAACACCTACGCACAACCCACTGCACCACACGCCCCCCTGTTTGATAAATGCATGTTTTGTTCAGCCGGATAATCTCCACATGTCTACCCTACTTTTTTAATGTTCAAATCATAAATCTAATCTATAGATTATAAAAGGGTTTTAGGACGCGTCACTGCACCTAGAAAGTAGTTATAACCATACCGCTTTTGTCAAATTAGTATGCATAGAAAGTGACATGTGGACACGCCCCCAATTATGCAAATGAGCTAAGTCCGTCTCCCATTGGCCAATGAGCTAAGTCCCGCCTCCCATGTCCCGCCTCCCATTCTTTGATGTGTGTGTTATCAGATTGGTGTGAAAGGCCCCCGGCGTAGTTCTTTGATGTATTGATTAAGATAGTCTCTTGGGGTTAAGGTATTTGACCCCTGACCCTGAGAGTGGAGTAATTAGCCTGCAATCAGATATGAATGAAATGCCCCAGGCAGTCCCTTTGTTGTATAGTTCTTTGATGTATTGATTAAGATAGTCTCTTTGACCCCTGCCCCTCAGAGCCCTTTGTTGTCTAATCTAATTAGCCTTTGATGTTTGCCCTTTGATGTGATGTGTTATAACAGGCAGGTGTAATTTCACATTGGTGAAAGCCTTTGATGTTAATCTCTGTATAAATGCCTACCCTTCCAGCCTCCCCCCCCCCTTTGCCCCACCCCTCATGAGGCTATGGCCAGCAGAGGAGTGTATAGAGATATGCTCAAAACTAAATTTAAAAAAGACAGGCAATTCCACTTACCTAGTCACTTTTCAAAAAACAAACATGGCCGAGAGACGTCACAAATTGGGTTTAATTAGCCTGTGCGACAACTTGCTGCCAACCGTCCGAACAGCCAGTCAAGAAACGAATGCAGCATCTGGGCCGGGTTCAGAGTACAGCCAAAAGATCTGTGCACAAACTTATCTCACGCCCTCTTTTGGTCATGTGAGCGTTCGTGGGGGTTGGAGGAGGGGCTCTGTGAGGAAGGGGCAGATTTTCCCCCGGTTTGACTGCAAAAGACTCTGACTTTTCTCCCAAATGACCTCCCCCCCTACCTTAAGAACAAATAACACACACACACACACACACACACACACACACACACACACACACACACACACACACACACACACACACACACACACACACACACACACACACACACACACACACACACACACACACACACACACACACACACACACACGTTGGAGCTGGCCTATTGATGTGGGGTAGAGATAGGCTTTGGAAGGTATGTTGATTTAGGACACTATCTGTGAGATGAGAAGGAAGAGGGACGGGGGAGGAAAATTCAGAGGATGAAGAAGCAGAAAACAGCCATTATTTTTCACTTGTTTGTAAAACGGACAGCTTCAAGAAAGATGTTGTGGGAGCAGTGTTTCTCGACTTAAAGAAGGCCTTTGACACTGTTAATCACAGCAAACTCATATCTAAGCTATCCAGCATTAACTTCTCCACACTAACACTTAAATGGATAGAATCATATTTGTTCAACCGTTCTCAGTATGTCAGAGTACAGAATAATCAATCATCTAACCTCCAGCTGTCCACAGGTGTCCCACAAGGGTCAATTCTGGGTCCATTGTTATTTTCATTGTATATAAACGACTTACCATCGATTTGTCCTGACACAAACATCCAAATGTATGCTGATGATACTGTAATTTATGTTCACGGAGGCAGTCTGACACAAGTGGCTACTGAACTGACGAACAAGATGGTTCATGTAACAGCTTGGTTGGAGCAATGCTGTCTGCAACTAAATGTCAGTAAAACTGTATGTATGTTCTTCACCAAAACCAAGTCCTCCTGCGTTGAGCCAGATGTGTTTGTGTCCGGGGAGAGGCTACAGGTGGTCTCACAGTACAAATACCTGGGGGTCTTAATTGATTCAAGACTCAATTTTAAGGCTCAGGTGAAAAAGGTTTGCAACAGGGTCAAATTCAGTCTGTTCAATTTGAGGTTTACCCGGAACTGCATGTCAACAGAGGCGGCTCTGATGTACATGCACTCTATGGTTCTATCTCATATCACATACTGCTTAACAACCTGGTCACATGCCTGTACAACCACTCTTAAACCCCTGGAATCATTATACAAACACTTAAAATAGTAGATAAGAAGTCAGTTTATTCTCATCATTGCCCAATACTCACAAAATATAACTTGTTGAGCTGGGAAAATGTAATGAGATATGCAAATGCTTGCCTCATGTACAAAATAATATACGGCCTTACCTCACCTCCGCTCAGACATTTTATCACCATACGCACACCTGTAACCAGGTCAACAAGAGCTGCAACAAGAGGAGACTGCGTTGTTCCATTAAGGAAGAGTTCATTCAGCCAATCTTCTTTTTCTTTTAAAGCTGCACAACAGTGGAACTCAATCCCAGTAAAGATTAGAGAACAAAACACCTGCAGTTTATTTAAATCTAATTTAAAAACATGGTTAGTGGAAAGTCAGCTCTGTCAACACTGACACAATCTGTACATGACAACGCTCTGTTTATATGCCTTGACCTGTATCTGTCTGCTTTGTGAATTTGTATTTGTGTTGCTTTTATCATAATATAAGTATCTCTGTTGAATGTTGTTTTACTGATAGTATTTACCTGTTATTTGAAGTGAATTTTTGTTTTTAGGATGACTTTTAACAGCTGTCCAGGGACTACAGACGAAAAATAGCCTGTTGGCTAACTCTGGCGCATTTACAGAAATGTCAATTAATGTGCACTGTCCCTGTCAAATAAATATATTAAAAAAAAAAAAAGATGACACCGTGTTTATGCAGACATGCAACATTTCTGAAGCCCTATAAAAAAGGTACAAGTATATTGTGCTGAAAATATCTCAAAAAGTCGTAATATTGTATAATGTATTAGTTGCATGTTGTATTTTGTTAGAAATCACTATGTAGTTTTTTCAAAAAATATAATGGAAAAAAGGAGAGAAAGACAAAAAACAAAATATCACAGTATGTTGAAAAATATGAAAAAAGTAATGTTGTGTTTAAAATAACATGAAAGAAATCAAAGTAATGCCTCTAAAAAACATATATTTAGAAAAGTAATGTTAGTCATGTAAAATTATCAAGACTGCTGTGTTTCATCGAAACAGTGTTAAATTCACAAACTTGCCTTTTAGAGAGACATAAAGAAAACAAATTCCTTACAAATTAATGAATATTTTACCCGGTTAAAAAGGTTTGCATCCATTAAAGTGTAACTAAAAGTATCTTAGTAACACAAGAAAAGAGAATAAAGCATTGATGTCAACAAAACTGGATTGCTCCAATGAAATAATAAATAAATCATTTCAAAAAGTGCTTTTAAAGAAAATGTATTCAGATAAAGTATTTTATTTTCAGAAATGTTTTAAGATTTTTGCATACATAAAAAGTGTATCTTACAGTTCCTTTGTGAGAGAATTACACACAAATCTGCAGAGTGTCACTAAAAGGTTTTACACAGTGACTGACATTCTGTATGGGGGGTTCACACCTGAGCTGCTGCAGAGGGTGAGTATGTTTGGCTCTCGGGGGGATGGTGTGTTAAGAGTCAGATTCTTAACGAAATCTTTACACATAAATCTGCCGAGTGTCTGTAAAAAGTCTTAAAATCAAAAAACTTGCTTTTTAGAGTCAGAATCCTAACGAGATCTACTAATACAAAGTACTTCATGCTATTGGTCAGCTTTTTAAACACAAAAGTGTATCTTTCAGTAACTTTCTCAGAGAATGTAAGCATAAATCTGTCAAATGTTTCAAAACAGCCTTGTTTCACTGACATAGCCTCAAAATCACAAACTGCCATTAAGAGTCAGAATCTTAACAAAATCTACGGACACAAAGTCTACTTCATTATCTACTTTTCAGCTTTTGAATACAAAAGTGTATATGCTTGAAGAAATCTACGGACACAAAGTCTACTTTATTATCTACTTTTCAGCTTTTGAACACAAAAGTGTATCTTTCAGTAACTTTCTCAGATAATTTAAGCATAAATCTGTCAAATGTTCAAAACAGCCTTGTTTCACTGACAGAGCCTCTAAAATCACAAACTGCCATTAAAAGTCAGAATCTTAACGGAATTTAATAAAACAGAGTACTTTCATGGTAGTGGTCAGCTTTTAAAAAGAAAAGTGTATCTTTCAGTAACTTTTTGAGAAAGTTAAGCATAAATCTGTCAAATGTTTCAAAACAGCCTTGTTTTACTGACATGGCCTCAAAATCACAAATTGCCATTAAGAGTCAGATGCTTGACGAAATCTACTAATACAAAGTACTTCGTGCTAGTGGTCAGCTTTTATACACAATAGTGTATCTTTCAGTAACTTTCTCAGAGAATTTAAGCATAAATCTGTCAAATGTTCAAAACAGACTTGTTTCACTGACACAGCCTCAAAATCACAAACTGCCATTAAGAGTCAGAATCGTAATGAAATCTAGGGACACAAAGTCGACTTCATTATCTACTTTTCAGCTTATGAATACAAAAGTGTATATGCTTGACGAAATCTACTAAAACAAAGTACTTCATGCTAGTGGTCAGCTTTTATACACAATAGTGTATCTTTCAGTAACTTTCTAAGAGAATTAAAGCATAAATCTGTCAAATGTTCAAAACAGCCTTGTTTCACTGACATAGCCTCAAAATCACAAACTGCCATTAAGAGTCAGAATCTTAACGGAATCTAATAAAACAGAGTACTTTCATGGTAGTGGTCAGCTTTTAAAAAAGAAAAGTGTATCTTTCAGTAACTTTTTGAGAGAGTTAAGCATAAATCTGTCAAATGTTTCAAAACAGCCTTGTTTTACTGACATAGACTCCAAATCACAAATTGCCATTAAGAGTCAGATTCTTGACGAAATATACTAATACAAAGTACTTCATGCTAGTGGTCAGCTTTTTTACACACTAGTGTATCTTTCAGTAACTTTTTGAGAGAGTTAAGCATAAATCTGTCAAATGTTTCAAAACAGCCTTGTTTCACTGACATAGCCTCAAAATCACAAACTGCCATTAAGAGTCAGATTCTCAAGGAAATCTACTGACACAAAATACTTCACTATCTACTTTTCAGCTTTTTAAATACAAAAGTGTATCTTACAGTATATTTTTTGAGAGAATTAAGCATAAATCTGTCAAATGTTCAAAACACCCTTGTTTCACTGAAATAGCCTCAAAATGACAAACAGCCATTAAGAGTCAGATGCTTGAGGAAATGTAATAAAACAGAGTGCTTTCATGGTAGTGGTCAGCTTTTTTTAAAAAGAAAAGTGTATCTTTCGGTAACCTTTTGAGAGAATTAAGCATAAATCTGTCAAATGTTCAAAACAGCCTTGTTTCACTGAAATAGCGTCAAAATCACAAACTGGCTGAAACTGTACAGTGAATTGGAGAAATTACAGCACAGAGTTTTCTACTATGACACAGATAGTATAATCTATGTGACAAGATGGGGGGAGACCACAAATCAAAAAAGGATGCATGTGGTCTCGCCATGTCAGTAAAACAAGGCTGTTTTGAAACATTTGACAGATTTATGCTTAAATTCTCTGAGAAAGTTACTGAAAGATACACTATTGTGTATAAAAGCTGACCACTAGCATGAAGTACTTTGTATTACTAGATTTCGTCAAGCATCTGACTCTTAATGGCAATTTGTGATTTTGAGGCCATGTCAGTAAAACAAGGCTGTTTTGAACATTTGACAGATTTATGCTTTAATTCTCTGAGAAAGTTACTAAAAGATACACTATTGTGTATAAAAGCTGACCACTAGCATGAAGTACTTTGTTTTAGTAGATTTCGTCAAGCATATACACTTTTGTATTCAAAAGCTGAAAAGTAGATAATAAAGTAGACTTTGTGCCCGTAGATTTCGTTAAGATTCTGACTCTTAATGGCAATTTGTGATTTTGAGGCCATGTCAGGGAAACAAGGCTGTTTTGAACATTTGACAGATTTATGCTTAAATTCTCTGAGAAAGTTACTGAAAGATACCCTATTGTGTATAAAAGCTGACCACTAGCATGGAAGTACTTTGTATTAGTAGATTTCGTCAAGCATCTGACTCTTAATGGCAATTTGTGATTTTGAGGCTATGTCAGTAAAACAAGGCTGTTTTGAAACATTTGACAGATTTATGCTTAACTCTCTCAAAAAGTTACTGAAAGATACACTTTTCTTTTTTAAAAGCTGACCACTAGCATGAAGTACTTTGTTTTATTAGATTCCGTTAAGACTCTGACTCTTAATGGCAGTTTGTGATTTTGAGGCCATGTCAGTGAAACAAGGCTGTTTTGAAACATTTGACAGATTTATGCTTAAATTCTCTAAGAAAGTTACTGAAAGATACACTATTGTGTATAAAAGCTGACCACTAGCATGAAGTACTTTGTATTAGTAGATTTCGTCAAGCATCTGACTCTTAATGGCAATTTGTGATTTTGAGGCCATGTCAGTAAAACAATGCTGTTTTGAAACATTGGACAGATTTATGCTTAAATTCTCTGAGAAAGTTACTGAAAGATACCCTATTGTGTATAAAAGCTGACCACTAGCATGAAGTACTTTGTATTAGTAGATTTCGTCAAGCATCTGACTCTTAATGGCAATTTGTGATTTTGAGGCCATGTCAGTAAAACAAGGCTGTTTTGAAACATTTGACAGATTTATGCTTAAATTCTCTGAGAAAGTTACGGAAAGATACACTATTGTGTATCAAAGCTCATCACTAGCATGAAGTACTTTGTATTAGTAGATTTCGTCAAGCATCTGACTCTTAATGGCAATTTGTGATTTTGAGGCTATTTCAGTGAAACAAGGCTGTTTTGAACATTTGACAGATTTATGCTTTAATTCTCTGAGAAAGTTACTGAAATATACACTATTGTGTATAAAAGCTGACCACTAGCATGAAGTACTTTGTTTTAGTAGATTTCGTCAAGCATATACAGTTTTGTATTAAAAAGCTGAAAATTAGATAATAAAGTAGACTTTGTGCCCGTAGATTTCGTTAAGATTCTGACTCTTAATGGCAGTTTGTGATTTTGAGGATATGTCAGTGAAACAAGGCTGTTTTGAAACATTTGACAGATTTATGCTTAACTCTCTCAAAAAGTTACTGAAAGATACACTATTGTGTATAAAAGCTGACCATTAGCATGAAGTACTTTGTATTAGTATATTTCGTCAAGCATCTGACTCTTAATGGTAATTTGTGATTTTGAGGCTATGTCAGTAAAACAAGGCTGTTTTGAAACATTTGACAGATTTATGCTTAACTCTCTCAAAAAGTTACTGAAAGATACACTTTTCTTTTTTAAAAGCTGACCACTAGCATGAAGTACTTTGTTTTATTAGATTCCGTTAAGATTCTGACTCTTAATGGCAGTTTGTGATTTTGAGGCTATGTCAGTAAAACAAGGCTGTTTTGAACATTTGACAGATTTATGCTTACATTCTCTGAGAAAGTTACTGAAAGATACACTATTGTGTAAAAAAGCTGACCACTAGCATGAAGTACTTTGTTTTAGTAGATTTCGTCAAGCATATACAGTTTTGTATTCAAAAGCTGAAAAGTAGATAATAAAGTAGACTTTGTTTCCGTAGATTTAGTTAAGATTCTGACTCTTAATGGCAGTTTGTGATTTTGAGGCTATGTCAGTGAAACAAGGCTGTTTTGAACATTTGACAGATTTATGCTTAAATTCTCTGAGAAAGTTTCTGAAAGATACACTATTGTGTATAAAAGCTGACCACTAGCATGAAGTACTTTGTATTCGTAGATTTCGTCAAGCATCTGACTCTTAATGGCAATTTGTGATTTTGAGGCTATGTCAGTAAAACAAGGCTGTTTTGAAACATTTGACAGATTTATGCTTAACTCTCTCAAAAAGTTACTGAAAGATCCACTTTTCTTTTTAAAAGCTGACCACTACCATGAAACTACTCTGTTTTATTAGATTCCGTTAAGATTCTGACTCTTAATGGCAGTTTGTGATTTTGAGGCTATGTCAGTGAAACAAGGCTGTTTTGAACATTTGACAGATTTATGCTTAAATTCTCTGAGAAAGTTACTGAAAGATACACTTTTGTGTTTAAAAGCTGAAAAGTAGATAATAAAGTAGACTTTGTGTCCGTAGATTTCGTCAAGCATATACACTTTTGTATTCAAAAGCTGAAAAGTAGATAGTGAAGTACTTTGTGTTAGTAGATTTCGTCAAGCATCTGACTCTTAATGGCAATTTGTGATTTTGAGGCCATGTCAGTAAAACAAGGCTGTTTTGAACATTTGACAGATTTATGCTTTAATTCTCTGAGAAAGTTACTGAAAGATACACTATTGTGTATAAAAGCTGACCACTAGCATGAAGTACTTTGTTTTAGTAGATTTCGTCAAGCATATACACTTTTGTATTCAAAAGCTGAAAAGTAGATAATAAAGTAGACTTTGTGTCCGTAGATTTTGTTAAGATTCTGACTCTTAATGGCAGTTTGTGATTTTGAGGCTATGTCAGTGAAACAAGGCTGTTTTGAAACATTTGACAGATTTATGCTTAAATTCTCTGAGAAAGTTACTGAAAGATACACTATTGTGTATAAAAGCTGACCACTAGCATGAAGTACTTTGTATTAGTAGATTTCGTCAAGCATCTGACTCTTAATGGCAATTTGTGATTTTGAGGCTATTTCAGTGAAACAAGGCTGTTTTGAACATTTGACAGATTTATGCTTAAATTCTCTGAGAAAGTTACTGAAAGATACACTTTTGTGTTTAAAAGTTTAAAAGTAGATAATAAAGTAGACTTTGTGTCCGTAGATTTCGTCAAGCATATACACTTTTGTATTCAAAAGCTGAAAAGTAGATAGTGAAGTACTTTGTGTTAGTAGATTTCGTCAAGCATCTGACTCTTAATGGCAATTTGTGATTTTGAGGCCATGTCAGTAAAACAAGGCTGTTTTGAACATTTGACAGATTTATGCTTTAATTCTCTGAGAAAGTTACTGAAAGATACACTATTGTGTATAAAAGCTGACCACTAGCATGAAGTACTTTGTTTTAGTAGATTTCGTCAAGCATATACACTTTTGTATTCAAAAGCTGAAAAGTAGATAATAAAGTAGACTTTGTGCCCGTAGATTTCGTTAAGATTCTGACTCTTAATGGCAGTTTGTGATTTTGAGGCTATGTCAGTGGTCAGCTTTTATACACAATAGTGTATCTTTCAGTAACAAGGCAGTTTTGAAACATTTGACAGATTTATGCTTTAATTCTCTGAGAAAGTTACTGAAAGATACACTATTGTGTATAAAAGCTGACCACTAGCATGAAGTACTCTGTTTTAATAGATTTCGTCACTTTGTATTAGTAGATTTCGTCAAGCATCTGACTCTTAATGGCAATTTGTGATTTTGAGGCCATGTCAGTAAAACAAGGCTGTTTTGAACATTTGACAGATTTATGCTTTAATTCTCTGGGAAAGTTACTGAAAGATACACTATTGTGTATAAAAGCTGACCACTAGCATGAAGTACTTTGTTTTAGTAGATTTCGTCAAGCATATACACTTTTGTATTCAAAAGCTGAAAAGTAGATAATAAAGTAGACTTTGTGCCCGTAGATTTCGTTAAGATTCTGACTCTTAATGGCAGTTTGTGATTTTGAGGCTATGTCAGTGGTCAGCTTTTATACACAATAGTGTATATTTCAGTAACAAGGCAGTTTTGAAACATTTGACAGATTTATGCTTTAATTCTCTGAGAAAGTTACTGAAAGATACACTATTGTGTATAAAAGCTGACCACTAGCATGAAGTACTTTGTTCTTAATAGATTTCGTCACTTTGTATTAGTAGATTTCGTCAAGCATCTGACTCTTAATGGCAATTTGTGATTTTGAGGCCATGTCAGTAAAACAATGCTGTTTTGAAACATTTGACAGATTTATGCTTAAATTCTCTGAGAAAGTTACTGAAAGATACACTATTGTGTATAAAAGCTGACCACTAGCATGAAGTACTTTGTTTTAGTAGATTTCGTCAAGCATATACACTTTTGTATTCAAAAGCTGAAAAGTAGATAATAAAGTAGACTTTGTGCCCGTAGATTTCGTTAAGATTCTGACTCTTAATGGCAATTTGTGATTTTGAGGCTATGTCAGTGAAACAAGGCTGTTTTGAACATTTGACAGATTTATGCTTAAATTCTCTGAGAAAGTTACTGAAAGATACACTTTTGTGTTTAAAAGCTGAAAAGTAGATAATAAAGTAGACTTTGTGTCCGTAGATTTCTTCAAGCATATACACTTTTGTATTCAAAAATTGAAAAGTAGATAATAAAGTAGACTTTGTGTCCGTAGATTTTGTTAAGATTCTGACTCTTAATGGCAGTTTGTGATTTTGAGGCTATGTCAGTGAAACAAGGCTGTTTTGAAACATTTGACAGATTTATGCTTAAATTCTCTGAAAAAGTTACTGAAAGATACACTATTGTGTATAAAAGCTGACCACTAGCATGAAGTACTTTGTATTAGTAGATTTCGTCAAGCATCTGACTCTTAATGGCAATTTGTGATTTTGAGGCTATGTCAGTAAAACAAGGCTGTTTTGAAACATTTGACAGATTTATGCTTAACTCTCTCAAAAAGTTACTGAAAGATACACTTTTCTTTTTAAAAGCTGACCACTACCATGAAACTACTCTGTTTTATTAGATTCCGTTAAGATTCTGACTCTTAATGGCAGTTTGTGATTTTGAGGCTATGTCAGTGAAACAAGGCTGTTTTGAACATTTGACAGATTTATGCTTAAATTCTCTGAGAAAGTTACTGAAAGATACACTTTTGTGTTTAAAAGCTGAAAAGTAGATAATAAAGTAGACTTTGTGTCCGTAGATTTCTTCAAGCATATACACTTTTGTATTCAAAAATTGAAAAGTAGATAATAAAGTAGACTTTGTGTCCGTAGATTTTGTTAAGATTCTGACTCTTAATGGCAGTTTGTGATTTTGAGGCTATGTCAGTGAAACAAGGCTGTTTTGAAACATTTGACAGATTTATGCTTAAATTCTCTGAGAAAGTTACTGAAAGATACACTATTGTGTATAAAAGCTGACCACTAGCATGAAGTACTTTGTATTAGTAGATTTCGTCAAGCATCTGACTCTTAATGGCAATTTGTGATTTTGAGGCTATTTCAGTGAAACAAGGCTGTTTTGAACATTTGACAGATTTATGCTTAAATTCTCTGAGAAAGTTACTGAAAGATACACTTTTGTGTTTAAAAGTTTAAAAGTAGATAATAAAGTAGACTTTGTGTCCGTAGATTTCGTCAAGCATATACACTTTTGTATTCAAAAGCTGAAAAGTAGATAGTGAAGTACTTTGTGTTAGTAGATTTCGTCAAGCATCTGACTCTTAATGGCAATTTGTGATTTTGAGGCCATGTCAGTAAAACAAGGCTGTTTTGAACATTTGACAGATTTATGCTTTAATTCTCTGAGAAAGTTACTGAAAGATACACTATTGTGTATAAAAGCTGACCACTAGCATGAAGTACTTTGTTTTAGTAGATTTCGTCAAGCATATACACTTTTGTATTCAAAAGCTGAAAAGTAGATAATAAAGTAGACTTTGTGCCCGTAGATTTCGTTAAGATTCTGACTCTTAATGGCAGTTTGTGATTTTGAGGCTATGTCAGTGGTCAGCTTTTATACACAATAGTGTATCTTTCAGTAACAAGGCAGTTTTGAAACATTTGACAGATTTATGCTTTAATTCTCTGAGAAAGTTACTGAAAGATACACTATTGTGTATAAAAGCTGACCACTAGCATGAAGTACTTTGTTTTAATAGATTTCGTCACTTTGTATTAGTAGATTTCGTCAAGCATCTGACTCTTAATGGCAATTTGTGATTTTGAGGCCATGTCAGTAAAACAATGCTGTTTTGAAACATTTGACAGATTTATGCTTAAATTCTCTGAGAAAGTTACTGAAAGATACACTATTGTGTATAAAAGCTGACCACTAGCATGAAGTACTTTGTTTTAGTAGATTTCGTCAAGCATATACACTTTTGTATTCAAAAGCTGAAAAGTAGATAATAAAGTAGACTTTGTGCCCGTAGATTTCGTTAAGATTCTGACTCTTAATGGCAGTTTGTGATTTTGAGGCTATGTCAGTGAAACAAGGCAGTTTTGAAACATTTGACAGATTTATGCTTTAATTCTCTGAGAAAGTTACTGAAAGATACACTATTGTGTATAAAAGCTGACCACTAGCATGAAGTACTTTGTTTTAATAGATTTCCTCAAGCATACACTTTTGTATTCAAAAGCTGAAAAGTAGATAATAAAGTAGACTTTGTGCCCATAGATTTCGTTAAGATTCTGACTCTTAATGGCAATTTGTGATTTTGAGGCCATGTCAGGGAAACAAGGCTGTTTTGAACATTTGACAGATTTATGCTTAAATTCTCTGAGAAAGTTACTGAAAGATACCCTATTGTGTATAAAAGCTGCCCACTAGCATGAAGTACTTTGTATTAGTAGATTTCGTCAAGCATCTGACTCTTAATGGCAATTTGTGATTTTGAGGCTATGTCAGTAAAACAAGGCTGTTTTGAAACATTTGACAGATTTATGCTTAAATTCTCTGAGAAAGTTACGGAAAGATACACTATTGTGTATCAAAGCTGACCACTAGCATGAAGTACTTTGTATTAGTAGATTTCGTCAAGCATCTGACTCTTAATGGCAATTTGTGATTTTGAGGCTATTTCAGTGAAACAAGGCTGTTTTGAACATTTGACAGATTTATGCTTTAATTCTCTGAGAAAGTTACTGAAAGATACACTATTGTGTATAAAAGCTGACCACTAGCATGAAGTACTTTGTTTTAGTAGATTTCGTCAAGCATATACAGTTTTGTATTAAAAAGCTGAAAATTAGATAATAAAGTAGACTTTGTGCCCGTAGATTTCGTTAAGATTCTGACTCTTAATGGCAGTTTGTGATTTTGAGGATATGTCAGTGAAACAAGGCTGTTTTGAAACATTTGACAGATTTATGCTTAACTCTCTCAAAAAGTTACTGAAAGATACACTATTGTGTATAAAAGCTGACCACTAGCATGAAGTACTTTGTTTTATTAGATTCCGTTAAGATTCTGACTCTTAATGGCAGTTTGTGATTTTGAGGCTATGTCAGTAAAACAAGGCTGTTTGGAACATTTGACAGATTTATGCTTACATTCTCTGAGAAAGTTACTGAAAGATACACTATTGTGTAAAAAAGCTGACCACTAGCATGAAGTACTTTGTTTTAGTAGATTTCGTCAAGCATATACAGTTTTGTATTCAAAAGCTGAAAAGTAGATAATAAAGTAGACTTTGTTTCCGTAGATTTCGTTAAGATTCTGACTCTTAATGGCAGTTTGTGATTTTGAGGCTATGTCAGTGAAACAAGGCTGTTTTGAACATTTGACAGATTTATGCTTAAATTCTCTGAGAAAGTTACTGAAAGATACACTTTTGTGTTTAAAAGCTGAAAAGTAGATAATAAAGTAGACTTTGTGTCCGTAGATTTCTTCAAGCATATACACTTTTGTATTCAAAAGCTGAAAAGTAGATAATAAAGTAGACTTTGTGTCCGTAGATTTTGTTAAGATTCTGACTCTTAATGGCAGTTTGTGATTTTGAGGCTATGTCAGTGAAACAAGGCTGTTTTGAAACATTTGACAGATTTATGCTTAAATTCTCTGAGAAAGTTACTGAAAGATACACTATTGTGTATAAAAGCTGACCACTAGCATGAAGTGCTTTGTATTAGTAGATTTCGTCAAGCATCTGACTCTTAATGGCAATTTGTGATTTTGAGGCTATTTCAGTGAAACAAGGCTGTTTTGAACATTTGACAGATTTATGCTTAAATTCTCTGAGAAAGTTACTGAAAGATACACTTTTGTGTTTAAAAGTTTAAAAGTAGATAATAAAGTAGACTTTGTGTCCGTAGATTTCGTCAAGCATATACACTTTTGTATTCAAAAGCTGAAAAGTAGATAGTGAAGTACTTTGTGTTAGTAGATTTCGTTAAGATTCTGACTCTTAATGGCAGTTTGTGATTTTGAGGCTATGTCAGTGAAACAAGGCTGTTTTGAACATTTGACAGATTTATGCTTAAATTCTCTGAGAAAGTTACTGAAAGATACACTATTGTGTATAAAAGCTGACCACTAGCACGAAGTACTTTGTATTTGTAGATTTCGTCAAGCATCTGACTCTTAATGGCAATTTGTGATTTTGAGGCTATGTCAGTAAAACAAGGCTGTTTTGAAACATTTGACAGATTTATGCTTAACTCTCTCAAAAAGTTACTGAAAGATACACTTTTCTTTTTAAAAGCAGACCACTAGCATGAAAGTACTCTGTTTTATTAGATTCCGTTAAGATTCTGACTCTTAATGACAGTTTGTGATTTTGAGGCTATGTCAGTGAAAAAAGGCTGTTTTGAACATTTGACAGATTTATGCTTAAATTCTCTGAGAAAGTTACTGAAAGATACACTTTTGTGTTTAAAAAGCTGACCACTAGCATGAAGTACTTTGTATTAGTAGATTTCGTTAGGATTCTGACTCTAAAAAGCAAGTTTTTTGATTTTAAGACTTTTTACAGACACTCGGCAGATTTATGTGTAAAGATTTCGTTAAGAATCTGACTCTTAACACACCATCCCCCCGAGAGCCAAACATACTCACCCTCTGCAGCAGCTCAGGTGTGAACCCCCCATACAGAATGTCAGTCACTGTGTAAAACCTTTTAGTGACACTCTGCAGATTTGTGTGTAATTCTCTCACAAAGGAACTGTAAGATACACTTTTTATGTATGCAAAAACCTTAAAACATTTCTGAAAATAAAATACTTTATCTGAATACATTTTCTTTAAAAGCACTTTTTGAAATGATTTATTTATTATTTCATTGGAGCAATCCAGTTTTGTTGACATCAACGCTTTATTCTCTTTTCTTGTGTTACTAAGATACTTTTAGTTACACTTTAATGGATGCAAACCTTTTTAACCGGGTAAAATATTCATTAATTTGTAAGGAATTCGTTTTCTTTATGTCTCTCTAAAAGGCAAGTTTGTGAATCTAACACTGTTTCGATGAAACACAGCAGTCTTGATAACTTTACATGACTAACATTACTTTTCTAAATATATGTTTTTTAGAGGCATTACTTTGATTTCTTTCATGTTATTTTAAACACAACATTACGTTTTTCATATTTTTCAACATAGTGTGATATTTTGTTTTTTGTCTTTCTCTCCTTTTTGACATTATATTTTTTGAAAAAACTACATAGTGATTTCTAACAAAATACAACATGCAACTAATACATTATACAATATTACGACTTTTTGAGATATTTTCAACACAATATACTTGTACCTTTTTTATAGGGCTTCAGATATTTTGCATGTCTGCATAAACACGGTGTCATCTTTCTTGAAGCTGTCCGTTTTACAAACAAGTGAAAAATAATGGCTGTTTTCTGCTTCTTCATCCTCTGAATTTTCCTCCCCCGTCCCTCTTCCTTCTCATCTCACAGATAGTGTCCTAAATCAACATACCTTCCAAAGCCAATCTCTACCCCACATCAAAAGGCCAGCTCCAACGTGTGTGTGTGTGTGTGTGTGTGTGTGTGTGTGTGTGTGTGTGTGTGTGTGTGTGTGTGTGTGTGTGTGTGTGTGTGTGTGTGTGTGTGTGTGTGTGTGTGTGTGTGTGTGTGTGTGTGTGTGTGTGTGTGTGTGTGTGTGTGTGTGTGTGTTATTTGTTCTTAAGGTAGGGGGGGAGGTCATTTTGGAGAAAAGTCAGAGTCTTTTGCAGTCAAACCGGGGGAAAATCTGCCCCTTCCGAGATACGTTTGTGCACAGATCTTTTGGCTGTACTCTGAACCCGGCCCAGATGCTGCATTCGTTTCTTGACTGGCTGTTCGGACGGTTGGCAGCAAGTTGTCGCACAGGCTAATTAAACCCAATTCGTGACGTCTCTCGGCCATGTTTGTTTTTTGAAAAGTGACTAGGTAAGTGGAATTGCCTGTCTTTTTTAAATTTAGTTTTGAGCATATCTCTATACACTCCTCTGCTGGCCATAGCCTCATGAGGGGTGGGGCAAAGGGGGGGGGGAGGCTGGAAGGGTAGGCATTTATACAGAGATTAACATCAAAGGCTTTCACCAATGTGAAATTACACCTGCCTGTTATAAAACATCACATCAAAGGGCAAACATCAAAGGCTAATTAGATTAGACAACAAAGGGCTCTGAGGGGCAGGGGTCAAAGAGACTATCTTAATCAATACATCAAAGAACTATACAACAAAGGGACTGCCTGGGGCTTTTCATTCATATCTGATTGCAGGCTAATTATTCAACTCTCAAGGGCAGGGGTCAAATACCTTAACCCAAAGAGACTATCTTAATAAATACATCAAAGAACTATACAACAAAGGGACTGCCTGGGGCTTTTCATTCATATCTGATTGCAGGCTAATTACTCCACTCTCAGGGTCAGGGGTCAAATACCTTAACTCAAATAGACTATCTTAA
This sequence comes from Chaenocephalus aceratus, assembly GCA_023974075.1. Taxonomy (NCBI): domain Eukaryota; kingdom Metazoa; phylum Chordata; class Actinopteri; order Perciformes; family Channichthyidae; genus Chaenocephalus; species Chaenocephalus aceratus. Next base: position 112,814 of record JAMFTG010000235.1, on the reverse strand, counting down.
TCAATACATCAAATAACTACGCCGGGGGCCTTTCACGCCAATCTGATAACACACACATCAAATAATGGGAGGCGGGACTTAGCTCATTGGCCAATGGGAGACGGACGTAGCTCATTTGCATAATTGGGGGCGTGTCCACCTGTCACTTTCTATGCATACTAATTGGACGGAAGCGGTATGGTTATAACTACTCTAGAAGCCAACTCCATCGATCAAGCTGAAACTGTCTCTCCCTCTTCTTCTCATGCTCCCTGTCACTCCTTTAACTCCTCCGGTGACTTTCTTTTATTTGAAGATTGTTTTTTGCCCGGCGCTTGGCCGGTTACCGCTGGTATTAAAAACATTTTGGCGAATGGTTAGGTGGCGCGATAGTCTGTAGTGAAGGAGCGCGCTCCCGCTCACGGGTATGGGCTCAGAACAGTCTCATAATACACACATGCACACAGAAGGAACCACACTTGTGTTTTTCAATGCACACACAAATGTGTTCCGTTTCATATCCATGTAAATAAAATCCAAATACAGAAATGTTTTTTACATGTGTATTTTTGATCCACACATATTTGTTTTCCGTTTAAAACCTCTGCACCTGCAAACACAAACCGCTCTCTGTGCACGATCGCTGTGCATTCGTGTGTGGGTTTTTTGAGACTCCCCTGACGCTCAGCCGATTCGTACTTTTCTATCTATAGCCAATCAGATGTCTCCTTCATTCTAAGCCAATAACATGAGCGCGCCTCTACGAGGGTAGATTTCTTGCGTTCATGACGCAGCGCTTCATATATGCATTTTGCGCATGTTGGAAACTATTCAGTCAGTGTCAGCATCAAGTAGATCCAGGAACATGTAGGAAACTATTCAGTCAGTGTCAGCATCAAGTAGATCCAGGAACATGTTGGAAACTATTCAGTCAGTGTCAGCATCAAGTAGATCCAGGAACATGTTGGAAACTATTCAGTCAGTGTCAGCATCAAGTAGATCCAGGAACATGTTGGAAACTATTCAGTCAGTGTCAGCATCAAGTAGATCCAGAAACATGTTGGAAACTATTCAGTCAGTGTCAGCATCAAGTAGATCCAGGAACATGTAGGAAACTATTCAGTCAGTGTCAGCATCATGTAGATCCAGGAACATGTAGGAAACTATTCAGTCAGTGTCAGCATCAAGTAGATCCAGAAACATGTTGGAAACTATTCAGTCAGTGTCAGCATCAAGTAGATCCAGGAACATGTAGGAAACTATTCAGTCAGTGTCAGCATCATGTAGATCCAGGAACATGTTGGAAACTATTCAGTCAGTGTCAGCATCATGTAGATCCAGAAACATGTTGGAAACTATTCAGTCAGTGTCAGCATCATGTAGATCCAGAAACATGTTGGAAACTATTCAGTCAGTGTCAGCATCATGTAGATCCAGAAACATGTTGGAAACTATTCAGTCAGTGTCAGCATCATGTACATCCAGGAACACGTAGGAAACTATTCAGTCAGTGTCAGCATCAAGTAGATCCAGGAACATGTTGGAAACTATTCAGTCAGTGTCAGCATCATGTAGATCCAGAAACACGTTAGAAACTATTCAGTCAGTGTCAGCATCAAGTAGATCCAGGAACACGTAGGAAACTATTCAGTCAGTGTCAGCATCAAGTAGATCCAGGAACATGTTGGAAACTATTCAGTCAGTGTCAGCATCAAGTAGATCCAGGAACATGTTGGAAACTATTCAGTCAGTGTCAGCATCAAGTAGATCCAGGAACATGTTGGAAACTATTCAGTCAGTGTCAGCATCAAGTAGATCCAGGAACATGTTGGAAACTATTCAGTCAGTGTCAGCATCAAGTAGATCCAGGAACATGTTGGAAACAGCAACAACTGAAATGATTTATTGGTGGTTGATAGTTTTAACAGAAATATAAAACAATTCTACTCATGTATGTTCTTTATAATTCATTTTATAAAAGCAGGATGGAGAATATAAGATGAATCTCAGGTGTTTAGAGGTTCAGAGTGAATTATGCAGTGTAGGGTTGTTCTTGTTATTTTAATCTAAAGATCATCAGTGCTCTGCCAGTCAGTGAACTACACTTGTTGTCGTGTGTTGTTGTTGAGCCTTTCTGAAACTAGTACATGGTCACGTGGTGTTATTATTATTTATACATTCATGTAACATCCCTGCAGCAGAAACATTTATTTTACATCATGGCGATCTGGAATGAAGAAACTGAAGACCAACTCAGTTGCCACGTAATTTGCTGCCACACTTCCTGCATGAGGTGGACAATAGCTTCTTCAAGTATTTAACGGACAGGACCCTGGAAAATGAAACCGCAGTTCACTCATTTGTAACAATGTCATCATTTGCCCGTCAGTGTTATGATGTTGAATATGAATATCATCTTGGATTCTAATTACTGATGCATGGAATGTGGTAGCAGCAGAACTTCAAGGCTGCCAGCCACAATGCTTAAATAGTTTATTTCTGCATCAGAGAGATGATGTTTGTACATATCACGTCTGAAGCTCGACCAACAACCAATCACATGAATCTCCCGCCCCTGACACACAAGCAGCGGTTTGATTGGCTAGAGCTTGTACTGGCATATGATTCGATTGGCTGACGCTTTCTGCCGAGGCTGCAAAAGTTGAACATTGCTCAACTTTTGCAGCGAGCCATGCCAGCAAAGCTCCGCGTCGCTTCCCACAATGCAGTTTGGCGGAAAGTGACGTCACCCCATTCAAAGTGAACGGTGAAGCTTTCAACGCACGCCGCTGTGTGGACGGGCCGTTCCGGTTGCTTCTTTTGAATGACGAATACACATTTCCGTCAGTTTGGTGTGTCAGGGCCTTTACACTCCTGCAGCGAGTAAACAGTCACATCTTATCTGGATAAGTGCTGCAAAGTGCAGAATACCGTTTTGATAAGGGATGCATGTGTGTAGTCTTTCATATTAAACATGATCGCTGGTAGAGATAGCCACAGAACAGAAGTCGTATCACAGTTTAACCTGGGCGGATCACAGCTCCACAGCTGAAGACTTCTCCACGCTGCTTTCAAACTGTGAGTAAAGAACGTGTGCTTCACTTGGAGGCTGTCTGAAGGTGCACACGGGTCTCAGGTGGACTTGGCATCACATTAAGAATGATATTCAGTAATAAGTCTGGCAGTCACCTCATTGTCTTTTTGTAGTCCTCGCTGTACGCGTCCGGATATCGGCATCGCAACCACATCCTCACACACTGGTACTGAAAGTGCATCAAAGTGTTCCTATGGAGCCATATATACCAAAAGATGAATGTAAACGACAGAAGAAGCGATCGAAATGTGTATTTCCTGGTTATTCGATAATGGCTCCTCAAAGTACACGCCCCTGACACATTCCTACCGTTATAGAATATCACGAGTTCCCCGCGTCACCAGTTAAACGGTAACAACTAGGGTTGCCAACTTCCAGAAATGGAGAAACGGGACACATGCACGTGTCCCCCGCGCGCGCGTGCGAAGATTTTCGGGTTTCTGGCGGATTTAGTTACTTTTTTTTGTTACTTTATTTCGGTTTTAGGGTCCGGTTAGGGTTATGTTATTTAATTATTTTGGGGGAGCCAGCCCCTAGGGTTCGAAAATGTTTTTGGGGGTCAAACCCCCCAAGACCCTCAAAATGCATAGAAAACTATGCATACCTATAACACAATGGTCTTACACCTGCATTAGGCTACTACATCACATTGTACATCAGCATGTTCAAATCGGATAGGTGGGCACGAGGGACATCCGGGCACCTCGATGTACAATTGGCTATTTTGTCCAAAATGTTCAAAGATAAATATTTGAAAAATGGTATTAAGTAATGCAAAGTATACATGATGTGAACATGCACGGTACATCATTATTAGGGCCAGAGCACGTAGTGCAAAGACCTATAGAAATCGTCAGTATTATTAGGGCCCGAGCACGAGAGTGCTAGGACCCAACGGCGTCCTAGCACGAAGTGCAAGGATACCTATTGTTATTAGGGCCTGAGCACGTAGTGCAAAGACCTATTGAAATCGTCAGTATTATTAGGGCCTGAGCACGTAGTGCAAAGTCCTATTGAAATCGTCAGTATTATTATTCTTCTGTTACCGGTTCTGCACTTTCGACCTGTTTTTGAGGGGGTTACGACACTATTCATGTAGCGACATTTGGCAACGCCGCCAGGACCGGTGAAAATGTTAACATTCTGGATTCGATGGGAGAAAATGTTTCAACTTGCTCTCTAGCGCCACCTGTGTAACTTCAGTGTTTCGAAAAATTTACAAAGTCGCAGCGTAAGTCTGACGGACCTGAAATTTTGCACACTTATCCGGGTGGAGCAGCTCTACATATTATCCTCTCATATCCCGAAGCTCCGCCTACTTTGATTTTTTTTTAATTAGCATAATGTGAAAAACATTGAAATATTAACTTAAATTCCAATTTCTTGATTTTCCAAACCAAACTTAGTGCACAGCATCAATGGAGGGGCAGACACATTACCGTACAAAATGAGCACGAGGTGTGGAAAAATGTGGCCGACATCAATCAAAACGTATTAGCAAAAGGGTGTGGCCTACACATAAATGCTCACAATTCATCCAAAAATACATCCAAATATCACAGATTTCGGTGGATAGGTTCAGTGTGTCTTGGGGAATAGGCACAACAAACAATGTTCATTTCGGACAATAGGGGGCGCCAAAAACACAACTAATTTATATCTCAAGAACCGATGGACTAAAAAAATATATATTGTCATAGACATACTGGCAGGGTGAGTATAAACTGAGATTTAAAGGGTCGCAACCAATGAAAAATGTGGGCGTGTCCTATTCAGTTTTTTCTCGAAATCGAAGGGTTAAAAAATGTACCGAGCCATAAGTAAGGGAAAAAATGAGTTACGGCCTTTAAATTCGGAACGCATGTCACAGCCCACAACCTTCTCCAGACTGTAGAAAAAAATCGGACGTTTTAGCAAATATGGCTCAGTAGCGCCCCCTATTGTGCTATAGTCAAATATAGTTTATTCGAACTACCCAAAACTTGGCACAGAGATTCCTCATGGAAATGCAGACATATTTCAAAATTATTCCATTATCTCCGCCCCCCATGAAGTCGGCCATTTTGAAATATGTCCATTTTAAGCGCATTTTCGCATACTTCTCCTAGGAAAATGATCGGAAAAATTACAAACCAGGACAAGATCAGCCCATATCCAATGTGATGCTAAATTGAGAATGAATAGTTGACTGCTCAAACGGGAAGCTCGTAAGCTAACGGAACATGTACCAATTTTGACGATTTAAATGCCACAAAATCGCTAAAATGACTTTTGGACGCAAAACTTGGAACACACGTCACAACCCACGTCTTTTTCCAGACTGTACAAAAAAAATGTACATTTCTGTACACCAGCTCAGTAGCGCCCCCTATTGTGCGATAGTCACATATAGTTTCTCCAAACTACCCCAATATTGCCACAGACATTATTGATGGAATTGCGGACATATTTCAAAATAGCTTCCATTAGCCCCGCCCCCCAGAAAGTCGGCCATTTTGAAAAATCGGTGTTATTCATGCATTTTAAGCGCTTTTTCGCAAACACCTCCTAAAAGATCGGAAAAATTCCAGTCCAGGACAAGTTAAGGCCATATCCAATATGATGTTAAATTGCGAATAAAATAGTTGCTAGCTCAATCGGGGCGAACGTAGGCTAACAGAGAATGTACCATTTCTGTACCAGTCTCAAATGACTCCAAACTACTCGCATATTTTTCCAGATATTCACGAAACGCTGTACACACATTACTATTATGATGGCACACAAATTTACCAGCAACAGCTCTGCTTATTAATTTCCCACATTAACCATAAACACCCAATACATATAAAACTCCTAAACAATGTATGGTGAAATGTTTTCCATCTTTGTTTTTCTATCTACGACTACAAACAGTATTTCCACTACAAGCAGAACAGTAACACATCTTTCTATGCAATACAATAGAACAGTATGTGTTCACAGCCAATCCATGATTTAATGAGTATTTCCTTTGTGCCAAGAGCTGATTTAGTATATTGCATCAACGACCTTTTCAACTAAATTGACAATTCTTTTGTGTAATTAATAGTGTGTGAAACCAGGCAGAGTGAGTGACATGGTGTTCATTTCCACTATGCCAAAGCAGTTTACAGTTGCTGACGGTGTAAGGTAATATATATTGTCCTAAGTAATTGTATGTAGCTGTGTTCAAAGGAGTACACGTTACAAGGCCGTGCGGGGGGAGCTGCCAGACCCAGATGTCCTCAAAGTCAGCGAGGTATACAAGGACCTCTCAGCAGACATCTCACCACGAAAAAAAACCGAATGGCTCACTACTCAACTCAATCTTGTGCACAGAGCCTATAGAACACATCATTTAAACCAGCAGGATGTAAACAGAGGAGAACAGCCGGTCTGATTTAGTGCCATGTGATTATCCTGTAATGAGTAACATACACAGTGTTGATCGACTATATAAACAGTTCATTTATTGTCTCGATACATGTGTTGTGTAAGACATTTGAATCAATTTGATACGTCAATATTAAATGTACCTTTATTTTGAAAAACTTTATTGTGAAGGACAAACCGGATGTCACATTTCCGGTATATTTAGGGAGAGACTTAATTCAGGTAGCTTGCCTTGGCTGTCTGTGTGCGCGGAGGTTTTGTCGTCAACAGACTCATTAAACTACCGACTTCTCGGTACATAGAAACCCTGCTCCACGGTGTCAAACGTGAGTAATATCGCAATTGGTGTGTTATACTGAAATGTGTTGACATTGTATACTTTTCATTGGAACACGCGGTGGGTGTGTGCAGTGCTAATGCTAATACCTAGCACCACTTGTTTTGATGTACGTTTTTGTTGGTAACCTCGCTAGTTTGTATCTTTTAGTGTTGAGGTGTGCACCGTTAGATTCTGTGTCTCCTTGCGGTCATAAACAATGTGTTGGATGTGGAGCTAGGATAAGTAATAAGGGAGCTAGGAGTGATTTTCGGTGCAGTAATAGGTTAGCATATTTCGCTCGGGGCTAATTCAGAGGCTCACTGTTAGCATTGTGTGTTTTTTGTGAAAAAATAAATGAAAAAGATCAGTTAAATTAGTTTTTTCCCCGTTCTATGGATATAAAATATTCATAGTTTATTAAATATTAAGCTTCCTTAGACGTTGTTTCCTGCAAATGACGCGATTTCGGGTCCGTGGAGCCTAAGAGGATAACAGAGTATGTTTTATTTTTATTTTATTTATTTTTTCACAACAGTTGTATTTGGATGGAATGAATACCTATAGTGATAATTCAAAGTAATAAAATGATTTTTACAGTGACAACGTTCAAATGGAACTGATGGTTCCCAAATTACCCAGAGGTGAGGTGGACTTTATTTATCTAAACCTCTCTAAAAAGGTCAAATTTCACTTATTTTGCATCAATCTTGATACAGGGTACTTATTATATGTTATAGTTTGGATTCCTAAAGCTCTTAGTCTACTAAACTCATCATTCAAGGGTGGTTTTCACTATAAGTAATGTTTTTTTTTTAGGCGGACATTAGAATTTACATGTTTTTACTATGTTCCATCTGAATTTACTTTAAAATAAAAACATCTCTATAGTACGGTGGCCCTGAAGTGCAAGAAACCACAGCATTTCACAAAACACAACAGAATTTCACAAAACACAACAGCATTTCACAAATCGCCACAGCATTTCACAAAACACCGCAGCATTTCAGAAAACACAGCAGCATTTCACAAAACACCGCAGCATTTCACATTGGACGGAAAGGGTATTCCTTAGGGAGAACACTTATTGTTTGTGATTGGACAGAGCCAGCCAGAGAAGCACTGCTGTGATTGGTTGTTTTTGCTGCCAATCAAGAAATGACTTCGTGATTGGCCCAACACATCAGCCATTAGCTGTTAGCACACACTCAGAGCTCACAGCTCCTCATATCTGTTCAGAAACTGGACAAAAGTTAAACATTGCAAAACACAGACTGTCTATGTCATGGCGAATACAGTCGCTGCTTTATTTATGTCTGTATGATGTTGTTGTGAGTGTGGACGGAGCAGCTACAGGTTAGTTTAGCCTGATCGATCCGATTCCAGCATCTTTTTTGAATCACAGGAGTAAACACAGAATTAATGCTTTATTAATTCATGGTTTTTAAGGGGCTTATCTCCATGTAAATACTATGGTAGACCACCCAATATTCGCATCGCTCTAGTCGCTCGAGTTTCACCGCAGCTGTCAGCTGTGTTTGCTCCTGTCATTCAAACAAGACGCGCTGGAGAGGGGGCGGGAAGTATCTCCATGTAAATCCTATAGGAGATACCAACTACAACAAAATGAACATATTTGACAGGCGAAAAGCTTTTAAAATGCGTGTTTTCAGAATGGAATCGGATCCATCAGGCTAAACTAACCTGTAGCTGCTCCGTCCACACTCACAACAACGTCATACAGACATAAATAAAGCAGCGACTGTATTCACCATGACATAGACAGTCTGTGGTTTGTACCAGGGTTTCCGTTAGCCGGTAATTACCAGTTTTTAGCTGGTAAAATTTATTAAAAACTGGTAAATTCAAAACCTGCCGGTCAAATTGTCTGGTAATAATTAGGGAGGCTCCGATCGATCGGCCGCCGGTCATTATCGGCCGATATTCACTCTTAATAGTTGTATCGGTGCTCTCTATAAAGGCCAATCAGGAGAGCTGGATCTGATCGATATGGACATGAACGCGAGTGAAGTATAACCGGACGCGAGAGAGATCAGATCAGCTGCTGAGTCTGACCGAGACAAGCAGCTCTGCATAATCACCTGAAGCCCCGCCCTCTGTTTAGCGAGCTGCAGGAGAAACTGACGGGCTGTCAGGAGAGAGAGAGAGGGAGAGAGAGGATCCGTTTCTCCCGTGTTATTATTCAAAGTTAATTTAAACTTTTGAATAATGTACGTTATCTACTACAAGTAGTTTGTTTGAATGTAATAATTATGTTGTTTGTTGTTTGTGGAATCATTTATTGAAAAATGAATCTGAATTTTTCGATCTGTTATGATTATAAACTGAAGCAATATAAAAATGAGCCCCGTGAACTGAGTTTTAAACTGAAGCATATCTGCTCATAGTCCGGTAATAACCTGCTAACGGAAACTCTGCTACACAACTCTTATTATTATTATTGAAACATGACCGGTAAGTTTCAAATTTGTCCGGTAAAATAAATTCTGCCCGGACATTTGACCGGCGAGAAAAAATCCTAGCGGAAACCCTGGTTTGTACATATTTAACTTTTGTCCAGTTTCTGAACAGATATGAGGAGCTGTGAGCTCTGAGTGTGTGCTAACGGCTGATGTGTTGGGAGGGACCGGTTGGGACATATTGCGCTGTCGGAGGTTGACCAATCACGAAGCGTAATCTCTTCACTGGCAGCAAAAACAACCAATCACAGCAGTGCTGTCTGGCTGGCTCTGTCCAATCATAAACAAGAAGTGTTCTCCCTACGGAATACCCTTTCCGTCCAATGTGAAATGCTGTGGTGTTTTCTGAAATGCTGTGGCGTTTTGTGAAATGCTGTTGTGTTTTCATTTTAAGTCATATGCTAATATTAACCAATACACAGCTTCAATTATTATTTTACTTACCTTGACCACATAACAGCTGTATTGAAGGTTTGCTTTTTGATCAATAAACACAACAACAAAAAGCAAACTCTACTGGTATGGAACATACATGGCCTAATATCCAGAGGAGATGCGTTTATTGAGTAAACAAACAGTCAAGGGCAGAACGTTTGCACAACCCACTGCACCGCACGCCACGGTTAACCTGTTAAGCCCGAAGGTCCCCGCCGGCGGGGACCCTGTTTTTTTTTCTCGCCACTGTCTCAGGGCATCTTAACATTTAAAAACCTATCAATGTGTTATACCAGATTAACGAGAAGAATCTCAGCTAACTGACGATAAGAACCATTTTTACCGAAACAAAACAAAAGTCTCACAAGAAGCGTTAGCATTAGCCCTTAGCTAAAACGGGCAGATGCTACTTCCGGTGTTAACTAGCAAAAACGATCTTTAAAACTTAATGTTTTCTGCACAAACTACATATCATCTGAAAGCTGATACTCCACAGATTTTTTATAAGTATCATCACTGTAGGACACAAACTTACTGAGCTAGCAGCCAGAACAGAGAAGAAAAAAAACAACAGTTTTCAAAACCATAACAATAATTATGTCTTACCGTTGCTGTTTTGTGATCAAAGCTCTTGTTCAAGGGAATAAAAACGCTGTTTAAGGTTAATCCAATGTCTTTTAGTCACTTTAGAATTGTTCCTGATAATCTATCATTACTTTCATGGCAGCAGAGTAGGTATAAAGTTTCGCAGTCCCGAGCTAATGCTGTCTCACGTGCTGTTTACGCAAACCTCTCTCTACTTGACGTAAGTGTTTAGTGGGACTTACTAACTGTCACTCGATTCTATTGGCTCTAACGGTTCAGAAAAGGTGTCAATCACCCAAATCGACCAATGGGTTCCAAAGATATGATCCTGCGTAGTATAAACTACGCCCGCTCCGGCTCCATTACGCATTACGCAGCCAGAAGGGAGAGCTTCACCACAGAGCAGGTGCTAGAGATGCTAGCTGACGATAGCGGGGCTATGATCCTACCAGATGACTCTTCGTCGGATGATGAAGATCTCCTCCAGCCAGACCTGGATCCGGACAGTAGTGACTCGGATGTTGAACTTCCACCATGGGAAATGTATGTAATCTCTCTGTTTTTATATATTACTTATGTGTTCGGTGGAACTGCGTCACAGTGCTAGCTTAGCCAAGAAGCTACAGGAATGATTAGGCAAAATGCTAAATAGTTTTACTTGTCTTTTTGGAGTTACATTTTCTAAATGAATGGCCAGTGAATGAATATATACATGTGTTTACTTATTTATTTGGTGTAATATTATTCATTTATAGTCCAATATTATCCTTTTTATATATTACTTTTGTGTTTGGTGGAACTGCATCACAGTAGGCGCATTCACACTGAGGTACTTTTCCCACAACGGTTCATTCGAACTTAGTTCCTGATCGCGTTCACACCAAAAAGAGCCGGTACTAAAATTAGTTCATGTGAACCTTTTTACCCCCTCGAAAGTCCCTGCTAGAAAGCAGGGACTTTCGAGCGGCCCTTTTGTGAGAAAAGAGCTATATGTCTGATTGGCTGGGCGGATTGTAAACCACGCCCCGTAAAACTCCCAAAAAGTTCTGTGAAGCCGCCATTTTATTATCCTCGCATTAGCATTATTAGCATTAGCATTAGCCCATCGCAGAAACGCAGAGAGACTAACTTATGGCAACACAAAATAAAACATGGGAGCGGTGGAGATGAGGAGGTGTCGGCGTTCTGGCGATTTACTCTGGCTACTACTGAAGCCAGTCCCCAACTCCGGGGACTTCCGGCCGGGGACTTTGGGCGGCAGTATACGCCGTGAAGTGGTTTGCGGCCTGCCAGTAAACCCAAAGCAGAAGAAGAAGAAGTGACGTCAGCGGCTTCATTTGCCTAATCCACCCCCAGGGACTTTTTCTGGTGTGAACACGATCTGTACTTAGTTCATGCGAACTAAAGAGTTCGCATGAACTAAGTTCGCATGAACCTTTGTGGGAAAAGTACCGCAGTGTGAATGCGCCTAGTGTTAGCTTAGCCAACAGGAATGATTAGCCAAAATGCTAAATAGTGTTACTTGTCTTTTTGGAGTTACATTTTCTAAATGAATGGCCAGTGAATGAATATATACATGTGTTTACTTATTTATTTGGTGTCATATTATTCATTTATAGTCCAATATTATCCTATAAGTATAAGCCAGTGAATTAATCTAATCTCTTTGTTTTTCCACATTTGTTAGATGGGGTGTGACCACAGCAGGACAAAGCCACACACCCAGAAGACTTTCAGGGAGCAGCTTGCTGCAGAATGGTTGGAGTTTGCTGAAGGCCCTGCTGAAGGCCCTGCACCTCCACCACCCCCTCATCCACCTCCACCCCCTCCTCCACCACTCACATGCATGCCCGAGTATTATGGGGAAGATGCCACCAAGGTCAGGAAGAACTGCAGGAGGTGCCTAGATGCTGGACTCAAAAGGGTGAAGACACCTGTGTACTGCAGGAAGTGCCAGGTCCCTCTGTGCTTCACTGTCAAAAGGAACTGTTTCAGGGAGTGGCACGACCTAAATACTGGAACATTCAGGTAGGTATAAAGTTCAGGTAGGTATAAAGTTCAGGTAGGTATAACATTTTGCGAGTGTTTATTTAAAAAAAATTACTTTTTTTTTATATACCTAGTTTGATTTTATTGTATAGTACATTGGTGAAATGTTTGTTTTTACATGCCTATAGTGTGTTGGTAAAATGTTTGAAATAAATCTGCCCCAGTTGGAGTCAAATGTCACTTATGTTTCGGTTTTTTTTATTGTGCAAGTACACCTACACACAATGACCTACAGTGTAGTTTTATTGTATAGTGCGTTGGTACAGTTACATACACACACATCCACACACAGCTACACACACCTACACATACCCACACAGCTACACCTACACATACACACCTACACATACACACACCTACACTTACACACACCTAGTACACACACTCACACATACAAAAATATAATTAAAAAAAAATTAATTAAAAAAAATAATAATATTTTTTTTAAATATTTGTTGTTGCTGTTTTGGGTGGAATGAATACCTATAGTGATGATTCAATGTAATACAATGATTTTTATAGTCTGGTACCTGAAAAAGGTCAAATGTGCCCAAATGTGCCCAAAGCTTATTCCGCCTGGACTTTATTTTCATAAACCTCTCTAAAAAGTTCAAATGTCACTTGTTTTGCCTCAATCCTGATACAGGGTACTTATTATGTTATACATTGGATTCCTAAAGCTTTTAGGCTACTAACCCATCATTCAAGGTTGGTCTTCACTGTAAGTAATGGGTTTTCTTTAGGCGGAGACAGGAATTTACATTTTTTTGCTATGTTCCATCTGAATTTACTCTGACACAGAACAATCTATATTGATTCTGACACTTATACATCCAACTCACAGATGTAATCTTGCTTTGATAAAAACAATTATTCATATAAACCTTTTAGAAGTGAAGTTATGGTCATTTGTTCTGGGAATGTCATTTTCGAGCCTGAAACCTGAAAAACAGGCTCGGGATTTGAGAAATTACAAACGGCTCATTTCGGAGGACACGCGCGGACAGATATAGATAGATGGATATCATATATAGATAGATACTTCATTCATCCCAAATTGTGAAATGTGTGGAAACAAGTATAAATACAATAACATTAAATACAAATGAAAGCAATAGACAGGAATAAATCAGTAGAAAGGACACGATGAATATTATAACATGTAATGGAGCCTTACTATGAAGGCTGACCTAAATACGGTGCTTTTCTACAGATTACTTTATTACTGCACTGGTAAAGTAAAATTAGGCCCATTAATAAGATGTGAAGTGCTTTGTAACTTTGACCCGCTTGACTGAATACACAACAAACAATGAAGAAAGAGTTTTATCTGGGCTGCTTCGCTGCCCCCGGGACCCGGAAGTGGCGTATCGCCTGCACTTCAACATCAACGAAGGTGCTCGAGATATGCTGTATTGAACCAATAACACAAACTAACTGTATCACTATAACATGATGATGAGGGTGATGGTGATGAAGAATGCATCTAACGTTCCGCTGTTCATTATAATACAAAAACAGAGCATTAAACAAACCATCATGCTCTTACTTTGAAATCATGCGGAAATGTAGTCATCAGCGGGCCATCACGTGGTTTCCGAAAATAACCGAGTGACACGAGTAGATTTTAGCCGAGACCGGCGGAAAATATGTCTCAAAATTCCGTGTGTGTAAAAAGAAGATCCGTGAACAGAGAGTTGAGATCCGCGAGCGCATTTTTGGTCCACAAATACAAAATGGATTCACAAATGCCTGATCGAAAGTTGTAAATGTTAAAGAGATATTCACTGATCTTTTTTTTATTTGTGAACATATTTAGCGTATTTGCAGATCCGTTTTACACTTGCAAATGTATTTGGGAGTTTGCAAATCTTTTAAATGCATTTGTGGATGTTGTTTTACATTTACAAATCACATATTTACACACAAATTATTTTTATGTTCACACAAATAATTATGAGACATATCTATGCCCATACCAGACACACTGCATTGCGCGCAAACAGAAACATATTTTGTATTTTTCCCTTTACACGGGAGTCAGGGACAAACAAAGTCCCGTACGGGACACGCCCCTTTTGGCTAAAATACGGGGCGTCCCGGCTAATACGGGACGGTTGGCAACCCTAGGTGCTGTAGAGCTCTGGGTGCTGATGTTCCCTCTTCTGATTTATCTCAGCATGTCAGTGACGACAGGAGCAGAATCTCAACACTGACAGGTTTTTGAAACGGAGCGTCACAAACTTCACTCTCAAGTTGTAATTTTTAAAGTTGTATGCTGAGGTAGACAACTAATTTGTTGGAAGATTTATATTGTTTCAAGTAATATTGTCATTTTAAGAACATTTCATATCATTAAATAATGTTAACTGTCCTCTTTGTCCTTGTTTACTTTACTGCGTTTATTGGTGGGTTGTTATTATAGGATTCATTTGTGAAGTTTTACATGTTTGTATTTGATTTGCTTAACAAAAAGTCCTACATGTGGAGGGAGAGAATTATTTTACTAAAGTAGTTAACTTTGTTCTCTACTGCGTTCCTTTTTGTACTTTCCTGAGAATCTTTACTCTAATCTACTGCATTTCTGTACTTTATTCTACAGAGTTTCTACTGCCCTCATGTCATTATTAATGAACAGTTTAGATTATCAGAAAACATAATAACTGAATCCTCTCCAGGTTACAGTAGAAACTCTTACTTTGTGTCTGAGGGTCCAGGTTCATCCCTGAAGTCTGGAGGTTCCTCTTTGGATGTGTCCTCTTCCTCATCTGTTAAATCACTCATCTTCTCCAGTCTGAGAGAGACACACACACACACACACACACACACACACACACACACACACACACACACACACACACACACATCAGAAACAGGTTTATTGCCAGGTAGGTTCGCACATACTAGGAATTTGACTTGATGTCATGGTTCATACATAAAATGTAAAAAAACAAGAAATCTTTTACACCGTAATAAAATACAGTTAAATAGCAATACAAATTAAAACTGCGGTCGCACTTGTGCGCGCAGTGATGAGCGTGCCCTCGCGTCCCTGCGCCTGTCGGGGAGGGAAGCTGGCCGTCCCGGCGTCAAGCAGACGCGCGCGAGTCCTGGGAAATGAGCCGTTTCTCCTTTCTCTAATTTTCGCGTCCCTGGCTGAAGTCGAATAGTCCATTTAGCTTAGGAACCTTCCTAAAGGAGTGAAATGACCCGGAAGTCCCTCACTGGCAGCCATGATAAGTGCCGTTCGAATTCTCTAGAATGATGAGAATGATAGGAAAGGAGGTTTCAAACTTCCTTTATAACCTCCTTTAGCTTAGGAACCACTGGACCTCCCTAACTGACAGGAGAAGCGAAAATGCTGCCCCACAATGCATTGCAGCCGCAGCATTTGCTGTCACTCAACAGTCGGCCGTTCACGGAAACAACCGATTATGACGGAGAAATGATATCATGAAAGTTATGGTGCTTATTAAGCATTTTAAAACATAGGTGGTAAGTTGCCAAAGTGCTTTATTTTGAACGTTCATCAGTATTATAATCAAAAAGAGAAATATGAACGTTAGTTTTCACTGAAATGATCAAATAAAGTCAACATTTCAGTCTTCACTGAGCTGTGTGGGGTTTGTTCAACTTCTAAAAGATGTTTGAATGGTGATATACACAGTGATAGATGTTAAGGACTAACGTTTATAATAAATACATCTGTATTGATTTTAAGATCTTTAGTTCATACAATCATACGTATTGGGATCATTTGTATTAATGTGGACCGGAGGGAGAGGGTGACGAACATAAGTTTCACTTTCCTTTTTTATTTCAATTCCAACTTTGGTCCTGAAGAATATGTTTCTCTTTGTCCTCGTTCATAAAGCAAAGCAGCAGCATCAGAGCACGGTGCAGTCTCTAGATGAGTTTACAGTAGTCCCTCGTTCTTATTGAACATCCATGTTGTAGTCCGCTGTATAGAAAACTGTGGTTTCCATAGTTTCCCCACAGCAGCAGACGCACACAATGACGTCCGCTGGCACATCATAAACACGTCGGATAGTGAAAGTGCATTCGGATTCTCTAAAGTACCGCAGTCTCTTCTCCTAAGTCCTTTTGAATTCTCCTATCCACTATCCCTTAACCCCGTGACGTTTCACTCAGAGGTCAAGGAATAGACGATAGGGTTAGAACTTAGGAGCTGATTTTTAAACTATCCGACTGCAGCCCCTGACTCCCAGGTCCTCCGGCAGCGACCCGGAAACGGATGTCGGCGCGCCGTCTCGAAGGAAAACAAATTTCTCTAAAGGCTCGTCGAGGATCGATTATCGAGGAGGCTGTCTGGAGGAGCCGTAACCAAGGATACACTGATTTAGAGGAGAAAGGAGAGAGGAGTCTCTCTGGAGGAGCTATAGCCGAGGGTACACTGAAGTATTCTCCTGAGACGTTTTAAGCCAACAGTGATGTTTAAAAGAGGCGTGACGCATGGCTGGACTTCTGTCAACGAAGCACAGCTCTGCAAACTGTTCCCGTTGTGATTATAAGTTATTTGAGATGATCAAATGTGCATCAGACCTTCTGCGCTTTACCGTTTGTTTACTCACTAATCACATGTCCCCTGGATGTTAGGTGATGTTACAGTGAGAACAGCTGCTGAGGTCAGTGCAGAAAGCAGAACAGTGTGTATAATATATATCGCTCAATAATAAATGTAACAGGCCTACATTTCACACTTTATTTGTAGGCTTTAGGAGATATCTACAAATAAACAGTGGATATTTTTCATGAAACCATATAGTAAATAATAATAAAATATACAAGAGCTGTAGCCTGATATTTAGTATATGCTTTAGGAGCTGTTTGTGTTTGTTGTACAATGTGTAGGTGTGTGTGTGTGTGTGTGTGTGTGTGTGTGTGTGTGTGTGTGTGTGTGTGTGTGTGTGTGTGTGTGTGTGTGTGTGTGTGTGTGTGTGTGTGTGTGTGTGTGTGTGTGTGTGTGTGTGTGTGTGTGTGTGTGTGTGTGTGTGTGTGTGTGTGTGTGTGTGTGTGTGTGTGTGTGTGTGTGTGTTGATGTGCCAGGCAGACAGGCAGGTGTCAGTAGGTTATCTGACATATAATTGGTCAAAAATTGTACATTCTCCGTTAGCCTACGAGCTCCCCGTTTGAGCGAAGGACTATTCCTTCTCAATGTAGCATGACATTGGATATGCGCTTAACTTGTCCTGGATTGGAATTTTTCCGAAGATTTCCCTAGGAGGAGTTTGCAAAAATGTGCTTAAAATGCATCAAAAACGCACATTCTTCAATATCGTCAACTTCCTGGGGGGCAGGGCTAATAAAAGCAAAATAGAAATATGTCCGCAATTATAAGAGCAATATGTATACAGGTTTTTGTGAATATTGGAAAAACTATATGCGAATAGTTTGGATTAATTTGTAGTAATTTGCGACATGTAAATCGTAAAAAATTGAATATTCTCCGTTAGCTTACGACCTCCCCGATTGAGCTAGCAACTATTTTGTTCGCAATTTAGCATCACATTGGATATGGGCTGAATTTGTCCTGGATAGGAATTTCTTTCCATAATTTCCCTATGAGGAGTTGGCAAGAATGTGCTTAAAATGCATGAAAAACGCACATTGTTGTATATGGCCAACTTCCTGGGGGGCGGGGCTAATAAAAGCACATTTGAAATATGTCCGCAATCATAAGAGAAATGTGTATACAGCGTTTCGTGAATATCGGAAAAGCTATATGCGAGTAGTTTTGAGTAATTTTGAGTAATTTGTGACATGTAAATCGTCAGAAATGGAAAATTCTCCGTTCGCTTACAAGCTCCTCGTTTGAGCGATCAACTATTCCTTCACAATTTAGCATCAGATTGGATATAGGCTGAACTTGTCCTGGATTGGAATTTTTCAGATCATTTCCCTATGAGGAGTTCGCAGAAATGTCCTTAAAATGCATGAAAAACGCACATTTTTCCAAATGGCCGACTTTCTGGAGGGTGGGGCTAATAAAAGAAAATTTGAAATATGTCTGCAATCATAATAGCAATATGTATACAGCATTTCGTGAATATTGGAAAACTATATGCGAGTAGTTAGGAGTAATTTGCGACATGTAAATTGTCAAAAATGGTGTATTCGCTGTTAGCTTACAACCTCCACGATTGAGCTATCAAAAATGTTCCTCGCAATTTAGCATCATATAGGATAGGGGATGAACCTGTCCTGGATTGGATTTTGTTTTTCATTCCCCTAGGAGGAGTTCGCAAGAATGTGCTTAAAATGCATGAAAAAACAAACATTTTCACATTCAAAATGGCCGACTTCCTGGGGGGCTAATTGGAGCTAATTACAAATATGTCCGCAACTCCATGAGGAATGTCTGTGCCAAAATTCGTGAAGTTCTGAGAAACTAGATGTGACTACCACACAATAGGGGGCGCTACTGAGCATTTCTTTTGAAAAATTAAGTATTTTTTTACATTCTCGAAAAAGTCGTGGGCTGTGACGTGTGTCCCAAGTTTTGCGTCCGAAGTTCATTTATGCCATCGCAATTTAAAACAAAAGTATACGCCACGCCCACATTCTGCATTTGTTGCAAAACCTTAAATCTCAGTTCGTAGTCACCCCCAGAGTATGTCCCAAAAAAAAGAAATTCGTCCATCCGTTCTTGAGTTATACATTTGTGGTGTTTTTGGCGCCCCCTATAGTCCAAAAGGAAAAAAAATTGGTGTGCCTATTTCCCAAGACAGACTGGACCTATCCACCAAAATCTGTGATGTTTGGATACATTGTTGATGAGTTATGAGTGTTTCTTTCTAAGCCCCGCCTTTTTGCGAGTACGTTTGGATTAATGGCGGCAATATTTATCGTCTGAACATGCTAATTTTATAAGGTAATGTGTCTGACCCTCCACCGATGCTGTAAACAAAGTTTGGTGTTGAAAAACAAAAAATTGAAATGTAAGTGAATATTTAACTGTTTATGTAAATTATGCCAATTAAAAAAATAAAAAAATGTAGGCGGAGCTTAGGGTTCCAAGAGAATTATTTGTAGAGCAGGTCCACCCGAATATGTGTGCAAAATGTCAGGTCATTCCGAGTTACGGTGCGACTATACATTTATTCCGAAATGGGATTTTGATAGGTGGCGCTAGCGAGCACGTTGGAATATTTTAACCCATTGACTCCAGAATGTTGCAATTTTTACTGGTCCTGGCGTCCGTGCAAAATTATACAACTTTTGAAGCATCTTAAAGGCCTCAAAAACAGGAAAGACGGCGACTAAAAATAAGAAGAAGAATTCCTCCAATAACAATAGGTTCCTCGCACTTCGTGCTAGGACGCCGTTGGGTCCTAGCAGTCCGTGCTCGGACCCTAATTAAAAATACACACACACACACACACACACACACACACCAGAGATGGGGACTCGAGTCTGCGACTCGGACTCGAGTCGCACTTAAGTCGCACACACAGAGACTTCAGACTTGACTTAGACTCGTGACCAAAAGACTTCAGACTCGACTTCAGACTCGACTTGGACTCGTGTGTTGGGACTCGTGAACAATCATTGTGTTTTCTATTTTTGGCGTATTAAAGGTGGGGTAGGTACATTTGAGAGAAACCGGCTCGAGATCGCTAGAATTTGAAAATACTCAAACGGAGATAATCTGCTAGAGGCTGCTACTTCCTTATAGAGCCCGCCTCCTACAACACACACGAACGCGCACATGACCAATGAGGGCACGAGATCAGTTTGTGCCCAGATGGAAGGCTGACAGGCAGGTAGGCCATCCAGTTATTTTAGCCGGGCTCATTACGCAGACGTGCGCGCCTCTGTTACTACCTCGTAGTAACACAATGCCACCGGCGGCACACCTGCGGCTGTACCGCTTGTAATTCGGTTCAACTACAAAAACTTCGAACAAAACGCCGGCGGCACCAACAAAAGGAGCGCACACTGCAAAGTCTGCAATATCAAAATCAAGGATGCTGGCGCAACAACGTCGAATTTCATCAGGCACTTGAAAACTCACCCGGAGAGGTCAGTCACATTAACGCATATGGACGGTTAGCGAACATGTTTAGCTCAGCATCAGCTGTGTAATGCTAACTTAGCTTGCTGCTAGCTTTGTAACTGAATATTTGAAAAGATTAGGGAATTGCTTGTCACACTTGTTTGAGTTGAGTGGCGTTGACATCCAACTCTTGACATGACATGAAAAAGGTCGGTAACGTTAATCATTACCCCGCTTTTAAGTACTTTTAACAGTTTCCCTGCGGGGGATTAATAAAGTATTTGTGATACTGATTTCTGATTCTGAAGTGTTTTGCTTATAAGTTGTTTGCATTTAGCTAAAGTGTGATGTTTTTCCTCATATTGCAATAGCCTGTTTAAAGTGATCATATAACAAACAACTAATCAGTACTGATACTGTATGCTAATAGATATAGGAGTGATAATAACACAGTAAATGCTTTGAATTTCTTAGATATAGCCGTGCAGTATTCCTAACAGACTGGATAGCAGCAGACAATAGAAGGCTTATTACAACCAGAAGAGACTTGAGACTTTTATTTTTTTAGAGACTTGAGACTTGACTTGGACTCGTGACCAAAGACTTGAGACTTGATCAAGTCTCACCCCACAAAGACTTGAGACTTGATCAAGTCTCACCCCACAAAGACTTGAGACTTGACTTGGACTCGTAACCAAAGACTTGAGACTTGACTTGGACTTGCAAAAAAAGACTTGTGAACATCTCTGACACACACACACACACACACATACACATTATAATAACACAATAACATTATGTCAATCTAAACCAGGGGTGCCCAACCAGTCGATCGCAGGGAGATTCCCAGTCGATCGCGAGATGTGTCTAAAAATAGAACAACAATATTCTGTTTTATCGTTAATGTCCTATAACATAATCTTCCTGTGCCAGAATAATGCACTTGAACGCATCAAAGCTTTGTGATTGGCCGGCGTGACCCCATGTGTCGGGGCGTGGCTGGTGGTAACGTTGTCCGTGTCAACCATTGTCAACACCAGGAGTGACAGTCCGCACACACACAAGAAGCAACACATATATAATTTTCACTCCGAGTGGGAGGATGATTATTTTTGTATCCATTCCAATTCAAAGTCCATCTGTCTCATCTGCAATGCGAGCGAGGCTTTATCGAAGAAGGGTAATTTAGGAGCGGCATTTCAAAACAGTGCACAAACGCTACGAGACGGAATTCCTTCCTAATTCTGCGCTCCCAAAAGGGGAGGGGCCTGAAAGGACACATGATGTAGTCTTGTTAGATGTGCCAAGAGCAAGGACTGTCTTAGGTAAGACAGCTTTTATGTGCAGCTCCACTTGCTTGAAACTGAGCAATCTCATTCCTCTGCATGTTTTTAAAGCTAGGCTAAATGAAATGCTTGCTGATACAATGGGCACTTGTAAATGTCTATAACTATGTATCCTGTAAATATAATGTATAATGTCCTTTATTGTTTTATGTTTCATGTGGAACCTATATGCTGCAGGTCTGCCTTGAAAAAGAGATCTATGATCTCAATGGGACCAATCTGGTTAAATAAAGGTTTGAAATGAAATGAAATGACAGCTAAATGCACAGCAGTCCATTTTCACCAGGCCCAACAACAAGAGCAAGGCTGCTACCAGAGCAGGCTTGTTCATGGGAGCCTGCCTGCAGACCTCCACTCTCAGGACAGTTCCGGTGCAGACCTCCACTCTCAGGACACCTCCACTGTCAATACAGGAAGTGACGATTCTGACGCGTTTTTTCCCGCCCACCGATGGACTCGTTTGATGGAAGTTTTCAAATAACAATGGAGACTCATCACGGAGGTGATGAGTCCGCCCACCGTGCACTTTAGGTCGGCCTTGGTCAAGCCCTTTTGACCCCCCCAGGCTGGTTCTCGTAAAAGTTTTTCACTCAAATGACACGAGTGCCTATTTTCGGACACTTTTTTTTCACTTTCCCCCGGTTTTATTATTATTTTGGCTATTTCACCCGGTTTCTACCGGGGACATTGCCCCCCACGGCCCTACGGCCTGTGTCCAGCCCCCCCCCCACACTCATCCATATATTAACGGATTTTGACAATTGTTGTTGCATTTTTCTCCTCTCCTCTCACTGATCGAATGGCAAACGCGACCCACTGTCGGAGGGCCTCCGCGCCGGCCGATATGAAGCGTGACCAAGACGCACCGTCCAGGGGTCCCACGGGTCCCGCAGCGGGGTGGAGGTTCCCAGCTGGAACCTCCCCACCTCTGCCGCGGTGCACCCGGCAAACACGGTTGTTTCACTGTTGTCTAGCGGGTGTAACTAAAATACAAGATGTCGTATTTATATATATAAATAAATATATATCTATATATATAGATATATATATAGATAATAAGTGTCACGATCCGATTTTATTTTGTATTTGCGTGCATTTCCTGTTTGGAAAGTGGCACTGTACCATAGACTGTATACTGATAGTGGTGATTTTATTTTGGAATTCTTAGCGTGCACTTCCTGTACTGACAGTGGAGGTGTCCTGAGAGTGGAGGTCTGCACCGGAACTGTCCTGAGAGTGGAGGTCTGCAGGCAGACCCCTCTCGGCTTGTTTGAGACACATTGCGGCTCGCCTCGAAAGTAGACGAGAGTAGCCGATCGCAGCCGGGGGAGGTGACAAAAAGCTCGCCTGAAGTCGGACAGCTCCGAGTCGGCTTCTTCTTCTTCATCTTCTTCTTCGCATTCTTCTTCTTCTTCTCTCGGTTTTTTGGCGGATTGCAAACAACTTTAAGGTGCATACCGCCACCTCCGGAGTCGGCTTGACTCGGTTTGCATTTATAAAGAATGCACACATGTGTTTAATCGTTAATGTCAGATATGTACTAAGTAAATACATTTGTTCCTGCTCAAGATTAGATTAAACTTTATTGTTATTGCACATATTACAGGTACTGAGACAACGAAATGCATTTTTAGCTTCTAACCAGGTGCAACAAGCAGTGAAGTGGAAAGTAATGTACACAATCTACAGAATAACATATAGAATGAATTGAATGATGAATAAACAGTGGGGTATGAATACACTAGATATCAGCCTGTGAGCAATATGAACAGTGTGTATGAATACACTAGATATCAGCCTGTGAGCAGTATGAACAGTGTGTATGAATACACTAGATATCAGCCTGTGAGCAGTATGAACAGTGTGTATGAATACACTAGATATCAGCCTGTGAGCAGTATGAACAGTGTGTATGAATACACTAGATATCAGCCTGAGAGCAGTATGAACAGTGTGTATTAATACACTAGATATCAGCCTGTGAGCAGTATGAACAGTGTGTATGAATACACTAGATATCAGCCTGTGAGCAGTATGAACAGTGTGTATGAATACACTAGATATCAGCCTGTGAGCAGTATGAACAGTGTGTATGAATACACTAGATATCAGCCTGTGAGCAGTATGAACAGTGTGTATGAATACACTAGATATCAGCCTGTGAGCAGTATGAACAGTGTGTATGAATACACTAGATATCAGCCTGAGAGCAGTATGAACAGTGTGTATTAATACACTAGATATCAGCCTGAGAGCAGTATGAACAGTGTGTATTAATACACTAGATATCAGCCTGTGAGCAGTATGAACAGGGTGTATGAATACACTAGATATCAGCCTGTGAGCAGTATGAACAGTGTGTATGAATACACTAGATATCAGCCTGAGAGCAGTATGAACAGTGTGTATTAATACACTAGATATCAGCCTGTGAGCAGTATGAACAGTGTGTATTAATACACTAGATATCAGCCTGTGAGCAGTATGAACAGGGTGTATGAATACACTAGATATCAGCCTGTGAGCAGTATGAACAGGGTGTATGAATACACTAGATATCAGCCTGTGAGCAGTATGCACAGTGTGTATTAATACACTAGATATCAGCCTGAGAGCAGTATGAACAGGGTGTATGAATACACTAGATATCAGCCTGTGAGCAGTATGAACAGTGTGTATGAATACACTAGATATCAGCCTGAGAGCAGTATGAACAGTGTGTATGAATACACTAGATATCAGCCTGTGAGCAGTATGAACAGTGTGTATGAATACACTAGATATCAGCCTGTGAGCAGTATGCACAGTGTGTATTAATACACTAGATATCAGCCTGAGAGCAGTATGAACAGGGTGTATGAATACACTAGATATCAGCCTGTGAGCAGTATGAACAGTGTGTATGAATACACTAGATATCAGCCTGAGAGCAGTATGAACAGTGTGTATGAATACACTAGATATCAGCCTGAGAGCAGTATGAACAGTGTGTATTAATACACTAGATATCAGCCTGAGAGCAGTATGAACAGTGTGTATGAATACACTAGATATCAGCCTGAGAGCAGTATGAACAGTGTGTATTAATACACTAGATATCAGCCTGAGAGCAGTATGAACAGGGTGTATGAATACACTAGATATCAGCCTGTGAGCAGTATGAACAGTGTGTATGAATACACTAGATATCAGCCTGAGAGCAGTATGAACAGTGTGTATGAATACACTAGATATCAGCCTGTGAGCAGTATGCACAGTGTGTATTAATACACTAGATATCAGCCTGTGAGCAGTATGAACAGTGTGTATTAATATGCTAAGATATATTTTTTTTTTATTTATCCTTTATTTATCCAGGAATGTCCCATTGAGATACAAGATCTCTTCTTCCAGGGAGTCCTGACCAACACGGCACACAACAAGTTTCAACATAAAACAAAGGCATTAAACAAAAAAAACATACAATTCAAATATAAATACAGAAGGCCATTTGTGCAGTGGAAAGAAGCATAATTACATCAGCAATAGCATCAGGTACAACAGCTACATGTTCATAAAGGGCTAATCGTAGCATACCTTTAAAAGCATTTACAGTAGGAAGTGCCTCGAGACAAAGTTTGACTTGCAGCGTATTCCATAAAAAGGGAGCATAGTGGGAGAAGGCAGCTTTACCAAGCTCTGACTGCATCAAAGGAACATTTAAAAGCATCCCATTTGCTGCTCGTCTAGTATTAAAAAAGCAAGTATAAAAGGATAGAAGTCTGGAGATATATAAGGGCAGCTTACCTAGCAATGACTTAAGGATAAAAATCAACATGTGTGATTGTCTTCTTTGGTACAGAGAGGACCATCCTAAGGACTGATACAAAGTGCAGTGGTGGGTGCGAGAGCCTGCACCCGTTACAAAACGTATAGCAGTATGGTACGCAGAGTCCAGCTTTTTAAGCAGGGAGGAAGAAGCATGCATATAGATCACATAGTCTAATACAGACAGAAAGGAACTCTGCACAATTCTCTTCCTGGCTTCAGACGGGAAACATTTCCTTAAACGAAAGAAAAAGCCCAGTTTAGGTCTAAGTTTTCTCAGTAGGTTCCCAATATGAACATCAAAGGCCATCTTTTCATCAATCCATATGCCCAGATATTTGTAGGATGCTACTTTGTCAAGGCATGTCCCTTCCAGTGTCAGAATCGGAGGGACAGCTGTATTAGCTCGAGAGCGAGAGAAGGTCATGTACTTGGTCTTTTTTGCATTAAGGACCAGTCTTAGCCTTAGCAAGGAGTGTTGCAGTGTATTAAAAGCATCCTGTAGAAGCTCTATAGCCTGAGTTAAAGAGGAAGCCACTGTATAAACAACTGTATCATCGGCGTATAAATGAAACCGTGCTGGGTTTATCCCATTTCCTAGTTCATTTATAAAGATGGAGAATAAGACAGGGGCCAAAATAGAGCCTTGTGGAACACCTTTGTTTATAGTAAGAGCAGCTGAGGTATAATCTTCTACTGAGACACACTGAGTTCTTTCAGATAGATAGTTTTTAAACCAGCTCAAAGCCATTTTGCCAAGACCTATGCAGCCAAGCCTCTGCAGTAGCAACGCATGATCCACAGAATCAAAAGCTTTAGACAGATCAACAAACAATGCTGCACAGTGTTTTTTCTTGTCTAGTGCTTCAATGATGTCATTTGAGACTAGCATAGCCGCTGAAGTAGTACTATGGCCTGATCTGAAGCCTGACTGAGACTCGCTAAGAATATTATGGTCAGTTAGGAACTTTTTCAGTTGTTCGTTTACAAGAGATTCAAAGACTTTGGCCATTACAGACAGTCTGGAAATAGGGCGATAATTATTTAGGTCAGAGGGGTCTCCGCCCTTTAGCAAGGGGAGAACCATGGCCGCCTTCCATGAGCTAGGTAATTCACCAGCACAAAGACTGAGATTCAAAATAGAGGTTATGGGTTCTGCAATCAGACCTGCAGCAACTTTGAAGAAGAACGGCTCTATCTCGTCTGGGCCTGAAGATTTCTTTACATCTAGGCTCATTAAAGCTTTGTGAACCTGAGAGGTCAAGATGGGGGCAAAGGTGAACAGTTGATCAGGGTCAAGTGGCGGAGGACCTGGCTCTCCTTCTGCAGCGATCATCCCTGAGTTGCTAGAATCAAAGATTGAGCCAGCAGAAATAAAATGATTATTAAAGCTGTCTGCAATATCCATTTTGCCCTTGATTTCACTCTGATTTACCCTTAAGAGATCAGGAAGGCTGTTTGGAGTGATAGAACCTGAGGAGGATTTAACAAGTTTCCAAGACTTTGCAGGGTTATTCAAATTGTCATGTATTGCATTAAGATAGTAGGCACATTTAGAGTTTTTAATCAGTTTAGTGCATTTGTTTCTTAATGTCCTATACAGATTCCAATCTAATGGAATATTCGATATATATATAAAGTATGAAACGGTAAGCAGTATAGTATAAAATATATAGATATTAATTTCATGATGATAAACATTGTGGAACAATGATGAAAAATGGGAATGGATGTGGCAACGTAAAACTGACACAAAACAACAACAAACTTTTGCCAGCCAATGGGAGAGCTTCATCAGCAGCACGTGGTAAAACCCACCAATGAGCGCTCAGCTGGAGATACCAGCGAGCCGTTTCCCATCAAGCATTTCGCTTCCGCAGCTCGTGGAGAGCAACTGCGCCAACTCGCCTCGCCTCGCTCTCAAGGCTGCGGGCGTCTTTGTCCCGCGAGATTTCAAAGTCTCATGTGGGCGAGCCTCCAGAGCAAGTCGGACAAAATGACTAACCATCATGCAACGCACTAGCAAGACGTTGATCGCAACTGCGCAGGTCTGCGCAGGTCTTGCTTGTCTCAAACAAGCCTAGCATCTTATCGTATCAGTCACGTTCTTGCGTAACACATGAAGTATTCCTGGAGGCTGCCGATGCGTAATAAAAATAACAGAAGCATTTCAACAGGTTTTTGATATGATAAAAACTCAAGTTAGATACCGTTATTAATCAGCTGTAAGTTTGAGTTTGTTTGAATTTATTCATTATAATTATTGTACAAAATGGTATAAGAATGCAAACTTAAATTGATTATAGTCTATTATCAATTCAGGTTAAGAAGCTAGTGTTGCTTGCATCCTATTTTAAAGGCATTTCTTTTTATACTCGACTAAAATGCAACAAAAAAAGGGTTTGATTCTATTAATTTTGTCTTTTTTATTGCACTGTTGCAGCAGATTCCTGAGTAGCTTCAGATCTGAGTTGTCTTATTAGTAAGCCTCATTTATACTTTTGGAGCAACACTATTTTTATATATTGGCAAAGAAAGGGTTCAGAGTCTTTTCTTTTTTTCCTGTGTCATATGTGGCAGCACTGTTCAATGCTTCATAAACATTACCCACTGTAGTGACGTGTGCATAAACTCCAACTCTGTCTCAACACACTGTTGTGCAACTTCAGTTAAATACTTGTAGCCTATGTGTGTAGATTAGAAAGAGGTGAGATAAAGGATCTGCAGTATTTTATTAAGTATACAAAGGTCAGTTTTATACAAGTAGAAGTGTGTATTTACCTGGCTGTAGGCTGTCAGTAATGGCTACGCCTCTCTATTTGGACTGGTAGATCTCGGCAGACTGGCAACTTTAAAAGTAGCTCTCGGTTCAAAAAAGGTTGGGCACCCCTGCTCTAAACCATCAATAATGATAAACTTGGTTTAAATTCAACCAAATCAGTCAGACTTCAGACAGGCTCCTCTCCATGTTTACTGCGCTGGGCTGTTACATGTTATGAAACTCTGAGGAATCAGAAACCAGGAAATGGATACAAAAGTTCACAACATTTAAAATGTCATCTTCAACTCCAGGAAATATATATTTACAAAATGATTTAACAAGTAAATTATTAATATGTTAACACTCACCGTGTTTTCCTCCTCTCGGCTGGGACATTTCTCTGGAGCTCTCTGTAAAGATACGGGTCCAGCTCTCTGTAAAGATACGGGTCCAGCTCTCTGTAAAGATACGGGTCCAGCTCTCTGAGAGCATTGATCAGAACCCTGCAGGCTGCAGCTCCTTTATGTCGCACCACGTCCACCACCTCTCGTGCTCTGTCATGTCTGGGTTTGGTTCTGGCTGACGTCATATCAGATTCAATGATCACTTCAGACTGAAAGAGTTTATCCAGAAGGTCCTTCAGGACAGTTGGAGACACTCTTTGAATTAACTCTGTCCGAACTGAGCGCAGCCACTGGTCTGCTGGGACTCTGGTCTCTGCTGGGACTCCGTCCTCTGCTGGGACTCTGCTCTCTGCTGGGACATTGCTCTCTGCTGGGACATTGCTCTCTGCTGGGACTCTGCTCTCTGCTGGGACATTGCTCTCTGCTGGGACTCTGCTCTCTGCTGGGACTCTGCTCTCTGCTGGGACTCTGCTCTCTGCTGGGACTCTGCTCTCTGCTGGGACATTGCTCTCTGCTGGGACATTGCTCTGGGACAATTCCTTCCTTGGATCTGGAAGACAAACAGGGAAAATACTTTTGTTAACCAACAATCACATTAAACAGATCTCTTAACAATTAAAGTAACTCAGCATTCCTAGAGGTGGATTTCTGTTCACCTAAAGTTATAATATGTAGCATTTCCTCATTATAATGTATAAAAACTCCTACACCTCTATTATTCATGTTGTGTTGAGTTGTGTACGAACATTATCCCAAATGGTTCGGAGAGACGTGTCATTTTAATCAAGGTAACAGTACGTTCATCACGGTCTCCTGTAATGGCGGCTTATCCACTTAACCACGAGAAGCTGAAGACTACAACTCCCATGATGCCCCGCTGTTTCACCACCACACTAGTTTTTACTATGGTTTTAGAATATAACGGGTTGTGTGTTTAATGTCGTAATGATGCGCTGCCATGGAGCCTTCATAGAGAAGGCTATGAGATGGAGCTTTAGAGTTATCAGTCTATCACTGGGTCTGAGCTCAGGTGGAGTCTTTACCTTCCAGTGACACGCGGTAATTCCAGACTTCATTTCCACCTTGGTCCTGGACCTTCAAGAACACTCTCTCTGTGCTCGTCATCAGTAAAACTAGAAATGTCGGATCGTAATCTGGTCCAAAACTGGAATCAAATCTTTTACTCTGAAAACCAGAAGCAGAAGTGAAAAGTTTATCCGTTTCTTTCCTGATCGTGGATCCACATGCAGATACATGTGTGTTAATGATCATTGTGTTCCTTCAGAGGAGCATCAGTGACTCACCGCAGGCTGAATGAAGAAGCCCTCACAGTGCACACTGTAACTGTGATCAATGTCCAGCTCACAGTCGGAGGAGACCTTGACGAGCACAGCACCTCCTCGTCGGACAACAACCTTCAGTAACAGGACACTTTGATCACTTTAAACCACATTACAATGTACACATGTTGACCAACCTGCTCTACAGAGAGATAAGAATTACCATAAATTAAGAATAACATTATGAGGACATATTGTGAGTAATTCAATTAGAGCAGTGCTTCTCAAAGTGTGGTCCGCGGACCACTGGTGGTCCGTGAGTATATTGGTAAAATTTCACATTTGAAATAAATTAATTGAAGTGGTCCTTGGTATGAAAAACTTTGAGAAACACTGAATTAGAGTGTAGGATAAAAAATGTTGGATGAAATTCCACACCTCCAATACTCGAGATTAATCTGGAAACCTTGATCCAATAAAAAAAGATATTCAATTTAATAACATTACCAATTCCTGCGCAGATAATCACCATAAGTTGCACGGGCCAGCACGGCAGTGAAAAGGCTAAAGAACACTGTGCATATCAGCAGACAGAAACACATGCTGAGAGAGAATCCAACCAAAACAACAAATCAAAGAGCGATCTGAAGATTTACAGTTCAGATAGATCTTAATCTTCTCCCAGCACGAGAAGGTTTGAGAAGAGGAGAAGTGTGTGGAAACAGCTGTGGTTTCAAACCAGTAGTCTGATGGTGAGCACATTACCTCCTCCTCAGGGACGTTGTTGTGCAGCAGAAGGACATCCAGTATTTGCTCCTCTCGGCCCGGGGGTCGCAGGAACACCAGAACTTTGCCCTTTATCCGCCACTTTAGAAGCCTTTTCAATGTATCGATGACCAGGCCAAAGGGAGAGAGGTGAGGCACCTTCACCACCACGTGGGTGGGTGTGACCTCCAGCGGCTCCAAGACGCTCAGGCCTTCATCAGTGACGTGGCCAACAGACAGCAGGCCGTCCAGCAGCAGCGCTGTGGAGCAGAGAGCAGGTCATCTGTTGCTTTGCTGCTGAAACAGCTTCATCGTCTCCAATGTCCCACCACTTGAGCTCAGAGCTAATGTTCTCTTTGGAGCCTCACTGGGATGTACCAGTTTATATCCTCCACCTTGTATTCTGATGTTTCATTATTGATCCGCCCCCTGTGATCTTTCTGGATGCATTTACTGTTATGTTTGCAATCTGCAGCCAGAGCAGCTTGACTGAGTCCGGTCTCATGGCTGAGTGATTCTCTCGATGTGTGAAGAGTCTTCTAAAGCTTTCAGGGCGTAGAAAGTCGAACTTATAAATGTTGTTGTCTGTTGTTTTGTTTTGTTCATGGTTCAGCCAGACTGACAGTGTGAAGAGCAGAAAGAGCAACAGATGGAAAACAAAGTAACAATTATTCAAACTGCTAGCTTAGCATCACAACAGTGACAGAGAGTTAGCGTTGAGTTAGCACTGTTAGCAGCTGAGCATGTATTACACCAAGGGTGTCCAAACTACTGCGGCCCGTTGTCCATTTCTAATTGGCCATCATCTGAAACTTGTGCTTTTCTTATATCGTACTTCTTAAATATATATGAATAAATACATTACACACAGTATTCATGTGCTAATGAGCCCAATTTCAAATAAATGCAGTCAATTAAAGTTGAGAACATCTTCTAACAAATCTAAGTTGATAAGAAAAAAGCCCAATAACTTATTTACATATCAAGCTTGAAATAAACCCTTCGTATTTCCTCTCATTATAATCAATCTGAGGCTCCTGTTTTAAGGAATGAGCTGCTAACACAATAAATGAAACTCTCTGGAGAGCTGTGATGTAAGCTGTTGTTTTCTTAAAGCATATTCAAATATCAAGAATAATTAAAGCTGCAAGCAGCGTTTAGCGGGTGTTCGACGTTCCGCAGGCTGTTGTCCGCACGTCGACGTGTGTAGGTGTCTCAAGGATTCGGCCAATATATTTAGCCATAATTGGCGTAGAGCTGATGAGGGCCGGACCATTAATCATAGTCTGAAGTCTGGCGCAGTTTGGACCATTTTCCATTGAATTAGGACAACATCGTATTTTTTGGCGGGGGATGCGTTGCCATGGCAACGGCAAATGTTGAGATTTCAGATTTCACGTAGAGCTGTTGAGGGCCGGACCATTAATGATAGTCTGAAGTCTGGTGGTGTTTGGATGATTTTCCATTGACTTACAACAACATCGTATTTTTTGGCGGGGGATGCGTTGCCATGGCAACGGCATACGTTGAGATTTCAGATTTCAAGTAGAGCTGTTGAGGGCCGGACCATTGATGTTAGTCTGAAGTCTGGTGGTGTTTGGATGATTTTCCATTGAATTAGGAAAACACCAGTTTTTTTGGCGAGGGATACGTTGCCATGGAAACGGCATATGATGACATCTCATAATTGACATAGTGCTGTTGAAGGCCGGACTAGGAGCCATCATATGAAGTCTGGTGGTGTTTGGATGATTTTCCATTGAATTAGGACAACACCGTGTTTCATGGCGAGGGACGCGTTGCCATGGAAACGGCAAATGGTGAGTTTTCAGATTTCACGTAGAGCTGTTGAGGGCCGGACCATTAGCCATCATATGAAATCTGGTGCTGTTTGGATGATTTTCCATTGAATTAGGACAACACCGTATTTCATGGCGAGGGACGCGTTGCCATGGAAACGGCATATGATGACATCCCCTAATTGACATAGAGCTGTTGAGGGCCGGACCATTAATGGTAATCTGAAGTCTGATGGTGTTTGGACCATTTTCCATTGAATTAGGACAACACCGTGTTTTATGGCGAGGGAAGCGTTGCCATGGAAACGGCAAATGGTGAGATTTCAGATTTCACGTAGAGCTGTTGAGGGCTGGACCATTAATGATAGTCTGAAGACTGGTGGTGTTTGGATGATTTTCCATTGACTTACAACAACATCGTATTTTTTGGCGGGGGATGCGTTGCCATGGCAACGGCATACGTTGAGATTTCAGATTTCACGTAGAGCTGTTGAGGGCCGGACCATTAATGATAGTCTGAAGTCTGGTGCTGTTTGGACAATTTTCCATTGACTTACAACAACATCGTATTTTTTGGCGGGGATGCGTTGCCATGGAAACAGCATACGTTGAGATTTCAGATTTCACGTAGAGCTGTTGAGGGCCGTACCATTAATGATAGTCTGAAGTCTGGTGCTGTTTGGACAATTTTCCATTGACTTACAACAACATCGTATTTTTTGGCGGGGGATGCGTTGCCATGGCAACGGCATACGTTGAGATTTCAGATTTCACATAGAGCTGTTGAGGGCCGGAACATTAATGATAGTCTGAAGTCTGGTGGTGTTTGGACAATTTTCCATTGACTTACAACAACATCGGTTTTTTTTGGCGGGGGATGCGTTGCCATGGAAACGGCATACGTTGAGATTTCAGAGTTCACGTAGAGCTGTTGAGGGCCGGACCATTAATGATAGTCTGAAGTCTGGTGGTGTTTGGACAATTTTCCATTGACTTACAACAACATCGTTTTTTTTTTGGCTGGGGATGCGTTGCCATGGAAACGGCATACGTTGAGATTTCAGAGTTCACGTAGAGCTGTTGAGGGCCGGACCATTAATGATAGTCTGAAGTCTGGTGGTGTTTGGACAATTTTCCATTGACTTACAACAACATCGTATTTTTTGGCGGGGGATGCGTTGCCATGGAAACGGCATACGTTGAGATTTCAGATTTCACGTAGAGCTGTTGAGGGCCGGACCATTAATGATAGTCTGAATTCTGGTGCTGTTTGGACAATTTTCCATTGACTTACAACAACATCGTATTTTTTGGCGGGGGATGCGTTGCCATGGAAACGGCATATGTTGAGATTTTAGATTTCACGTAGAGCTGTTGAGGGCCGGACCATTAATGATAGTCTGAATTCTGGTGCTGTTTGGACAATTTTCCATTGACTTACAACAACATCGTATTTTTTGGCGGGGGAAGCGTTGCCATGGAAACGGCAAATGGTGAGATTTCAGATTTCACGTAGAGCTGTTGAGGGCCGGACCATTAATGATAGTCTGAAGTCTGGTGGTGTTTGGATGATTTTCCATTGACTAACAACAACATCGTATTTTTTGGCGGGGGATGCGTTGCCATGGCAACGGCATACGTTGAGATTTCAGATTTCACGTAGAGCTGTTGAGGGCTGGACCATTAATGATAGTCTGAAGTCTGGTGCTGTTTGGACAATTTTCCATTGACTTACAACAACATCGTATTTTTTGGCGGGGATGCGTTGCCATGGAAACGGCATACGTTGAGATTTCAGATTTCACTTGGAGCTGTTGAGGCATGGACCAGTGATATAAATGTGAAGATTGGGGGACGATGGGACCGTGTCCATTGGATTTACAGCGACACCGTTGTTTATGGCGAAGGATCTGTCGCCATGGTAACGCCAAATTAAGTAACATCAGATTCGACCTAGAGCTGTTTAGGGCTGTGGTGCTAAACATCATGTGAAGTTTGGTGGCGTTCTGAGAATGTCAGTTTGAGTTATGACATCATCGTGTTCCATGGCGAGGGACCGCCTAAAATCGAGCGAACGCGAACTTTGGCGAAAAATAACGGCTACGCCGTGCGAAAGAAAAAAACTCCTGTGGTAATTTAAGATTGCCCATGTCTCGCGAAGCTACCCGACGAATTTCGAGCCGTACCATAAAAGTCCCTAGGAGGAGATAGATTTCGTACGGAGGCCAAAAAACGCGATTTAAATTCAAAATGGCCGACCATTAATGATAGTTTGAAGTCTGGTGGTGTTTGGATGATTTTCCATTGACTTACAACAACATCGTATTTTTCGGCGGGGGATGCGTTGCTATGGAAACGGCATACGTTGAGATTTCAGATTTCACGTAGAGCTGTTGAGGGCCGGACCATTAATGATAGTCTGAAGTCTGGTGGTGTTTGGACAATTTTCCATTGACTTACAACAACATCGTTTTTTTTGGCGGGGGATGCGTTGCCATGGAAACGGCATTCGTTGAGATTTCAGATTTCACGTAGAGCTGTTGAGGGCCGGACCATTAATGATAGTCTGAAGTCTGGTGCTGTTTGGACAATTTTCCATTGACTTACAACAACATCGTATTTTTTGGCGGGGGATGCGTTGCCATGGAAACGGCATACGTTGAGATTTCAGATTTCACGTAGAGCTGTTGAGGGCCGGACCATTAATGATAGTCTGAAGTCTGGTGGTGTTTGGACAATTTTCCATTGACTTACAACAACATCGTATTTTTTGGCGGGGGATGCGTTGCCATGGAAACGGCATACGTTGAGATTTCAGATTTCACGTAAAGCTGTTGAGGTCCTGGCTTTCGTCACCTCACGCCTAGACTACTGCAACTCCCTCCTGGCTGGTCTCCCTGCATGTGCCCTCCGACCTCTGCAGCTCATCCAGAATGCAGCGGCTCGTCTGGTCTTCAACCTTCCTAAATTCTCCCACACCACGCCGCTCCTCCGCTCCCTTCACTGGCTTCCGGTAACTGCTAGAATTCACTTCAAGACACTGGTGCTTGCGTACCATGCTGCGAATGGATCTGGCCCTTCCTACATCCAGGACATGGTTAAACCGTACACCCCAGCACGTGCACTCCACTCTGCATCAGCCAAACGACTCGTTGCAGCCTCGCTGCGAGGGGGACCTAAGTTCCCATCAGCAAAAACACGCATGGGAGCCTGCCTGCAGACCTCCACTCTCAGGACACCTCCACTGTCAGTACAGGAAGTGACGATTCTGACGCGTTTTTTTCCCGCCCACCGAAGGACTCGTTTGATGAAAGTTTTCAAATCACAATGGAGCCTCATCACGGAGGTGATGAGTCCGACCACCGTGCACTTTGGGTCGGCCTTGGTCAAGCCCTTTTGACCCCCCCAGTCTGGTTCTCGTAAAAGTTTTTCGCTCAAATGACACCATGGAGATATGTAACGGGAGTTGACAGGGGACTCTGCCCGCCTCACGAGTGCCTATTTTCGGACACTTTTTTTCACTTTTCCCCGGTTTTATTATTTTGTAGGTTATTTCACCCGGTTTCTACCGGGGACATTGCCCGGTCTCTGGTGTACCCCCACGGCCTGTGTCCAGCCCCCCCTCCCCACACTCATCCATATATTAACGGATTTTGACCATTTTTGTTGCATTTTTCTCCTCTCACTGATCGAATGGCAAACGCGACCCACTGTCGGAGGGCCTCCGCGCCGGCCGATATGAAGCGTGACCAAGACGCACCGTCCCACGGGTCCCGCAGCGGGGTGGAGGTTCCCAGCTGGAACCTCTCCACCTCCGCCGCGGTGCACCCGGACCTTCCACTGTTGTCTAGCGGGTGTAACTAAAATACAAGATGTCGTATTTATATATATAAATACATATATATATAGATATATATATATCTATATAGATATATATCTATAGATAATAAGTGTCAGTGCTATTTTATGTTGTATTAGCGTGCATTTCCTGTTCGGAAAGTGGTGCTGTACTGAGAGTAAACAATACAAGGTGTCCCTATTTTTATATCTATATATACTTTATGTATAATAAGTGTCAGTACGATTTTATTTTGTATTTGCGTGCATTTCCTGTTCTGAAAGTGGCGCTGCGGCTGTACTAATAGTAACTACAATACAATATATATATATATATATATATATAGATATATACGTATATATTAAGTGTCACGATCGGTCACGATCCGATTTTATTTTGTATTTGCGTGCATTTCCTGTTTGGAAAGTGGCACTGTACTGATAGTGGTGATTTTATTTTGGAATTCTTAGCGTGCACTTCCTGTACTGACAGTGGAGGTGTCCTGAGAGTGGAGGTCTGCAGGCAGACCCCTCTCAAAACACGTGGGTTTGCTATCCTGGCTCCAAAATGGTGGAATGAGCTCCCATTGACATCAGGACAGCAGAAAGCTTACACACCTTCCAGACTGAAAACTCATCTCTTTCGACTCCACCTCGAGGATAGAACTACTAACAAAGAACTGCTAACAAAGCACTTATATACTAACAAAGGACTGGCTTATCTAAAGCCAGTTGAGTAGCACTTGAAATGCTTGGCTCTATGAAACCTGATGTACTTATATGATTCTGTCTTCCTGGTCGAATGCACTTATTGTAAGTCGCTTTGGATAAAAACGTCAGCTAAATGCAATGTAATAATGAAGGTACCCCTCAATTCTGTGTCCCCTCACGATGTGAAACGATGGGTTGAGATGTGCAGCAAAGATAAATAATAAGGTTTTGTGAGTGAGTTTCGGTGCAGTCATCTGTTAGCTTTTTTCGGGCGTTGCTAATTCAGAGGCTCAGCATTAGCATTGTGGGGTTTTCTTTGAAAACAAAATTAAAATGATCAGTTAGATGAGTTTCTTTCCGTTACATGGATATACAGATGTAGCGCTTCATTTCAGACGCCTACCTGTGCGGGTCCGTTATCTGCACGGGGTGGGCCCCTGCTGAAAAGGAAAACCCCCCCGCAGGACTTGATACGCCCCCTTGATAAATACATTTAATTTTAATGAAACCATCTGCAATGGATCATGGGGGAGCCGTGAAAAGCTGCCACACTGGAACTCATGTGAAATAAACAGCTGATCTACAGGGATCTGATCGGATATTTGTTAAGATCCATATGTCACGGATAGGATCATATTCTGTGCTAAATAAGAGACATGTAATCATTTACAAAACATCACCATGTTTTTATTTAACAAAATAATGTTTAATTCACGTTGGTGTAAGTACAAAACACCGCTATGTTTTTTCATCAGGAAATGCAGCCCGGCTCAAACAAACGATTTTCAATCATCATCCTCACGATCATTTAATGTATCATATGTTCGCGAATTGAAATTAATGCACTAATACATGTAGTTTAATCCCCGTGAGTTTACAACAACAAAAATAATCGCTTTGTTTTTATATCACATCCGACCGGAGGAAAATGCAGCACGGCTCTCACACCGATCACCCTAATCTCACGGGCAAACAATAATATGTACAGTATTAATAGTTTACTGTATTATTAGTGTCTAATATTACTGCTATAACAATCACACATTGAGTTGTTAAAATCAGACCTTTTTTTTTTTTAAACAGTCTGAATGAAACGGCAGCTCTCAGGTGATCAGGTGTGTGTTTACCAGTGTTGGGACTAACGTGTTACAAACTAACGCATTACTGTAACGCAACTACCTTTTGCGGTAACTAATAACTTTACTAGTTACCTATTCCCATTCAGTAACGCCGTTATAGTTACTGTGATTTAAATGGGTGCGTTACTGCGTTACATTATGTGATGGAACTGAACCAAATCTCCCAGCGGATGTAGCTTACAGGCGAACACAGCGATGTCCTCTCACAGCACCATGGAAAAGTGAAAGTGACCAGAGAGGAGTGATGATTGGTTAACGCGGGGTAACATTTCAGGGTAAGCCAATCAGAGACAGAGTTGGGCGGGTCTTGCCTTATGGGGAAAATACACAGACACACAAACACTTGCTAACACATACACGGCAACGCCCACCACCAGCACACACACTATGGCAGATGCAAGTATCAGCGAGAGCAGCAGCGCATTTACAACTTGGAGATATAACCACTATTTTCAATTTGTGGGGATAAAGGACGCAACAAATATTATGGTCAAATGTAAACTGTGTGCAGACAGAAAGCATTGTCCACATCGAATAACAGCAATGCCAATCTCCTGAAGCACCTAAGTAATGTACATGAGGCTATAAAACTAGTCTCCAAAGACCCACCGTCTCAACCACCGGCAGTGACCCAGATGGAGCAACACCATCTAAACAGCCAAACAACGATTTTTTTAAATCGCCACATGTCACCCAGAGTCAACTAAACAGATTGATTGCTGAAAATAGTTTGTTTGTCTTCAGTGTCAGTCTGACAGTTTATTATTTATCTAATTGTTACTGCCAAAAGAGTGTAGTTCTTGTTTAATTGTTACACTTCCAAAATATATGGATATTAATTTCATAATAAACATTGTGGAACAATGATGAAAAATGTGAATGGAAGTGGCGACGTAAAACTGACACAAAACAACAACAAACATCTTTTGAGAAGCCCCCACCCCCCATGTTGCCTGTGCTGTATGCTGCAAACTCTTTGTTTAAAACTAATTGGCCATCGGAATGTGTGGAGTAAAGGCCCTGACACACCAACCCGATTTTGGGAGTCAGAGGCCGTCAGAGGCTGTCGGGCATTCGCGGCGCCGTAGTCAGGTTGGTGTGTCCCGCACCGTCGACCGTGACACGCCTTATTTGGACTGCCAGACCCGATGCATGGCCGATTCAACATGTTGAATCGGCCATGCATCGGGTCTGGCAGTCGGACCAAATAATCACTCTGATTGGCTGTTCAGCTAGCGAATCAGTGCATGAGAAGCGAAGCGGAAGTGAGGGACGTAAACAAACGATTTAAGAAGGCACACACAGACTGCTATTCATTTTCATCTCATCATGGCGATCTGGAATGATGCAAACGAAGACCTGCTCATCACCTTGATCCAGGAGAGGCCAGCTCTGTATGATATTACGGAGAAAAGATACTCTTCTTCTTCTCTGTCTTCCGGTTGTTGCCTCTTTTGAATGACGAATACACACTACCGCCGCCTGCTGGTAAGGAGAGTTATTGCCACTCACGCACTGAAGTCGGTGCGGTGTGTTCCCGTGCGACACATGGCCAAAACGCAGGAGAACACGGCCAGGCAACAGCCGACTTCAGCGTCGGCTAGTCCTCTGGTGACTGCTTGGTGTGTCAGGGCCTTAAGTCTCCAAAGGGGGAAGGTCACATTCCACAGCTCTCCCCCCCCTCCTGTGATCTCCCAACCCCCAGTCTGTAGGTTTGTGTTCACATATTTCAGTGTTAATTTTGGCAGCTGTTTTGATTTAGTCTTAAGACGAAAATGGTTATTAGTTTTAGTCACATTTTAGTCATTCCTATCCTTCGTAGTTTTAGTCTAGTTTTAGTCGACGAAAACTCAAAACGTTGAGTCGATGGAAAATTACTTTTTAGTCAACTTTTAGTCAAAATGTGTCTCTTTCGACTCCACCTCGACCGATATATTTACTAACAAAGAACTGCTAACAAAGCACTTATATACTAATAAAGGACTGACTTATCTAAAGCCAGTTGAGTAGCACTTGAAATACTTGGCTCTATGAAACCTGATGTACTTTATGATTCTGTTTTCCTCAAGGTTGTATCTTCCTGGTCGAACGCACTTATTGTAAGTCGCTTTGGATAAAAGCGTCAGCTAAATGCAATGTAATGTAATATATATGGGGCAGCTTCCATGTAAAGTTAGCGTGGGTGAAAACAGTATTTCCGGTCTCGAAGTTTTCATAATAAAACCGGAAGTATTCCCCACACTGTCAAATGATTACGCAGTGATATCTGCATTACTCATCCACTAAAAAACATCAGTTTATCCTTGTTAATTACACAATATTGATTGGTTTAAATTGTGTACAATGCTTTTGTGTTTTTAACCTTCGATTCGGAGAAACAAATAGTTTTTTCGGAGTTTAGACACTACAGAGTTTACGAAGACACTACACTACCCAGAATCCCCAGCTATCGTTTGGGACTACAACATCCGCCTTGCTTTACAAACCCCGTGATTAGCCCTCAAGCTCTGTGATTGGATGTTGGAGTGGCAGTGCGACAAGGTTACGCTGTCAAACAGCTCTTTGAAATGGAATGGAACCACGCCAGACTATCCAAAACAGGACGTGGACGTGGACGGGTCCAGCCCGGCCCTCCCCCCCAAAATTACACATGCTGGCTATTGTGTGTTTCGCAACATGTTCTATGGCACGTCTCTACTGGGAATTTTAGTTTTAAAAGACGTTTTTGTATTTCGTTTTTCGTATTATAATTAGAAGTTGCCAGTATTAAACTGTATACATCCCTGGAGGTTTAGGGGATACGAAACACATTGGTGTTATCAAATTTAAAACATATAATTAATACATGGGTGAAAATTGCTTGTGTCCAGCATTAATATACCCACATGAGAGCTAAGGTCAGAAGAGCTTTATTTAACAGCTGGTCTTATGTCTGTGACCCCTCCTGTTGTTCATTGATGAGCCTGAAACATGCACTTGTCAAGGTTCAGATGCACATTTAGCAAATATGGCAGTAGCCATCGATCATCTTAAGATAAAATACGGGGGAGTTCGACCCCCCTGATTAACACCTGAGCCCCCCTGAAAGCCTCAACAGCAACATTTGAGGGGGGTCTCAAATTATATGTATTTGTCACTTGCAATCATCACTAAAATGTTTTTAAGATTACTATGTCCAGTATTCATAATTCAAAACATTTATTCACAAATATCTTCTGTTTTGGCTCTTTAACGGTTGCATTTTCATTCATTCATTCATATGAACGTCAGAATATAGACTTATTTGACGGCACCAGTGGTCGCGTTAAAGGAGACCTATCATGCTATATTTGAATAATATATTGTAGGGCCATACCTATATAAGGTATATTCATACTTTTTTTTTTCAAAATACCAAACAGATCATGCATTTTAGCCATGCCTCAATTCGCTCTATTTTGCTCTCCTCCACCCTGTCTTTGCATGAGCTGCAGCTGACCACGCCCCCCTGCAAAGGAGGGGGCCGAGTTACGAAACTTGATCCCAAGTTGGGAAATGTTTTTGTTACAGCAGCATGTGCTACTTTGTTCTACTCCACTACAATTCAGAGGTTAACCTGGTATTTTTACTCTACTACATTTATTTTTGTTACTTTGCAGATTCTGATTAATGATGTGAAATATAAACAACCCTTAAATCAGACTTTAGTTACACCTGAGTGAAATTCAGCCTTATCAGTTTGTCTGTTTTGCACATCCTCCTGTTAATATCTTTGGACGTCCTGCACTAAACTGTTTTATTGTAGAGATCACTACAGTATCTTCTAGATATTTGCCATTCTATATTTCTATCATTGACCCCTATTTTGTATGTAGGCTACTCTTAATATTTAAATGTTTTCATCAAATATAACTTATTCAACAACTACATTCAATAACGTGCTTTAACCACTAGGAGGTGCGGTTTAGACCAGTGGTCTAGTTAATAAAACATAATAATATCAAACATAATATGACTATTCACTTTATTGTGAAATTATTTTCACAGAACGGTAAAGGAAAATACAGTTTCAGTCTCTCGATGTGAAGCTTATGCATTGTACCATGAACCTGTATAGACCTGTAACAGTCAACTGTACGAGGAGTTGGAAAGGTAGTTCAGAAAATCAGTAATATCTTTAAAAACTACAAAAAAGTCCCTTTCTATCAGCTGTGCACCGTTATGGTGTAAATACAGACTGTCTACTAATTGGATCAAATATAAAAGTCAACCGAATTAGTGTTGATACTGCAAGGAGACGTATTGTGTGAAAAGAAATGGAAGATGTTGTTTAATTGTTGATATATTTATGGTCCACGTCACGTATTCAGTTTTGGCGGCATCTCTTCCAGTTTGTCAAAAGGTCGTCTGATCAGGGCTCTATAAATAAAGAACTACGGCAGATATGTAATATGTAATGCAGCCGAACCGTGTATTGCAATGCCGTTATGTGATGACTTTCAAAGAGAAAAGCAAGAGCACTCGGAATTAAGTATTTTTTATTTTTTTTTTAATGTTTTCCGATTTCATATCACATAAACACCATATCCCGACGTGCATTGCGGCGTGATTTTAGCCTATCAAAAGCTCTGAAAACAGAAATGTGTCTCTCAGAATCGAAAGAGAAAAACCTATGGGAAAAACACAAAAGCATTGTACACAATTTAAAACAATTAATGTTGTATAATTAACTAGGATAAACTGATGTTTTTTAGTGGATGAGTACTGCAGATATCACTGTTAAATCATTTGATCATTGGTTTTATTATGAAAACGGCGAGACCGGAAATAGTGTTTTCAACCCGTAACTTCACATGGAAGCTGCCGCATATACACGTTCTCCTGACGAAACCTAAAATCATCTTCGTAATATCTATCAAACTATAGATCCTACGTATCGACTGGACGTGGATTCTAAAAGTACAATATACACTTCTCGCTAGAAATCTAATCAAAAAGCGTTTTAATGGCCAAACTATCCTACAATTTAGGATTTTACAGAGAGGGTTATTTGTGAATAAACGACCCACTGTAACGTTTGCATTCAACGGGAGCACTCGAGGGCGAACACTTTAAAACGTAATTATAGGTCGTATTAAGCGCTTGAACAAACAACATATTTGGTCGTAATAAGGGCTTGAACAATCGACCCATTTGGTCGTATGAGTTGGAGGACTTGTTGTGCAGTGGGCATGCATAACACCCAAGCCCGCCTTAACCTGCCATCAGGCCCTGGGGCTGGTTTTGTAGGCCCCCTATTTAAACAACAAATGAAAGTCATGTATAGCCTCAGCAGGCTCTGTGATGGCACTTCTCCACTCTGCTCTACGCGCGCCTGGTCCTCTCCTCCAGATGAGTGGCGTATCGGGCCTCCCTCATGTATTTGTCCGGTTGCCGTTGGCTCCCCTCCACATAGCAAGTCCTCGTCGTCCTCTCATCTCCTCCAACAGATAATGTCCCTCCTGTCTGTTTTTCCTCTCCCGCTACTCCATCGCTATCAGAACCAGACGGCCTACTTGGCTCCGAGGCCCTGCGGCCGGCACCGCTGCCGCTCAGTACAG
Source organism: Chaenocephalus aceratus (assembly GCA_023974075.1). Taxonomy (NCBI): domain Eukaryota; kingdom Metazoa; phylum Chordata; class Actinopteri; order Perciformes; family Channichthyidae; genus Chaenocephalus; species Chaenocephalus aceratus. Next base: position 69,038 of record JAMFTG010000235.1, on the reverse strand, counting down.
AACTCATCTGTCCTTCCTCCTCATCCCGGCCTACAGGTTTAAAATAACCTGTAAGCTTCGACATGTTTTGTAATAGCTTGTCTCGAAACTCCTTTTCCCTCAACAATTTCCTTTTCCGAGCGCCAAAACTTTTTCTTCTCCGACATTTTCTCCTAAACAACCTTCATCTGTCACTCAATCACTCGCAATTTGAATATGTCACATGTGAAACATATTCTCATTCTGATTGGATTACTGTGTGTATACGTGAGTGTGTTTGTGTATTTTTGCGTTTGTGTGTATTGTGTTTGTTTCCCGGGAACACCCTCACCAGAAACACCGGCTGTTGTTCTGCCTGCTGTGACGTTAAATTACTCCGTTCTCCGCTTGTAATTATGCCGAAGCTTCAAAGTTGTATTTATCATCTGAATTTGCCGAAACAAGTTTAATATTCTGAAAGCCAAGACTTTGTTTATTTTAAATCAGATGAAAACAAACTGTAACGGACCCTGCCGTGTTGTCTATAATTACTATACTCTTACATTCATAATTTCAGCCGGAGGGAGGGGGGCGACGCTGAGGAACAGCTGTCATCTTCCCTTTACAAGCTTCAAAAATGTATTTATCGTGCGATTTTGGAAATAAAAGTTTCACATTCTGAAAGCTAAGACTTTGTTTATTTAAAAAAAATGTAAAACATCCGAAATAATTTTGTTAACTTTACATTTTTTTATTGGCTCATGATAGGCCCCCGATCTCCGTAGGCCCGTGCATTAAGGCGGCCCTGGTAACACGGCGCTAACAGTTCACGAGCCTGCGTAGCACCCCCCCCCCCTCCCTCCGTTGACAGTTCACGAGCGTGCTCTCTCTCTCTCTCCCCCCCTCAGATCTTTGACCGGTATATTGCGCAATAAACGGGAGATGGGGACCCCCCGATTATTGAAGGGTATTTCGCACACTGTCCATGAGCCTTGTGTGTAACCCACACAAGGCTCATGGACAGTGTGCGAAATACCCTTCAATCTTATTGTTTAAAACGGTTAACCACCCTTTTAAACAATAAGATTGATGGTATTCTATTATTTTCAAAATGTCAACAAAATAAAAAGATTAAAACCATAAATGTGTTACTCCACCTCTCTCAATACTGTTCAGCTTCACAACACACCATCTTGTGTTCAAGGTAATTCCTATCTCAAGCGAATGAATTGGCGCTGGGACACTTTTTTTATTATACATTTTGGATAACGTAATATCACCTAAGTGTCTTTTTTATTGCCTGTATTACATATTTTGGGAAAGCACCAATTATAAACCCTACACTTTTGGTGAAATATTTAGGTATTTTTCCAGAAATATTGGGACCTCTGATTATGTCCATATCGCACAACCTTAAATGACCATGCACCATTATTCACACTTTTTTAGCAAGAAATATGACGTGAAATTTCACTTGATGGATGCAGATTAGAGCCATGTTCAACCAGTTATCCAACAACAGTTGTACATTGTTCTAGATGTTCTATAAACTGTATGGGTTTGCCTTGAGCCTTTTATCATTTTGACTCTGATGAAGAAAGAGTAGTGTAAAACTAAAACTGAAACAGTTTTCATTGTTATGACATGCTGCCACAGTCAGAAAAACACAGTGCACATGCCTACAGTTTTTTAACCCACGGTCATTTTGGAATACGTGAAAGGACGTTTGTTTGTTTGTGTAAAACAGGAAATCAACTCACTGTTACTGGATCCAGGTTCTGAGTGTTGAACACCTGTAGCTGCCACTGAAATAACAAAGAAAACAACGTTTGACAGGTTTCCTGAGGTTTGTCATATTTTCTTTATTTCAGAGCTTGGGTTTGGGCACGAGAGTACTCATGATTTAACGCACTTTTAATGTTTATCATGTGAGACAAAGTCCACAGTTCTCATTTAGTGCTAAATTGTAAGTTTAATAATGTTAATTTAATGCGTGTTTAAATCATATATTAAATTGTTATCAAAGCACAAGGGAGGGTTCAAAGGTCTGCATATGAATGTAGGACCCATCCTTTTAAACCACAGACATTTTGATTACAAAAAAGGATGTTATTTTTTTAGATAAATAATGTCTTATTGAGTTACACTGTAAAACGAGTGGCGATTCTAGAGTCTGTGGGGGCCCTAGGCAAACATTCACTGGGGACCCCTCGAGCCACATTTTCATCACCACGCACAGCCAACAGCACCCCCCCCCCCCAGAAGCAGCTCTGCATGGGCCCGCCTTAAGGGGGTTTCCCGACATGTCGTTGCATGTCATCTAACCTGCCTTGCCTGTCCACATGCGGCGCCCCTGCGCATAACTAAATAAGGATATACACTGACATGACTCTAGAGGAAGTCGGGCGGATCCCTGCCCACAATAGAAAAGGCGGTTACATTTCCTAAACTGTGTAGAAATATAAGAATAAAAGCTATTTCAATTAAACCCTCATCGATTAAACGTTGTTATTTGTCGCTGATTAATCTGCAAGCAGACGTGTAGGGCTCAATGTTCTTCAGTCCAAAAAGTTCTGTTCTCATTCTGCATCAAACCATGAAGTACTCACACAGTTGCTCTGCTTCATTGTTGCAATTAATCTTGTTCAATAACTCCGCAGCCACTTCGACAGCTCCGGGCTCATTGAAAGTGGAAAGCAGGACCTCTGTGATCTCCAAGAGGCTTCTTCCCTCCACCATGTCGAGGGTGACCTGCGGCTCCTCTTTGCGGTGCACAAGCTCGTAGCAGAATTCGGCAAAGTGTTGCTTTGTCAGGTTAGACAACATGTGTTTTACAGCCTTTCGTTTATCCATTTTTCACCAACAGATGTGGGACTGCCGTGACTTGTTCTCCCAGACCAGCAGCAGAGGACACAGAGTTTGCTTTCCTTTTCTCTTGAAACGACTGCTTCCGCGCTCGAGAGGAAGCAGGGCGCCCCTCCCTGCAGCACATGAACAAACATGTCTGAATTCTTGTCCAAGAATTGCACCTAAAGGTCAGTGTTTATTTCACTATGAATAGAGATGCCTGAATCCTTTTGTATTTTTGCAACAGACTGTAAAACATTATACATGCCAACGTAGTGGTTACGGAAATGAGCATGCACAGTTTACGTTTTTTATTCGTATTCGGGGGTTTTTGAGACACGATTTACATTTATTTGTCAGTGTTGCCATGGTGGCTTGCATCTCATTTTGTCATACCTTGTCGTTTGCAATTGCCTATCTTTTCAAGTGCTGATTGTAAAAACAAGAATAAAGACAACTTAGCCTAAATCGATTCTCGCAATTGTAAAACTGATAAGCCTTAGTAATCTAATGATACACCCCTACTGAGTAACTGCACTTATATTTCAATGCTTATGGTTTAGAAAGTGACAATATCTTGTGGAAATTGATGTGAGATATTGTACCGAAGAAGTGAGGCAGCATATTTTTGGTATGTTCATTGTAATGTCACCCATCTATAGGAGGTGTATTGCATCTTGGCATCCCTAATATATGTGTGGGTTTATACATCCCTGTGTGTTCATAGTTGAAGGAACAAAAAGTACATTTTTCCTCTCAAATGTAGAGGGTTTTTTTATAGATTCCTGGAACAATGTTCCCTTTTTCTTAAAAGTAGATTAGCTCAATAGTCTTTTTCTTTGATTTTACCCGTTTATCAAAAGAGTGTTTTAAGCTATTTGTGAAGAAGGAAGATGCAGAGTTAATCGTGAGTTCTGTTTTGAGTGTAAAGATTATCCCCTTAATGTTTTTCTGGGTTAAACCATCGATAGGCTTTGCAAATTGGGAGGGACATTTCCCCCGGATATAATGATGCGCATCCTGCAGGCCTTCCCAACACCTGTGGCTTTCATAGCGGGAAAACATATGGACTATTGTGTGATAAGCTACATAATAAGAATGTGTTTTTCTTCAAACTGAAAACTGTGGGTACTCTGCTGCCCGCGCTGATTCCCTGTGAGACAGCGTGTTGGTACCTCCCAAATGAAACTCCACCCCTTCCTGTTTCTGTTGGTATTAAGAGTTTGTTCAACTTGTTGTTCGCTCTCTCTTCTCGCGCGGCCCGGACCGGAAGGTCGGGGCAGCTCGTGAACAAGGCCAGGAGTAGGCATACTCCTGACATTACGCATATGATATGGCTTTGTATGGTAATGTATTATATTGTATTGCATTATTACCTTTCATGATTAAAACAGATTTTTGTTTAACCCTCGTCCTGGTTGTTTTGAGTGTTCCTTCTTTTAAAGCAAGCTCATAGGAACGGCGCGGAGAAGTGCTACCTACTCCTTCAATAGACAACCCTCAGTGGACAAAGCCAAAGGTCGGTCTGGCTGCCAGGAGAGTAGCCTACTGAAAGATATCTTATCTCTTGTAAATAAAGCTTTTAGTGCCTACAGCCAAGGCTATATGATTGGGATAGTTACTTGGTGTTAGTATTACCGAATGCATGTGAAGGCAGCTCTTTATGTAATCTCTATAAAATATCAACTCATTGACACACGGCTGGGTCCTAAGGCGCTTTCACACCGGAGTGCTTTTCCCCCCGAACTAGGCCGATAGGGGGGGGATTCGGTTTCACACCAAAAAGATCTGGAACTAGTCCCTAGTTCACACGAACCTTTCTCCCCCCCAGATAGTCCCTGCTAGAGAGGTGGTACTTTCCTGAGGAGGAAATGGTTCGTTGGTTTGTCGGCCACGCTAACAATTTATGATTGGCTGGGCGAATTGCAAACCACGGCCCGTAAAACCCTGAAAGGTTTTCTGAAGCCGCCATTTTATTTGATCGCATTAGCATTAACCCAGCGCACCAACGGAGAGAGACTAACTTACGGCAACATAAAAGAAAACATGGGAGCGGTGGAGTAATGAGGAGGTGTCGGCGATTTACTCGGAAGACGCGACCCAACAGCTTCATTTGTCAGAAGCATTTTGACGGGTGATGAATTGCTGCAGCGAGCGTCACCTGCCACTCTGATCCACACACACACACACACACACACACACACACACACACACACCATAGAGAGCATCCTGACTGGCTGCATCACGGCCTGGTACGGCAGCTGCACCGCCCTCAATCGTAAGGCTTTACAGAGGGTGGTGAAAGCTGCACAGAACATCATCAGGACGGAGCTGCCATCCATGGAGGACCTCTACTCCCAGCGCCTCAGGAAGAAAGCCCTCAGGATGATCAGAGACCCCCATCACCCCAGCCACAAACTGTTCTGTCTGCTGTCGTCTGGCAGGCGGTACCGCAGCATCCGGACTAAAACCACCAGACTCAGGGACAGTTTCATCGCACCGGCCAGAAGACTATTAAACAACTGAACTTTGAAACAACATCCATAACATTCATCTGGCTGCTACTTAGTAATTATTTATCTATTTACCTAATATATCATTCCAATCGCTTGCATATACTCTTATTTCACTATTTTTATTAGGGCCGGGACTTTAACGCGTTAATTAAGATTAATTAATGCGTTAAAAAAATTGACGCATTTTAATCGCACTTATTTTTGCACAGCGGAACGTTTCTCACTGGATGAGTTTCAGGCGTACGGATTATACTGGAGCACCAACTAACGTTCATGACTTCAGCATGGGACTTCAAACAACAACAAACCACGGTGAACAATAGCCAAACATGAACGGACAAGCTGATGAGACCGCTTTGGTCGGCCCCGTGGATGGGACATTTTGTTTTAAAAAACGGACGGATGGAAGCGTCGACAAGAGCCGCAGCTCATCAGGCCTAAAGTATCACCTAAATGCAAAGCATGTAGCAGCTAGCATGTAGCAGCTAGCATGTAGCAGCTAGCGTGTAGCAGCTAGCGTGTAGCAGCTAGCATGTAGCAGCTAGCATGTAGCAGCTAGCATGTAGCAGCTAGCATGTAGCAGCTAGCATGTAGCAGCTAGCGTGTAGCAGCTAGCGTGTAGCAGCTAGTGTGTAGCAGCTAGCGTGTAGCAGCTAGCATGTAGCAGCTAGCGTGTAGCAGCTAGCGTGTAGCAGCTAGCATGTAGCAGCTAGCATGTAGCAGCTAGCATGTAGCAGCTAGCATGTAGCAGCTAGCATGTAGCAGCTAGCATGTAGCAGCTAGCATGTAGCAGCTAGCATGTAGCAGCTAGCGTGGACGTTAGCCCGACTCCGAGTGCAAGGAACCACACCCTGACCCAACCCACACTCAACCAGACGACTGGTTTCAGGGCCAGGATGAGTAAGTCCACGTCTGAGAGAATAACCAGCTCCCTGGCTCACTGGACTGCACTCGACTGTAGACCACCTGGAGTCACATCCATGTGGAAACTGCTTCTCACTGTTCTCAGGTCAGATATGTATATTTGATTAAAAATGCGATTAATTTCGATTAGTTAATTACAAAGCCTCTAATTAATTAGATTACTTTTTTTAATCGACTCCCAGCTCTAGTTTTAATTAAAAAAGTACCACCTTGAAAAAAAATAAACAATGTGTTGTTGCTTAAGCTTATGTATTCAGTCATTATTCAATGGTATACTAAAATCCATGTGGAAATGGCTTCTCTGTTCTCAGGTCAGATATGTATATTCGATTAAAAATGCGATTAATTTCGATTAATTAATTACAAAGCCTCTAATTAATTAGATTAATATTTTTAATCGAGTCCCGGCTCTATCAAAAACAAATTCTTCTCAAAGTTTAAAAAGCAAACTTATCTCAAACTAATTGAATAATATCATAATGTCAAACAAAAGAAGAATATCATGATTAACAATCATGTATATCAGAAAACACTTGTTTCTTCTTAACATGGATATGCACCACGGAGTATCAAAGTGGGTTTAAACAACACAAAGCCTAGTGCAGTGACCACCAACTGGCGGCCCGCGGGCCACATCCGGCCCGCCAGACATTCTCATCCGGCCCGCACGACGGGGGTGACTGTGGCGTTCGCCCCCCACCCATTTCTTTGTTTACAACGTCTCGTGAGTAAGGTGCAGTACCGGAGTCCAACAGAGAGGCAGCAGCTGCGGGACAGTAGACTGCGTACTGCGAAACCTTCCCTCCCCTGAAGAAGAAGTGATCCTTCGTTGTGAAGAGTCTGGTTAATGCGCTCTGCACCACAGCAGTAGCCCCGCTGCTACAGAGTCCAACAGAGAGGCTGGAGCTGCGGGACAGTAGCCTAGAAGCAGGGTTGGGTTGTAACGGAAAACATAACGGCGTTACGTAATCAGAATACAAAAATCAAGTAGACTAACTGTATTCAGCTGGCGTTACATTTGAAAAACGAGTAATCTGATTACAGTTACTTTCGTAAACCTGAAGTGAATACATTTTGGAATACTTATTGGAATTATTGGTGGAAAAGTTTCCTCACAAAATGTAATATTCATTACCAGCAGAACTGTGTGCACACTGCACAGCGCTGCAGCGTGTCTGTGAGTGAGAGAGAGCTGCAGCGTGTCTGTGAGGCCCCGCCCCCGCATGCAGATGAGAGAGAGATCTCTTTTAAAATATATTGAAAGTTAGAAACGGAGATGGTTAGATAAAATGTGCAAGATAACGTTTATGTAGCATTTCTTTATTGTCGAGATGATGACATTTCATAATGGGATCAAATCAAAGTGAATGGCCTGCTGCTGCTGAAGGCATGGGGCAAGTGACTGGGAAAAGTAAAAAAAAGTTATTACATCGTTTCAGATAATAAATAATAATGATAATTCATTCTATTTAGGGGCGCCTTTCAAAGCACCCAAGGACACCTTACAATTCATAACATATTCCAAGGAAAGGTTTTAAGACGGTACAAAGAATGCAGTCCGGGTGATGTTTTTTATGTGGGGTGCAGATGAGAGAGCTGTCAGAATGACACCAAGATGTTGTGTTTGAGTTCTTGATAAGCCATGAAAACAGTAACATAAGTGTCTCCTGTTCACCAAAACATACCCATCTGTTATGGAAAAAAGAAAGTATTCCAAAAGTAATCTGAATACTATTTATAAAATTCTGGGCTATATAAAAATCACTGGCCCGCGATAGTGTCTTTTGGTTACATTTCGACCCTTGGACAAATGTAGTTGGTGATCCCTGGCCTAGTGGCTTAACAGCATTTATTTATTTGTTCTGGTTCTGGATAAACTGAGGCAGAATCTAGATGCCTGTAACGACGAGGCAGAGGCACTGACCATGAGCAAGCAAACTGATGACTTGATTGATAATATCATTTAGGTTAGGATGGGATCTTTCTGTGTACAGATATCCAGGCTCTAAACGCTATTAAAGAAAGACTAATAGTGGATAACATTAACAACATGGATTTAAGTTGTCCTACGTCAGGGGTCTCAAACTGAAGGCCCGGGGGCCAAATCCGGCCCGCGACTTCATTTCATGTGGCCCCATAAGAGCTTGCAAAGAATATAATATGTTTATTATACGGTTACATGCCGATTTACAGAAGCTCGTTGCCCATAAACTACATGTCCCACAATGCATCTCAAATTTGACTTTTTTCTCAGAATTTGACTTTTTTTCTCAGAATTTCACTTATTTTTAAATCATGTTGTGACATTCTCACTGAAGAGACTTGCAATGATTTGCCCTAGACTTCTGCTTTCAGACGTAGTTAATTATGAAGTTATTACCCTATCCCATAACAATCCAATGCAGAGGCAATAATGTAATATAATGCATTATTTTATATATATTAAATATTTAATATGTATTTTTATATAGTCTTAAAGTTACAACCGGCCCTTTGAGTGCAACCTTCATGCTGATGTGGCCCGTGAAGAAATTGAGTTTGACACCCCTGTCCTACGTAGTTTATCAATATGAATCAATCCCTTTAGCTGCTGTAGCATATGGGCCGACATGAAGCCTTCGTGTTAGAATGGCAGGAGGCCGTTCAGAGTGTTGTGTGAAGAGCATTGCTTGTAGCTTCATAATGCCTACTACAAATGATTAATGCAAATCAAAGATTGTAAATGTGTCACTAATTTATCTGCTAGCAGACATTTAGAGTTCAATGATCTGCAAAGGATTAGGTTCTGTAATCAGTCTGAATAAAACCACAGCATTAAGACACTGAGTAAGAAATGACACGGAATAATAACTTGAAACACAGGTTTAATGTAGGACACGTGAACAGGCGTGCTGTGATTGGCTTGCTAAACCTGGAGCTTGGGTTTGGGCATGAGATCACTTATGATTCAAAGTTTCACGACTTGGTTGACTTGTTCATCTTAAAACAATGGTCCCATGCTCCTACTTGTGTAAAGAACAGTGATATATAAATAAAGACTTGTATTATGTTTGCGTATAATCCAAAAGAAAACATCCCTTCCTCCTGGAGGTGGATACATGATGTACTCACTGCAGAGAGGCAGACATGACTCACGTTCCCTTATATATTTCACTTGTACTTCCTGTACTTCTATCTCTTTAACTTGAAGATATGTGCGTGTTCATTTGTTCTGGTGTTTATAGAGAACATACCACATGGGGTGTGTTACAACTGCCATCCTTGGACCCATGATGCAATAGATTAGGAATCCTGATTCACTAGAAACTGTATGTGTTCGCTTGAAGCCTCAGAACTACACTGAAACAGTTTCTCATCATTCCTCCATACTTTGGAAAGAGCTTCCTCACGCCTCACACTGTATACAATTCAAATCAATGTTTCTGTTGGATGTTTTCACAGCAGAAATGTTTACATGCTGCCACAGTAGGAAACACACAGGTGGGGTGGTCAAAAGGCACATGCCATGTGCGAAATACCATCAATCTTATTGTTTAAAAGGGTTAACCCTTTTAAACAATAAGATTGATGGTATTCTATTATTTTCAAAATGTCAACAAAATAAAAAGATTAAAACCATACATGTGTTACTCCACCTCTCTCAATACTGTTCAGCTTCACAACACACCATAGTAGTAGTAATGATGCTGTTTCAATCACATTAGTACGCATAAAAAGTGACAGGTGGACACGCCCCCAATTATGCAAATGAGCTAAGTCCGTCTCCCATTGGCCAATGAGCTAAGTCCCGCCTCCCATGTCCCGCCTCCCATTCTTTGATGTCAGATTGGCGTGAAAGGCCCCCCAGCGTGATTCTTTGATGTATTGATTAAGATAGTTAAGGTATTTGACCCCTGACCCCGAGAGTGGAGTAATTAGATTAGCCCCAGGCAGTCCCTTTGTTGTATAGTTCTTTGATGTATTGAATAAGATCGTCTCTTTGACCCCTGCCCCTCAGAGCCCTAATTAGCCTTTGATGCCTGACCTTTGATGTGATGTGTAATTTCACACTGATGAAAGCCTCTGGTGTTAATCTCTGTATAAATGAGCCTCCTAAGGCTATGACCGGTGTATATGCTCAAAACTAAATTTAAAAAAGACAGACAATTCAGCTTACCAAGTCAACCGTCTGAAGCGCCAGTCAAGAAACGAATGCAGCTTCGGGGGTGGGTTCAGAGTACAGCCTCTTTCTGGTCATGTGTGTTGGAGGAGCGGCTCTGTAAGGAAGGTGTACTTTCAAATTATAGCTCACTCGAGATGGTTTCTCCAAAATGACAGTTTTTGCATACATAAAAAGTGTATCTTACAGTTCCTTTAGTTGTAGGATTGTGAACTAATGTATAATTACTTGTATTAACTATAGGTTTGCATCCATTAAAGTGTATCTTACAGTTCCTTTGTGAGTGAATTACACACAAATCTGACATTCTGTATGGGAGTTCACACCCGAGCTGCTGCAGGGGGTTGAGTATGTTTGGCTCTCGGGGGATGGTGGGTTAAGAGACAGATTCTTAACTAAATCTTTACACATAAATCTGCCGAATGTCTGTAAAAAAAAGTCTTTAAATCAAAAAACTTGCCTTTTTAGAGTCAGAATCCTAATGAAATCTCATCAAACAGAGTACTTTATGTTAGTGGTCCTCTTTTATACACAAAAGTGTATCTTTTCAGTAACTTTCTCAGAGAATTTAAGCATAAATCTGGCAAATGTTCAAAACAGCCTTGTTTTTCACTGAAATAGCCTCAAAATCACAAACTGACATTAAGACTCAGGGGGTTAACGAAATCTACTAAAACAAAGTACTTCATTATCTACTTTTTTTCAGCTTTTATACACAAAAGTGCAGGGAAGGTAGGCAGATTTAGAACACTATCTGTGCGATAGTGTTAGTGTTCCCTGCCCTTAAGAACAATTAACACACACACACACACACGTTGGAGTTGCCCCTTGATGTGAGGATTTAAGATAAGCAGGGGATGTTAATCTATATGTTAATTAAGACACTCACTAAAGGCCCTGACACACCAACCAGGCTAGTTTGTCTCAGCAACTGGCTGAAAGAGAAGAAGCAGAAGAAGTAGTCTTCGAGGTATGCTGAGGCCAATGGGCTTGTTACTGAAATGTTGATCAAACAGTGGCCGATGCAACAGAGATTTTATTTTTCATCAGGATATTGGAAGAATAGGAGGGATTGAGGTCAATCACTGGCACTTTTTTATTTTATTTTAAATGGTACACTTTATGTTGAACTGTTTATTATGTTGTTGGTGCAACTGGCACTTTATGTTGAACTGTTTATTATGTTGTTGGTGCAACTGGCACTTTATGTTGAACTATTTATTATGTTGTTGGTGCAACTGGCACTTTATGTTGAACTGTTTATTGTTTTGGCCAAGGTTATTGAGAGAGTTGGACTGAAATTGATTAGATTTTTTAAATCAACAAAGTCTGTTATGGCCTCTGAAGCAAGAGAGATGTTTTCGAATAGTCAGGGTTTCCAATTTTCTAAATGTTGTGTACAAATTATGCAAAAAAGAATTTGCATATCACCGCAGCACATCAAAGCTAATGCAAAGCATGTAGCAGCTAGCATGTAGCAGCTAGCATGTAGCAGCTAGCATGTAGCAGCTAGCGTGTAGCAGTTAGCATGTAGCAGTTAGCATGTAGCAGCTAGCATGTAGCAGCTAGCGTGGACGTTAGCCCGACTCCGAGTGCAAGGAACCACACCCTGACCCAACCCACACTCAACCAGACGACTGGTTTCAGGGCCAGGATCAGTCAGTCCACGTCTGAGAGAATAACCAGCTCCCTGGCTCTCTGGACTGCACTCGACTGTCGACCACCTGGAGTAACATCCATGTGGAAACTGCTTCTCACTGTTCTCAGGTCAGATATGTATATTTGATTAAAAATGCGATTAATTTCGATTAGTTAATTACAAAGCCTCTAATTAATTAGATTACTTTTTTTAATCGACTCCCAGCTCTAGTTTTAATTAAAAAAGTACCACCTTGAAAAAAAATAAACAATGTGTTGTTGCTTAAGCTTATGTATTCAGTCATTATTCAATGGTATACTAAAATCCATGTGGAAACTGCTTCTCACTGTTCTCAGGTCAGATATGTATATTCGATTAAAAATGCGATTAATTTCGATTAATTAATTACAAAGCCTCTAATTAATTAGATTAATATTTTTAATCGAGTCCCGGCTCTATCAAAAACAAATTCTTCTCAAAGTTTAAAAAGCAAACTTATCTCAAACTAATTGAATAATATCATAATGTCAAACAAAAGAAGAATATCATGATTAACAATCATGTATATCAGAAAACACTTGTTTCTTCTTAACATGGATATGCACCACGGAGTATCAAAGTGGGTTTAAACAACACAAAGCCTAGTGCAGTGACCACCAACTGGCGGCCCGCGGGCCACATCCGGCCCGCCAGACATTCTCATCCGGCCCGCACGACGGGGGTGACTGTGGCGTTCGCCCCCCACCCATTTCTTTGTTTACAACGTCTCGTGAGTAAGGTGCAGTACCGGAGTCCAACAGAGAGGCAGCAGCTGCGGGACAGTAGACTGCGTACTGCGAAACCTTCCCTCCCCTGAAGAAGAAGTGATCCTTCGTTGTGAAGAGTCTGGTTAATGCGCTCCGCACCACAGCAGTAGCCCCGCTGCGACAGAGTCCAACAGAGAGGCTGGAGCTGCGGGACAGTAGCCTAGAAGCAGGGTTGGGTTGTAACGGAAAACATAACGGCGTTACGTAATCAGAATACAAAAATCAAGTAGACTAACTGTATTCAGCTGGCGTTACATTTGAAAAACGAGTAATCTGATTACAGTTACTTTCGTAAACCTGAAGTGAATACATTTTGGAATACTTATTGGAATTATTGGTGGAAAAGTTTCCTCACAAAATGTAATATTCATTACCAGCAGAACTGTGTGCACTCTGCACAGCGCTGCAGCGTGTCTGTGAGCGAGAGAGAGAGATGCAGCGTGTCTGTGAGGCCCCGCCCCCGCACGCAGATGAGAGAGAGAGATCTCTTTTAAAATATATTGAAAGTTAGAAACGGAGATGGTTAGATAAAATGTGCAAGATAACGTTTATGTATCATTTCTTTATTGTCGAAATGATGACATTTATAACGGGATCAAATCAAAGTGAAAGGCCTGCTGCTGCTGAAGGCATGGGGCAAGTGACTGGAACATGTTAAAGTTATTACATCGTTTCAGATAATAAATAATAATGATAATTCATTCTATTTAGGGGCGCCTTTCAAAGCACCCAAGGACACCTTACAATTCATAACATATTCCAAGGAAAGGTTTTAAGACGGTACAAAGAATGCAGTCCGGGTGATGTTTTTTATGTGTGGTGCAGATGAGAGAGCTGTCCAGAATGACACCAAGATGTCGTGTTGGAGTTCTTGATGAGCCATGAAAACAGTAACATAAGTGTCTCCTGTGCACCAAAACATACCCATCTGTTATGGAAAAAAGAAAGTATTCCAAAAGTAATCTGAATACTATTTATAAAATTCTGGGCTATATAAAAATCGCTGGCCCGCGATAGTGTCTTTTGGTTACATTTCGACCCTTGGACAAATGTAGTTGGTGATCCCTGGCCTAGTGGCTTAACAGCATTTATTTATTTGTTCTGGTTCTGGATAAACTGAGGCAGAATCTAGATGCCTGTAACGACGAGGCAGAGGCACTGACCATGAGCAAGCAAACTGATGACTTGATTGATAATATCATTTAGGTTAGGATGGGATCTTTCTGTGTACAGATATCCAGGCTCTAAACGCTATTAAAGAAAGACTAATAGTGGATAACATTAACAACATGGATTTAAGTTGTCCTACGTCAGTTGTCTCAAACTGAAGGCCCGGGGGCCAAATCCGGCCCGCGACTTCATTTCATGTGGCCCCATAAGAGCTTGCAAAGAATATAATATGTTTATTATACGGTTACATGCCGATTTACAGAAGCTCGTTGCCCATAAACTACATGTCCCACAATGCATCTCAAATTTGACTTTTTTCTCAGAATTTGACTTTTTTTCTCAGAATTTCACTTATTTTCTTCAAATATTATTTTTTTCTCAGAATTAGATTTTTTTTTAAATCATTTTGTGACATTCTCACTGAAGAGACTTGCAATGATTTGCCCTGGACTTCTGCTTTCAGACGTAGTTAATTATGAAGTTATTACCCTATCCCATAACAATCCAATGCAGAGGCAATAATGTAATATAATACATTATTTTATATATATTAAATATTTATATACGTATTTTTATATAGTCTTAAAGTTACAACCGGCCCTTTGAGTGCAACCTTCATGCTGATGTGGCCCGCGATGAAATTGAGTTTGACAGCCCTGTCCTACGTAGTTTATCAATATGAATCAATCCCTTTAGCTGCTGTAGCATATGGGCCGACATGAAGCCTTCGTGTTAGAATGGCAGGAGGCCGTTCAGAGTGTTGTGTGAAGAGCATTGCTTATAGCTTCATAATGCCTACTACAAATGATTAATGCAAATCAAAGATTGTAAATGTGTCACTAATTTATCTGCTAGCAGACATTTAGAGTTCAATGATCTGCAAAGGATTAGGTTCTGTAATCAGTCTGAATAAAACCACAGCATTAAGACACTGAGTAAGAAATGACACGGAATAATAACTTGAAACACAGGTTTAATGTAGGACACGTGAACAGGCGTGCTGTGATTGGCTTGCTAAACCTGGAGCTTGGGTTTGGGCATGAGATCACTTATGATTCAAAGTTTCACGACTTGGTTGACTTGTTCATCTTAAAACAATGGTCCCATGCTCCTACTTGTGTAAAGAACAGTGATATATAAATAAAGACTTGTATTATGTTTGCGTATAATCCAAAAGAAAACATCCCTTCCTCCTGGAGGTGGATACATGATGTACTCACTGCAGAGAGGCAGACATGACTCACGTTCCCTTATATATTTCACTTGTACTTCCTGTACTTCTATCTCTTTAACTTGAAGATATGTGCGTGTTCATTTGTTCTGGTGTTTATAGAGAACATACCACATGGGGTGTGTTACAACTGCCATCCTTGGACCCATGATGCAATAGATTAGGAATCCTGATTCACTAGAAACTGTATGTGTTCGCTTGAAGCCTCAGAACTACACTGAAACAGTTTCTCATCATTCCTCCATACTTTGGAAAGAGCTTCCTCACGCCTCACACTGTATACAATTCAAATCAATGTTTCTGTTGGATGTTTTCACAGCAGAAATGTTTACATGCTGCCACAGTAGGAAACACACAGGTGGGGTGGTCAAAAGGCACATGCCATGTGCGAAATACCATCAATCTTATTGTTTAAAAGGGTTAACCCTTTTAAACAATAAGATTGATGGTATTCTATTATTTTCAAAATGTCAACAAAATAAAAAGATTAAAACCATACATGTGTTACTCCACCTCTCTCAATACTGTTCAGCTTCACAACACACCATAGTAGTAGTAATGATGCTGTTTCAATCACATTAGTACGCATAAAAAGTGACAGGTGGACACGCCCCCCAATTATGCAAATGAGCTAAGTCCGTCTCCCATTGGCCAATGAGCTAAGTCCCGCCTCCCATGTCCCGCCTCCCATTCTTTGATGTCAGATTGGCGTGAAAGGCCCCCCAGCGTGATTCTTTGATGTATTGATTAAGATAGTTAAGGTATTTGACCCCTGACCCCGAGAGTGGAGTAATTAGATTAGCCCCAGGCAGTCCCTTTGTTGTATAGTTCTTTGATGTATTGAATAAGATCGTCTCTTTGACCCCTGCCCCTCAGAGCCCTAATTAGCCTTTGATGCCTGACCTTTGATGTGATGTGTAATTTCACACTGATGAAAGCCTCTGGTGTTAATCTCTGTATAGATGAGCCTCCTAAGGCTACGACCGGTGTATATGCTCAAAACTAAATTTAAAAAAGACAGACAATTCAGCTTACCAAGTCAACCGTCTGAAGCGCCAGTCAAGAAACGAATGCAGCATCGGGGGTTCAGAGTACAGCCTCTTTCTGGTCATGTGTGTTGGAGGAGCGGCTCTGTAAGGAAGGTGTACTTTCAAATTATAGCTCACTCGAGATGGTTTCTCCAAAATGACAGTTTTTGCATACATAAAAAGTGTATCTTACAGTTCCTTTAGTTGTAGGATTGTGAACTAATGTATAATTACTTGTATTAACTATAGGTTTGCATCCATTAAAGTGTATCTTACAGTTCCTTTGTGAGTGAATTACACACAAATCTGACATTCTGTATGGGAGTTCACACCCGAGCTGCTGCAGGGGGTTGAGTATGTTTGGCTCTCGGGGGATGGTGGGTTAAGAGTCAGATTCTTAACTAAATCTTTACACATAAATCTGCCGAATGTCTGTAAAAAAAGTCTTTAAATCAAAAAAACTTGCCTTTTTAGAGTCAGAATCCTAACGAAATCTCATCAAACAGAGTACTTTATGTTAGTGGTCCTCTTTTATACACAAAAGTGTATCTTTCAGTAACTTTCTCAGAGAATTTAAGCATAAATCTGGCAAATGTTCAAAACAGCCTTGTTTTTCACTGAAATAGCCTCAAAATCACAAACTGCCATTAAGACTCAGGGGGTTAACGAAATCTACTAAAACAAAGTACTTCATTATCTACTTTTTTTCAGCTTTTATACACAAAAGTGCAGGGAAGGTAGGCAGATTTAGAACACTATCTGTGCGATAGTGTTAGTGTTCCCTGCCCTTAAGAACAATTAACACACACACACACACACACACGTTGGAGTTGCCCCTTGATGTGAGGATTTAAGATAAGCAGGGGATGTTAATCTATATGTTAATTAAGACACTCACTAAGACACCTAAAACACGTTATTGCCCTCTCTAGATCTGATTCAGTTTTTGTTTTAAATGATATGTGAGTGCTAAGGATGTTTCTTTTTAAGTTTTCTGTGAAACTGTTAACTACAAGGAAGTATCTGCTTGCAAAGAGGGTATTCATATTAATTTAAAAGATCTTATTTAGTTTTTAATAGTGATAACTAAGGATGTTCTCTTTAGTTGTAGGATTGTGAACTAATGTATAATTACCTTTATTTAACTATAAGAAAAGAGGTGTTTCATTTCACAGATCCACCTTGATTGTTGTTGTGAGGGGGGAAGGAAGAGGGACGGGGGAGGAAAATTCAGAGGATGAAGAAGCAGAAAACATAACTTGTTTGTGAAACGGACAGCACGTCAGTTTCAAGAAAGATGACACCGTGTTTATGCATGACATGCAAAATATCTTGAAGCCCTATTTAAAAAAAATAAGGTACAAGTATATTGTGTTGAAAATATCGCAAAAAGTCGTAATATTGTATAATATATTAGTTGCATGTTGTATTTTGTTAGAAATCACTATGTAGTTTTTCAAAAATATAATGGAAAAAGGAGAGACAGACAAAAAACAAAATATCACAGTATGTTGAAAAATATGAAAAAAGTAATGTTGTGTTTAAAATAACATGAAAGAAATCAAAGTAATGCCTCTAAAAAACATATATTTAGAAAAGTAATGTTAGTCATGTAAAGTTATCAAGACTGCTGTGTTTCATCGAAACAGTGTTAAATTCACAAACTTGCCTTTTAGAGAGACATAAAGAAAACGAATTCCTTACAAATTAATATTTTACCCGGTTAAAAAGGTTTGCATCCATTAAAGTGTAACTAAAAGTAACTTAGTAACACAAGAAAAGAGAATAAAGCATTGATGTCAACAAAACAGCCTTGTTTCACTGAAATAGCCTCAAAATCACAAACTGACATTAAGAGTCAGATTCCTAATTAAATCTACTAAAACAGAGTACTTTCATGGTAGTGGTCAGCTTTTAAAAAGAATAGTGTATCTTTCAGTAACTTTCTCAGAGAATTAAGCATAAATCTGTCAAATGTTCAAAACAGCCTTGTTTCACTGAAACAGCCTCAAAATCACAAACTGGCTGAAACTGTACAGTGAATTGGAGAAATTACAGCACAGAGTCTTCTACTTCGACACAGATAGCATAATCTATGTGACAAGACAGGGTGAAACTCCACTGCCCATGAGGATTGGGGGGCAACACGATTGAAGAATTTGTTTCGGCAGGCTCTAAAAGTTATGCTTACCAGACGAAAAATCAAAAAAGATGCGTGTGAAAGGGATTACACAAAAGCATCACAACTTTTTTTGATTTTAACTTTTTTTCATGTTAATCCTTGCGTCCCTCACTTGTGTCGTTTCCCTGCGACTAGTCCCTCCCACCAGGGAAGCAAGGAGAGACGCAAGGAAACCACGAGAAGCAGGGAAATGAGTTTCAAGAGCAATGGGACGTCCTTTCCTCCGGAGCGTCACGGGAAGCGACGTCCGTTTGTGATGACGCCGCACAGCTGATCGTCTGACAGCAGCTCTGTCCCCGTTGTGTTCACACACCCCCGCCTCTGTTAGCACACATTTACTGACACACACATCATCTGTTGTAGAGCCAAATAAATAAAATAAAATAAGAACTCATTCTCAAAAAAGATAAACGCCATTCTTAAAATGTATAAACGAACATTAGTTGGATTAATATTGATTAGAGAGCACAAAATAATTGAGAGAAGAAAAAGAGATGTTATCTATCAAAACCCAGTTAGATTAACATCCATTGGATTGCACACTTTGTTTGTTTGTGTGGATATGTAGCACATTCACATTTTAATAGCACTTAATGACTGAATGGAAATGACAATAAATGAAAATGTAAAACGAAAAAAGCGATCATGAAAATGTTTCCAAAAGATGAATAAAATGATTTGTGACCACTTTGTTGTTCAGATAAATCACATATTTGTAACTAAATGAAACATTAATTAAACAAAACCCGGTATAAACTGAGGAGGGACTCTCGTGAGTTTCATGTGTTTTCTTCACTCCGCTGGGAAACTGCTCTCATGTCAAGAAGCATCAGATCAGTGCCTCGTCCAATCAGTGAGCGATACACAGTAAGGGGGCGGGGCGAGTGTCTGAGGATTTCATCGGAGGACGGTCTGGTGGTTCCTCGGTTATCGCTCCTCGCTGCTCGGTCCTCCGGCAAAAATAAGGCCATTGGGACGCTACTCAAGATGGCGCAGACAAATCAACTTCCGGTGAGACCGAGACCGAGGAGCGAGGAAATGAAAAATAAGAGAAGTGAGAAGGGCCCATAGCCTATCCTAACCTTCCTCAGGCAGTGTGTTTGTGCCGGGGACAGGAACCCCCCCCCCCCCTGGACTGGATCTGAGTTATTTAATTGTATTTGTTGGTGTGCCAGCCTTCAATCAGCTGTGCGTGCGCAGCACTTAATCCACCACTTAAAGGAAATAAAACAAATGTATTGTGTTGTATGGTGTTCTTCGTTTCCATACCTCCTGTGTTTTACGAGCGACTTATCAAGTATTGGCAAACGGCATAAAACACGATTAAACATGATAGTATATAAAACCATGCTCATAAGGCGCGTGCACACCGCAGTACCCACTTTAGTTCCGAAACACGTGGACAGGTACAAACAGGGACTATGTTCAGTTGCTCTCACAGTAAGACGGTTACAAAAACACGTATAAGAACCATAGAAATAGATGCAGCTAAAAACAAACAAGACGAAGTTATTGAAGAAAATAAATAAAACCACAAAGTGAAAAAAAGATCGAAAAACATCCTGCATTCAAAACCTTACTTGTTGTTGTTTTGAGTAGTCTAGTGTTAACTGTGCAGTGCATTGTTCCATATTATATATATATCTGTTTGTGGAATAGTATTACTGCTGCATGAATGCTCAAGTTTCATTTTGTAGATTATTTAAATTCCTTTATACACTCTTCGTGTGTCCTATCAGCAGCAACGCAGATTCTATGTGATCAATATGTGTGGAGCATTTTCCTGTGAGAACCACGAGTTTTCAGTTTTGTGCATTTTCTCGCTGATCCAAGAGGCTCAGGGAGGAAACTGCCTTAACACATACTAAACATAATAAATACTTGATCCTAGTTCATCTTAAACATTTGGCATATCAAGCACATGAAATGTAACTCCATACTAAAGCACAAGCCAACATGTTACAGTAACTCTCACTGCCAGAAAGCCAGAGACATGTCCACAGATAGATACACACAAACAGGTTAACCTAGAGCAGTGGCGGAGCCAGGCCTTTTTCAGTGGGGTGGCCAGGCCTTTTTCAGTGGGGTGGCCAGGATGGAACCAGTGATCATTTTGGGGTGGCATTGAAATCACTATTATATGAACATAAAAATGCATCTCACTAGAAAATAAGGGGTTATTTAAGGCACCTCTCCATTATTTGGGATTAAGTGGTGGAATAGATCAAATAATATTCAGTATATCTAACTATTTTTTTTCGTATTCCCGCAGGCAAAGTATCAACGAAGCTGACATTATACAAATGTAGTGCAATATACACTGTTTAGCTTATGATCAGCAGCCCTATGAGCTCATTCTCTCAGCGTATCATCAGGAATACAGACACACATCATTTAAATAAGAGTTTTTAAATTCAATGATTGGTTAAGAATAAACATCTTAAAGCAAATAACAATAAACAATAGCCCTTAACCCTGTAAGGCCCCCGGTTGTAATTTTACAACATTACTTGAAGCTATCCTAAAAAAGTCAGTAAATGTTTTGTTTTTTTAAAAGACTACATTTACATAGTCAAACAGTCCTTTTGTTCAGCCTCACAATGCTTTTGGGTAGTCAATGTGTTATAGGTCCTGCCCTCTGGAACATACACAGCAGGGATTCTGGACCCATGGAAATACATCACGGCCCCCACCACCAGGCCCAGGCCACGCCAACCAAGCACACTTACTGTAACCACACACACAGAACCCAACCCACTCATTTATGCTTTAAATATTGAGCTGTGAAAATATAACACTTATGGGGGACAGGGCTGCTGAGCCTAGAGATGTATCTGTTGGTCCTGGCACCAGGGGGAGGGACAACTGATTTAGTGAATAGCTGCTAAACATGTACCTGCATTTACTAAATGTCAGCTAAAAGAGCAGTGACATTAAAAACCTGTATAGATATTAACAGTACTTAATGTCAGCTTAGTAAAAAAAAACATAACAATTATTTATGTACAATGGACTACGCGTAGCTAACAGACACATTTCCACCACTCATAGACCACACCCACCTTTTCTTTGAAAAACTGGGTGACATACTGTCGCCCTTTAGTCCCTCTCTCTTGTCTTTCTCTCCTTTCTTTTCTCTTTTGAAAGCCTGACTTTGTGAGTCGTTGAGACATCGCACACATGTAAGTACTAGCATCCCTGCTCCTAACATGCTCTCACTCTCTGCTAGAAAGTGCCGTTTGGAGGCAGGACCAAACCATTACATGTAAATGGAGGGGGGTGTTCGAGGCTTTGGATAATTAACTTTTGGAAGAAAATAAGTTCAATGAATTGTAAGTTTAGTGAGTACATTATCGATATAGCGTCCTATTAATGTTAATTCTTGATGAATGATGAAAGGCTACTTAAACATTGTTTTCTTAATGTTCTAAAATAGTTTGGGCCCCCGTGGTGAGGGTGTTTGGGGTGGCCAATAGGGTGGCCAGGATTCAGCTGGGGGTGGCCGTGGCCACTCCCAGCCACCCCCCAGCTCCGCCACTGACCTAGAGACCGAAATAAATGTACCTTAAATTAGCTAGTGAACATTAGCTATTAATTTAACAAGCTATCCAACACGCTCATGGATATATAGAGGATGAATAAGAGAACTGGACACTCCCTTCATTCCTGTGAGTTATTCAGTGGCGCTTGAAGCCGAAAGTGGAGCGAGTATAGACTCTGAAAGTACCCGGATGTGGGCCCATAGAGCATGCGCAGTTTGAGTTTCCCTTAAGCCCTTGTATGTGTGCGTGTGCGCGCGCGTGTGTGTGTGGTCACGTGATTAACGCGGACCGGTTAAAACCGACGGAAAGCGGCCGGAGTTTCTGCACCGACTTGTGGGTAGAAGAGCAACCAGCAGCCCGCACACCTCTGCACACACACACACACACTCCTGCACACACACTCTCTCCCGGGTTATGTCCTCTCTCTGCGTGCTGCGGACCCGCCTGCCCGCTGCCATGCAGAGGCGCTTCAGCCTGGATGTCTCGGCTCCTCTGCTCCGAACGCAGGGCTACATCGACGGCCGCTGGGTCTCCGCAGCCTCGGTGTTCCCGGTGCTGGACCCGGCCACCGGGGAGGAGATCGCCCGGGTGTCGGACTGCGGCCCGACCGAGGCCAAGCAGGCTGTGGACGCTGCCTACAGAGCCTTTCACTCCTGGAAGCTCCGCAGCGCCAAGGTACGGCACAGAAATGACACATTTTTAAATAAAATGTCGCTTAATTTCCAAAAGAACACATGCATATCCTAACATATCACTCCTTTCTTAGTATTTAGACCCGATATGTATTTCTAAGTACTGATGTACACCTGCACATCAGCAGGAGAGGACTCTTTAAAATGCTAAATTAAAGTGCAAACATTTAAAGTGCAAAATGCACTTTTTTACGATACGAAACGATATTACTTTATTTGTCAGATCAAGTTTGAAATGTGACTTGCGTCACAGCAGCTCCATGTCCAACATCAACAGACAAGTATCCAGACATCCAGACACAATACATGAAACACAAACAACAAACATTTAACATAACAGCACAATCCGTGAGAGAAAACATGCTCAGAGCCTTCAGCGTGCATCTGATCTGGGATTTAGCTCTGTGTGACCTTCAGTCTGTGCTTCAGTCTGACCTTATTGATTCGTACATCTTTGATACCTGAACATGTGTCCCGGTGTTCCAGGGAACTCACCGAGTGTCAGAAAACACAACCCTCTCTCTTTTCCTCCACACCCACACCTCTTAAAAAGGGGCTGCAACGGATCTGATACAGACTGATCCAGATTTGAACACGTCTATGACGTCACAGAAGTGGCGCGGCTATTGGGCCAACTCCACCAATCAGGAGGAGACAGCCACGGACGTTGCCGTTTTAAAGCGCTGGAGACGCTGTAGTACATAAGCCAGGCCTGTAGATGGTGCTGTTCTCACAGAATCAGCCCGTCGCAAAGACAGTGTTAAATTGAGCGAAATGAGGAATGGCTAAAATGCATGATCTGTTTGGTATTTTGAAAAATAAAAAGTATAAATATGTCCATGTTATTCAAATATAGCATGATACATATTGATATACACCTGAACATCAGCAGGAGAGGACTCTTTAAAGTAGAGACACTACATGCTGATATACACCTGAACATCAGCAGGAGAGGACTCTTTAA
Source organism: Chaenocephalus aceratus (assembly GCA_023974075.1). Lineage (NCBI taxonomy): Eukaryota > Metazoa > Chordata > Actinopteri > Perciformes > Channichthyidae > Chaenocephalus > Chaenocephalus aceratus. Next base: position 45,380 of record JAMFTG010000235.1, on the reverse strand, counting down.
AGTAGATACACTACATACTGATATACACTTGAACATCAGTAGGAGAGGACTCTTTAAAGTAGAGACACTACATACTGATATACACCTGAACATCAGCAGGAGAGGACTCTTTAAAGTAGAGACACTACATACTGATATACACCTGAACATCAACAGGAGAGGACTCTTTAAAGTAGAGACACTACATACTGATATACACCTGAACATCAGCAGGAGAGGACTCTTTAAAGTAGAGACACTATACTGATATACACCTGAACATCAGCAGGAGAGGACTCTTTAAAGTAGAGACACTATACTGATATACACCTGAACATCAGCAGGAGAGGACTCTTTAAAGTAGAGACACTATACTGATATACACCTGAACATCAGCAGGAGAGGACTCTTTAAAGTAGAGACACTATACTGATATACACCTGAACATCAGCAGGAGAGGACTCTTTAAAGTAGAGACACTACATACTGATATACACCTGAACATCAGCAGGAGAGGACTCTTTAAAGTAGAGACACTACATACTGATATACACCTGAACATCAGCAGGAGAGGACTCTTTAAAGTAGAGACGCTACATACTGATATACACCTGAACATCAGCAGGAGAGGACTCTTTAAAATAGAGACTACATACTGATATACACCTGAACATCAGCAGGAGAGGACTCTTTAAAGTAGAGACACTACATACTGATATACACCTGAACATCAGCAGGAGAGGACTCTTTAAAGTAGAGACAATACATACTGATATACACCTGAACATCAGCAGGAGAGGACTCTTTAAAATAGAGACTACATACTGATATACACCTGAACATCAGCAGGAGAGGACTCTTTAAAATAGAGACTACATACTGATATACACCTGAACATCAGCAGGAGAGGACTCTTTAAAGTAGAGACACTACATACTGATATACACCTGAACATCAGCAGGAGAGGACTCTTTAAAGTAGAGACACTACATACTGATATACACCTGAACATCAGCAGGAGAGGACTCTTTAAAGTAGAGACACTGCATACTGATATACACCTGAACATCAGCAGGAGAGGACTCTTTAAAGTAGAGACACTACATACTGATATACACCTGAACATCAGCAGGAGAGGACTCTTTAAAGTAGAGACACTACATACTGATATACACCTGAACATCAGCAGGAGAGGACTCTTTAAAGTAGAGACACTACATACTGATATACACCTGAACATCAGCAGGAGAGGACTCTTTAAAGTAGAGACACTACATACTGATATACACCTGAACATCAGCAGGAGAGGACTCTTTAAAGTAGAGACACTGCATACTGATATACACCTGAACATCAGCAGGAGAGGACTCTTTAAAGTAGAGACACTACATACTGATATACACCTGAACATCAGCAGGAGAGGACTCTTTAAAGTAGAGACACTACATACTGATATACACCTGAACATCAGCAGGAGAGGACTCTTTAAAGTAGAGACACTACATACTGATATACACCTGAACATCAGCAGGAGAGGACTCTTTAAAGTAGAGACACTGCATACTGATATACACCTGAACATCAGCAGGAGAGGACTCTTTAAAGTAGAGACACTACATACTGATATACACCTGAACATCAGCAGGAGAGGACTCTTTAAAGTAGAGACACCACATACTGATATACACCTGAACATCGTATTTTCTCCTTATCATTGTGAAGCACCTTGAGATGACGTTAAAGTGTGCTATATAAATGAAATGTATTTTTACTTTGTGACGGTGGACGAGGTCAGAGAGGGGGGGAGGGTCCAGGTTGTCGAAGACTTTGAAGAGTGATATTTATTTAAGGCCCAATCCCAAACCACTCCCTCCACCCTCCCCCTCCGTGACGGAGTGAACTCGTCTGCAGCCTCACTCGCAGCTCAACGAGGCTCCTCCTGTCAGATGGAGGGAGCAAGCTTTGGGACGGCCTCCCTCTCTCCGGCACAAACAGGAAGTGCCGTAACTGTCTGTAACCACGGTGTCAAATCAGCTTCTCTTAGACAACAAGTTTAAATGAATAACTCAAATAAAACTCCAATAAAACTCCAAACATCTTTCCTTGTGTTTCTCTTTCAGTTTTAAACCTGATGTTTATAAGCTTCTTAGTTTTTGCAACGGTCTGTAAATATACACAACTTTATAATAAAATGCACACATTTACCTGGGTGTTTCTCAATGTCGAGGACGCTTCCTTGGTAGGACATGTCTTCCGAGTCAGGTCCTTCAGAGGCTAGGCAAGAATCCTTCCTGGCATTCGGAGAACGAAGAATGGAACAGGCTAGCAGGTGTGCGTCACATGCGAGGCCCCGCCTTCCATTTTCCGCCCCAGATTTGGGAAACTGGTCCGTGCGCAAAGCATTGTGGGGATTTTAAGACCGCGGAGGATACGATGGTGCGAACTCGAAATCTCCCGCAACGAAGGATTCAGTCCTCGGTAGAATTCCAAGCATCCTGGACATTGGAACAGTCCTTCCTCGACATTGAGAAACACCGTGAGAGTGAGAATGACTGGGCGATGACTTCTGAGAAGACGTATTTAACACGAGTCGAGTCAAATAAACGTAATATGGCTTTCTGTGCGGGAGAGAACGCCACCTGGAGGGAACCCTGATGTTAGCCTCTGCAGACCGTTTGCATGCACTAAAACCAAGAGAGCAGGGGAGGGGACAACCAAAAAATAAAAATAGGTCCCCTTTAAGTAACTTAGCACTGAGGCCGCAACATGAGAGATTTGCTCCCTGAATGACCTTGCTGCGCTGTGATTGGTTCTCCTGCAGGACAGGAGCGTGGTGCTCAGGAAGTGGTTCGATCTGCTGACGCTGCACAAAGAGGACCTCGCCAGACTCATCACCTTCGAATGTGTGAGTACAGAGGGGACACATGCTGATGTAGAAGAGGGGACACATGCTGATGTAGAAGAGGGGACACATGCTGATGTAGAAGAGGGGACACATGAAGAAGAGGGGACACATGTTGATGTAGAAGAGGGGACACATGTTGATGTAGAAGAGGGGACACATGTTGATGTAGAAGAGGGGACACATGCTGATGTAGAAGAGACATGAAGAAGAGGGGACACATGTTGATGTAGAAGAGGGGACACATGCTGATGAAGAAGAGGGGACACATGCTGATGTAGAAGAGGGGACACATGAAGAAGAGGGGACACATGTTGATGTAGAAGAGACATGAAGAAGAGGGGACACATGGAGAAGAGGGGACACATGCTGATGTAGAAGAGGGGACACATGCTGATGTAGAAGAGGGGACACATGAAGAAGAGGGGACACATGTTGATGTAGAAGAGACATGAAGAAGAGGGGACACATGGAGAAGAGGGGACACATGCTGATGTAGAAGAGGGGACACATGCTGATGTAGAAGAGGGGACACATGAAGAAGAGGGGACACATGTTGATGTAGAAGAGACATGAAGAAGAGGGGACACATGTTGATGTAGAAGAGACATGAAGAAGAGGGGACACATGTTGATGTAGAAGAGACATGAAGAAGAGGGGACACATGTTGATGTAGAAGAGACATGGAGAAGAGGGGACACATGTTGATGTAGAAGAGGGGACACATGCTGATGAAGAAGAGGGGACACATGCTGATGTAGAAGAGGGGACACATGCTGATGTAGAAGAGACATGAAGAGAGGGGACACATGTTGATGTAGAAGAGACATGGAGAAGAGGGGACACATGTTGATGTAGAAGAGACATGGAGAAGAGGGGACACATGTTGATGTAGAAGAGACATGAAGAAGAGGGGACACATGTTGATGTAGAAGAGACATGGAGAAGAGGGGACACATGTTGATGTAGGAGAGACATGAAGAAGAGGGGACACATGTTGATGTAGAAGAGACATGAAGAAGCGGGGACACATGTTGATGTAGAAGAGACATGAAGAAGAGGGGACACATGTTGATGTAGAAGAGACATGAAGAAGAGGGGACACATGTTGATGTAGAAGAGACATGAAGAAGAGGGGACACATGTTGATGTAGAAGAGACATGAAGAAGAGGGGACACATGTTGATGTAGAAGAGACATGAGGAAGAGGGGACACATGTTGATGTAGAAGAGGGACACATGCTGATGTAGAAGAGACATGAAGAAGAGGGGACACATGTTGATGTAGAAGAGACATGGAGAAGAGGGGACACATGTTGATGTAGAAGAGACATGGAGAAGAGGGGGACACATGTTGATGTAGAAGAGACATGAAGAAGAGGGGACACATGTTGATGTGGAAGAGACATGAAGAAGAGGGGACACATGTTGATGTAGAAGAGACATGAAGAAGAGGGGACACATGTTGATGTAGAAGAGACATGAAGAAGAGGGGACACATGTTGATGTGGAAGAGACATGAAGAAGAGGGGACACATGTTGATGTAGAAGAGACATGGAGAACAGGGGACACATGTTGATGTAGAAGAGACATGGAGAACAGGGGACACATGTTGATGTAGAAGAGACATGAAGAAGAGGGGACACATGTTGATGTAGAAGAGACATGAAGAAGAGGGGACACATGTTGATGAAGAAGAGGGGACACATGTTGATGTAGAAGAGACATGAGGAAGAGGGGACACATGTTGATGTAGAAGAGACATGAAGAAGAGGGGACACATGTTGATGTAGAAGAGACATGGAGAAGAGGGGAAACGTGTTGATGTAGAAGAGACATGAAGAAGAGGGGACACATGTTGATGTAGAAGAGACATGGAGAAGAGGGGACACATGTTGATGTAGAAGAGACATGAGGAAGAGGGGACACATGTTGATGTAGAAGAGACATGAAGAAGAGGGGACACATGTTGATGTAGGACAGGTCCCTTTAACCGTGTACCTGTCGGCGTGAAGGAGACCTTTGACCAGACGTGTTTCTGCGTCTTCAGGGAAAGCCGCTGCAGGAGTCCCGCGGGGAGATCGCGTACGCCGCCTCCTTCCTGGAGTGGTTTTCGGAGGAGGCTCGGCGAGTGTACGGAGACGTGGTCCCCTCCCCCGCTAGAGACCGGAAGATCCTCCTCCTCAAACAGCCCACCGGCGTGGCCACCATCATCACGCCGGTGAGCTGCCACTTCAGTTTCTACGGTCGATAGAATCGGAAACTGGACCGTGCCTTTTCCGTGTACGACGAAGTTTAGCTTTCAGTATCTTTTAGTTTCAAAGAAAAACTGCGTGTTCAGACACGGTAAAAAAACTATTGCTCTCCCAGTCAATATCCCACACACCTGTGCCAGGAGACCAGTTACCTGTTGTTGCCCCATTACGCCATCTAGTGTTCAAACGTATCATCCAATCAAACGGGTGCAGCAGAGGATCAACCCCTCTTTCATGGTCACACATACACACGGTGACTTTTGACCTCTGCTTTTGACCCACCCTAGTACTGGGAGCAGTGGGCAGATATTGCACAGCGCCCGGGGAGCAATGGGGGTGGGGTGGGTGGGGGGGGGGGGGGGGTGTCCGGACTTTTTCTCAAAAATATCAACATTTTTGACTTTTTCTCAAAAATATCAAAATTCAGACTTTTTCTCAAATATCTGACTTTTTGTTAAAAATTCGAACTTTTTTTTCAAAATTATGACTTTTTTCTCAAAAATATCAACATTTTTGACCTTTTCTTAAAATTATGACTTTTTCTCAAAATATCAAAATTATGATTTTTTTTTTCTGAAAATATCAAAATTACGACTTTTTCTCAAAAATATCAACATTTTTTACCTTTTCTTAAAATTATGACTTTTTCTTAAAATTATGACTTTTTCTCAAAATATCAAAATTACGACTTTTTCTCAAAAATATCAACATTTTTGTTAAAATTATGACTTTTTCTCAACATTATGACTTTTTCTCAAAATTATGACTTTTTCTGAAAATATCAAAATTATGACTTTTTCTCAAAATATCAAAATTATGACTTTTTCTGAATACTTAAAAATGTTAATAATCCCCGGCTTGAGCTTCAGCCTCAGGATCCATGTATCTGTGGTCCTCTCCAGAAGGGAAGGAGTCATCACATACAGAGACTAGTTCCTGTGCAGTGTCCTTCACATGCTGATATCAAGAGAGGGAGTCACACAGTCCACAAGATGGAGGAACAGAAAGCAGTATTCAATGTTTACTTCAGATTCACGTCAGAAATGAGCATGCTTGATGTCTCTCTCCATAGAGGCTTCCCGGTCATCTCACATCCTGTCATGTTCACAGCTCCAGTCGGGAGTCAGTTTATTAATGAATGTATTCCGTCCACAGTGGAACTTCCCCAGCGCGATGATCACCAGGAAGGTGGGCGCGGCGCTGGCGGCCGGCTGCACGGTGGTGGTGAAGCCGGCCGAGGACACGCCGCTGTCCGCCCTCGCTCTGGCCGAGGTAACTGCGCCGCATGTCGCTTTAAGACCTGATTCTATTCATCGTGAATCCACTGCTACGCTCTCTCACGAGCAGTCCACACACACTCTCCTGGAGAGGGGATGGTATCATCAGCTGTAACGTAACGAAGTGCATTTACTCAGGTGCTGTACTTAACTTGAGTATTTAAATACTACAGTTAGAGGTACATGGTGTACTTCTACTCCACTACATGTATTTAATACCTTTAGTTACTTCTCAGATCTGCACAACGACTACTTTCACTGTCTTTCACTATATTTAGATGATAATACTTTTCTACTTTCACTTGAGGAACATTTTGAATACAGGACTTTCACTGTAACTGAGTATTTCTACACTCTGGTACTTCTACTTTTACTCAAGAACAAGATCTGAGTACTTCTACTTTTACTCAAGTACTAGATCTGAGTACTTCTACTTTTCTTCAAGTACAAGATCTGAGTACTTCTACTTTTACTAAAGTACACGATCTGAGAACTTCTACTTTTACTCAAGTACAAGATCTGAGTACTTCTACTTTTACTAAAGTACACGATCTGAGTACTTCTACTTTTACTCAAGTACAAGATCTGAGTACTTCTACTTTTACTCAAGTACTAGATCTGAGTACTTCTACTTTTACTCAAGTACTAGATCTGAGTACTTCTACTTTTCCTCAAGTACAAGATCTGAGTACTTCTACTTTTACTAAAGTACACGATCTGAGAACTTCTACTTTTACTCAAGTACAATATCTGAGTACTTCTACTTTTACTCAAGAACAAGATCTGAGTACTTCTACTTTTACTCAAGAACAAGATCTGAGTACTTCTACTTTTACTCAAGAACAAGATCTGAGTACTTCTACTTTAACTCAAGCACAAGATCTGAGTACTTCTACTTTTACTCAAGTACATGATCTGAGTACTTCTACTTTAACTCAAGAACAAGATCTGAGTACTTCTACTTTAACTCAAGAACAAGATCTGAGTACTTCTACTTTAACTCAAGCACAAGATCTGAGTACTTCTACTTTTACTCAAGTACATGATCTGAGTACTTCTACTTTAACTCAAGAACAAGATCTGAGTACTTCTACTTTAACTCAAGAACAAGATCTGAGTACTTCTACTTTTAGTAGGGGAGAAGTACATTTACTCAAGTACAATTAGGAGGTACTTTACTTGAGTATTTCAATGTTATGCTACTGTGTACTTTTACTCCACTACATGTATTTAATACCTTCAGTTACTTCACAGATGTGGATGAATGATGTGAAATCTAACCAAGTGTTAAATCAGACTTTAGTTCCACCTGGAGTAAATCCACCAGCTACCCTGCAGTCTACAAAGTACTTCAGACTAGCTGCACCTCCACCAGCTACCCTGCAGTCTACAAAGTACTTCAGACTAGCTGCACCTCCACCAGCTACCCTGCAGTCTACAAAGTACTTCAGACTAGCTGCACCTCCACCAGCTACCCTGCAGTCTACAAAGTACTTCAGACTAGTTGCACCTTCACCAGCTACCCTGCAGTCTACAAAGTACTTCAGACTAGCTGCACCTCCACCAGCTACCCTGCAGTCTACAAAGTACTTCAGACTAGCTGCACCTCCACCAGCTACCCTGCAGTCTACAAAGTACTTCAGACTAGTTGCACCTTCACCAGCTACCCTGCAGTCTACAAAGTACTTCAGACTAGCTGCACCTTCACCAGCTACCCTGCAGTCTACAAAGTACTTCAGACTAGCTGCACCTTCACCAGCTTTGAGGACACTTTCCTGATCAATCTTTATTAAACCCTGCAGCTGGCGGAGCAGGCGGGGGTCCCAGCGGGGGTCTTCAACGTGGTCCCCTGCTCCCGGGAGAAGACTCCCTCTGTCGGGCAGGTTCTCTGCACCGACCCCCTGGTGGCCAAGATCTCCTTCACCGGCTCCACGGCCACCGGCAAGGTGAGAGGAAGTCACAGAACAGGGGGTCCGGACTGCGGCCCGGGGTCCTTCCCTCCTTCAACATATCTTTATTATGAATTGTGCATCAATCGAATTTATACATTTTTAATTGGCCGTCAGCAAACTGTAAAGGTATATTGGAGTCTGACCATGCTGCAGTATTTAAACATTGTGTACTCCGCTGTCAGATACTTCTGAAAATGGCCGCCGACACGGTGAAGAAGGCGTCCATGGAGCTGGGAGGGCCACGCCCCCTTCATCGTGTTCGACAGCGCAGACGTGGAAATGGCCGTCAGCGGCGCCATGAACTCCAAGTTCAGGAACTCCGGACAGGTAACCAGTACTGCAGTACTACAGTACGTACTGCAGTACAAATTATAAGAGAAGACTTTATTCATCCCGAAGGAAATGGTTGTGCAAAAATATAATAAACACAGAAGCACTCGAGTAGAAAGTACAGATATTTGTGTTCAACATGTAAGAAGTAGAAAGTACACGTATTTGGGTTCAACATGTAAGAAGTAGAAAGTACAGGTATTTGAGTTCAACATGTAAGAAGTAGAAAGTACAGGTATTTGAGTTCAACATGTAAGAAGTAGAAAGTACAGGTATTTGTGTTCAACATGTGAGAAGTAGAAAGTACAGGTATTTGTGTTCAACATGTAAGAAGTAGAAAGTACAGGTATTTGAGTTCAACATGTAAGAAGTAGAAAGTACAGGTATTTGAGTTCAACATGTAAGAAGTAGAAAGTACAGGTATTTGGGTTCAACATGTAAGAAGTAGAAAGTACAGGTATTTGGGTTCAACATGAGAGAAGTAGAAAGTACAGGTATTTGGGTTCAACATGTGAGAAGTAGAAAGTACAGGTATTTGAGTTCAACATGTAAGAAGTAGAAAGTACCGGTATTTGAGTTCAACATGTAAGAAGTAGAAAGTACCGGTATTTGAGTTCAACATGTAAGAAGTAGAAAGTACAGGTATTTGTGTTCAACATGTAAGAAGTATAAAGTACAGGTATTTGGGTTCAACATGTAAGAAGTATAAAGTACAGGTATTTGAGTTCAACATGTGAGAAGTAGAAAGTACAGGTATTTGGGTTCAACATGTGAGAAGTAGAAAGTACAGGTATTTGTGTTCAACATGTAAGAAGTATAAAGTACAGGTATTTGAGTTCAACATGTGAGAAGTAGAAAGTACAGGTATTTGAGTTCAACATGTGAGAAGTAGAAAGTACAGGTATTTGAGTTCAACATGTGAGAAGTAGAAAGTACAGGTATTTGAGTTCAACATGTGAGAGGTAGAAAGTACAGGTATTTGAGTTCAACATGTAAGAAGTAGAAAGTACAGGTATTTGAGTTCAACATGTGAGAAGTAGAAAGTACAGGTATTTGGGTTCAACATGTGAGAAGTAGAAAGTACAGGTATTTGGGTTCAACATGTAAGAAGTAGAAAGTACAGGTATTTGTGTTCAACATGTGAGAAGTAGAAAGTACAGGTATTTGAGTTCAACATGTAAGAAGTAGAAAGTACAGGTATTTGAGTTCAACATGAGAGAAGTAGAAAGTACAGGTATTTGAGTTCAACATGAGAGAAGTAGAAAGTACAGGTATTTGTGTTCAACATGTAAGAAGTAGAAAGTACAGGTATTTGGGTTCAACATGTAAGAAGTAGAAAGTACAGGTATTTGAGTTCAACATGTAGAAAGTACAGGTATTTGAGTTCAACATGTAGAAAGTACAGGTATTTGAGTTCAACATGAGAGAAGTAGAAAGTACAGGTATTTGTGTTCAACATGTAAGAAGTAGAAAGTACAGGTATTTGGGTTCAACATGTAAGAAGTAGAAAGTACAGGTATTTGAGTTCAACATGTAGAAAGTACAGGTATTTGAGTTCAACATGTAGAAAGTACAGGTATTTGAGTTCAACATGAGAGAAGTAGAAAGTACAGGTATTTGAGTTCAACATGTGAGAAGTAGAAAGTACAGGTATTTGGGTTCAACATGTAAGAAGTAGAAAGTACAGGTATTTGAGTTCAACATGAGAGAAGTAGAAAGTACAGGTATTTGAGTTCAACATGTAAGAAGTAGAAAGTACAGGTATTTGAGTTCAACATGTAAGAAGTAGAAAGTACAGGTATTTGAGTTCAACATGTGAGAAGTAGAAAGTACAGGTATTTGAGTTCAACATGTAAGAAGTAGAAAGTACAGGTATTTGAGTTCAACATGTAAGAAGTAGAAAGTACAGGTATTTGTGTTCAACATGTGAGAAGTAGAAAGTACAGGTATTTGTGTTCAACATGTAAGAAGTAGAAAGTACAGGTATTTGTGTTCAAAATGTAAGAAGTAGAAAGTACAGGTATTTGAGTTCAAAATGTAAGAAGTAGAAAGTACAGGTATTTGTGTTCAACGTGTAAGAAGTAGAAAGTACAGGTATTTGTGTTCAACGTGTAAGAAGTAGAAAGTACAGGTATTTGTGTTCAACATGTGAGAAGTAGAAAGTACAGGTATTTGTGTTCAACGTGTAAGAAGTAGAAAGTACAGGTATTTGTGTTCAACATGTAAGAAGTAGAAAGTACAGGTATTTGGGTTCAACATGTAAGAAGTAGAAAGTACAGGTATTTGTGTTTCAACATGTAAGAAGTAGAAAGTACAGGTATTTGTGTTCAACGTGTAAGAAGTAGAAAGTACAGGTATTTGTGTTCAACATGTAAGAAGTAGAAAGTACAGGTATTTGTGTTCAACATGTAAGAAGTAGAAAGTACAGGTATTTGTGTTCAACGTGTAAGAAGTAGAAAGTACAGGTATTTGTGTTCAACATGTGAGAAGTAGAAAGTACAGGTATTTGTGTTCAACGTGTAAGAAGTAGAAAGTACAGGTATTTGTGTTCAACGTGTAAGAAGTAGAAAGTACAGGTATTTGGGTTCAACATGTAAGAAGTATAAAGTACAGGTATTTGAGTTCAACATGTGAGAAGTAGAAAGTACAGGTATTTGGGTTCAACATGTGAGAAGTAGAAAGTACAGGTATTTGTGTTCAACATGTAAGAAGTATAAAGTACAGGTATTTGAGTTCAACATGTGAGAAGTAGAAAGTACAGGTATTTGAGTTCAACATGTGAGAAGTAGAAAGTACAGGTATTTGAGTTCAACATGTGAGAGGTAGAAAGTACAGGTATTTGAGTTCAACATGTAAGAAGTAGAAAGTACAGGTATTTGAGTTCAACATGTGAGAAGTAGAAAGTACAGGTATTTGGGTTCAACATGTGAGAAGTAGAAAGTACAGGTATTTGGGTTCAACATGTAAGAAGTAGAAAGTACAGGTATTTGTGTTCAACATGTGAGAAGTAGAAAGTACAGGTATTTGAGTTCAACATGTAAGAAGTAGAAAGTACAGGTATTTGAGTTCAACATGAGAGAAGTAGAAAGTACAGGTATTGAGTTCAACATGAGAGAAGTAGAAAGTACAGGTATTTGTGTTCAACATGTAAGAAGTAGAAAGTACAGGTATTTGGGTTCAACATGTAAGAAGTAGAAAGTACAGGTATTTGAGTTCAACATGTAGAAAGTACAGGTATTTGAGTTCAACATGAGAGAAGTAGAAAGTACAGGTATTTGAGTTCAACATGTGAGAAGTAGAAAGTACAGGTATTTGGGTTCAACATGTAAGAAGTAGAAAGTACAGGTATTTGAGTTCAACATGAGAGAAGTAGAAAGTACAGGTATTTGAGTTCAACATGTAAGAAGTAGAAAGTACAGGTATTTGGGTTCAACATGTAAGAAGTAGAAAGTACAGGTATTTGAGTTCAACATGTAGAAAGTACAGGTATTTGAGTTCAACATGAGAGAAGTAGAAAGTACAGGTATTTGAGTTCAACATGTGAGAAGTAGAAAGTACAGGTATTTGGTTCAACATGTAAGAAGTAGAAAGTACAGGTATTTGAGTTCAACATGAGAGAAGTAGAAAGTACAGGTATTTGAGTTCAACATGTAAGAAGTAGAAAGTACAGGTATTTGTGTTCAAAATGTAAGAAGTAGAAAGTACAGGTATTTGAGTTCAAAATGTAAGAAGTAGAAAGTACAGGTATTTGTGTTCAACGTGTAAGAAGTAGAAAGTACAGGTATTTGTGTTCAACGTGTGAGAAGTAGAAAGTACAGGTATTTGTGTTCAACGTGTAAGAAGTAGAAAGTACAGGTATTTGTGTTCAACGTGTAAGAAGTAGAAAGTACAGGTATTTGGGTTCAACATGTAAGAAGTAGAAAGTACAGGTATTTGTGTTCAACATGTAAGAAGTAGAAAGTACAGGTATTTGTGTTCAACATGTGAGAAGTAGAAAGTACAGGTATTTGTGTTCAACATGTAAGAAGTAGAAAGTACAGGTATTTGAGTTCAACATGTAAGAAGTAGAAGTACAGGTATTTGAGTTCAACATGTAAGAAGTAGAAAGTACAGGTATTTGGGTTCAACATGTAAGAAGTAGAAAGTACAGGTATTTGGGTTCAACATGAGAGAAGTAGAAAGTACAGGTATTTGGGTTCAACATGTGAGAAGTAGAAAGTACAGGTATTTGAGTTCAACATGTAAGAAGTAGAAAGTACCGGTATTTGAGTTCAACATGTAAGAAGTAGAAAGTACCGGTATTTGAGTTCAACATGTAAGAAGTAGAAAGTACCGGTATTTGAGTTCAACATGTAAGAAGTAGAAAGTACAGGTATTTGAGTTCAACATGTAAGAAGTAGAAAGAATAGGTATTTGAGTTCAACATGAGAGAAGTAGAAAGTACAGGTATTTGAGTTCAACATGTGAGAAGTAGAAAGTACAGGTATTTGAGTTCAACATATGAGAAGTAGAGAGTACAGGTATTTGGGTTCAACATGTAAGAAGTAGAAAGAACAGGTATTTGAGTTCAACATGAGAGAAGTAGAAAGTACAGGTATTTGAGTTCAACATGTGAGAAGTAGAAAGTACAGGTATTTGAGTTCAACATGTGAGAAGTAGAAAGTACAGGTATTTGAGTTCAACATGTGAGAAGTAGAAAGTACAGGTATTTGAGTTCAACATGTGAGAAGTAGAAAGTACAGGTATTTGAGTTCAACATGTAAGAAGTAGAAAGTACAGGTATTTGTGTTCAACATGTGAGAAGTAGAAAGTACAGGTATTTGGGTTCAACATGTGAGAAGTAGAAAGTACAGGTATTTGTGTTCAACATGTGAGAAGTAGAAAGTACAGGTATTTGGGTTCAACATGTAAGAAGTAGAAAGTACAGGTATTTGTGTTCAACATGTAAGAAGTAGAAAGTACAGGTATTTGAGTTCAACATGTAAGAAGTAGAAAGTACAGGTATTTGTGTTCAAAATGTAAGAAGTAGAAAGTACAGGTATTTGAGTTCAAAATGTAAGAAGTAGAAAGTACAGGTATTTGTGTTCAACGTGTAAGAAGTAGAAAGTACAGGTATTTGTGTTCAACGTGTAAGAAGTAGAAAGTACAGGTATTTGTGTTCAACGTGTGAGAAGTAGAAAGTACAGGTATTTGTGTTCAACGTGTGAGAAGTAGAAAGTACAGGTATTTGTGTTCAACGTGTAAGAAGTAGAAAGTACAGGTATTTGGGTTCAACATGTAAGAAGTAGAAAGTACAGGTATTTGTGTTCAACATGTAAGAAGTAGAAAGTACAGGTATTTGTGTTCAACGTGTAAGAAGTAGAAAGTACAGGTATTTGTGTTCAACGTGTAAGAAGTAGAAAGTACAGGTATTTGTGTTCAACATGTAAGAAGTAGAAAGTACAGGTATTTGTGTTCAACGTGTAAGAAGTAGAAAGTACAGGTATTTGTGTTCAACATGTGAGAAGTAGAAAGTACAGGTATTTGTGTTCAACGTGTAAGAAGTAGAAAGTACAGGTATTTGGGTTCAACGTGTAAGAAGTAGAAAGTACAGGTATTTGGGTTCAACCTGTGAGAAGTAGAAAGTACAGGTATTTGGGTTCAAAGTGTAAGAAGTAGAAAGTACAGGTATTTGTGTTCAACGTGTGAGAAGTAGAAAGTACAGGTATTTGTGTTCAACATGTAAGAAGTAGAAAGTACAGGTATTTGGGTTCAACCTGTAAGAAGTAGAAAGTACAGGTATTTGGGTTCAACATGTAAGAAGTAGAAAGTACAGGTATTTGGGTTCAACCTGTGAGAAGTAGAAAGTACAGGTATTTGGGTTCAAAGTGTAAGAAGTAGAAAGTACAGGTATTTGTGTTCAACATGAGAGAAGTAGAAAGTACAGGTATTTGAGTTCAACATGTAAGAAGTAGAAAGTACAGGTATTTGAGTTCAACGTGTAAGAAGTAGAAAGTACAGGTATTTGAGTTCAACGTGTAAGAAGTAGAAAGTACAGGTATTTGAGTTCAACATGTGAGAAGTAGAAAGTACAGGTATTTGTGTTCAACATGTAAGAAGTAGAAAGTACAGGTATTTGAGTTCAACATGAGAGAAGTCGTCAGGAAAAGAAGTAGTGGAGTAAAGAACTGATACCAGAACGAAGTATTTGTACTCCACTACTTCCCACCGCTGAACATAACACATCAGAACTCTGACTCCCCCCTCTTCCTGCAGACGTGCGTGTGTTCGAACCGCTTCCTGGTGCAGAGCAAGATCCACGATGTGTTCGTGGAGAAGCTCTGCCGAGCGATGGACGCCGAACTCGTGCTGGGTCACGGCTCGGAGCCCAGCACCACGCAGGGCCCGCTGATCAACAACAGAGCTGCAGAGAAGGTGAACCACAAGCTACTCGAGATGTAGTCACGGGAGTTTCACTCACAGCTACGGGTCGACAGGGAGAACCAGACGTATCAGCATGTAGTGACTCTACTTTAAAGAGTCCTCTCCTGATGTTCAGGTGTATATCAGTATGTAGTGTCTCTACTTTAAAGAGTCCTCTCCTGCTGATGTTCAGGTGTATATCAGTATGTAGTGTCTCTACTTTAAAGAGTCCTCTCCTGCTGATGTTCAGGTGTATATCAGTATGTAGTGTCTCTACTTTAAAGAGTCCTCTCCTGCTGATGTTCAGGTGTATATCAGTGTGTAGTGTCTCTACTTTAAAGAGTCCTCTCCTGCTGATGTTCAGGTGTATATCAGTATGTAGTGTCTCTACTTTAAAGAGTCCTCTCCTGCTGATGTTCAGGTGTATATCAGTATGTAGTGTCTCTACTTTAAAGAGTCCTCTCCTGCTGATGTTCAGGTGTATATCAGTATGTAGTGTCTCTACTTTAAAGAGTCCTCTCCTGCTGATGTTCAGGTGTATATCAGTATGTAGTGTCTCTACTTTAAAGAGTCCTCTCCTGCTGATGTTCAGGTGTATATCAGTATGTAGTGTCTCTACTTTAAAGAGTCCTCTCCTGCTGATGTTCAGGTGTATATCAGTATGTAGTGTCTCTACTTTAAAGAGTCCTCTCCTGCTGATGTTCAGGTGTATATCAGTATGTAGTGTCTCTACTTTAAAGAGTCCTCTCCTGCTGATGTTCAGGTGTATATCAGTATGTAGTGCCTCTACTTTAAAGAGTCCTAGTGTCTCTACTTTAAAGAGTCCTCTCCTGCTGATGTCCAGGTGTATATCAGTATGTAGTGTCTCTACTTTAAAGAGTCCTCTCCTGCTGATGTTCAGGTGTATATCAGTGTGTAGTGTCTCTACTTTAAAGAGTCCTCTCCTGTTGATGTTCAGGTGTATATCAGTGTGTAGTGTCTCTACTTTAAAGATTCCTCGTACGTGTCAAGCTACCTGGTGATGAACCTGGTTCTGGTTCTGATGGTGTGTACGCTGTGTGCAGGTGGAGGCCCAGATCTCGGACGCGGTGTCCCGGGGGGCGAAGGTTCTGCGGGGGGGGAAGCGTCTGGACGGCTCCTTCGTGCAGCCCACGCTCCTCACTGACGTCTCCACAGACATGATCTGCACCCGGGAGGAGACCTTCGGCCCGCTGCTGCCCGTCATCAGGTCTGAGACACTCATAAAGCTGTTGGATCTGTTTGATACTTTGAGACTGAGAAGTCTCCCTGGTCCCCGGCTTGAGCTTCAACCTCAGGATCCATGTGGTTGGATCTTTAAAAAAAATGTTAGAAAAATGTCCCTTAAAAAAAAAAATGTCCCAAAAAGATTCTGACTTTTTCTCAAAATTCTGACTTTTTCTCAAAAATATCAACATTTTGACTTTTTCCCAAAATGATGATTTTTTTCTCAAAAATATCAAAATTCAGACTAATTCTCAAAAATATCAAAATTCGGACTTGTTCTCAAAAATATCAAAATTCGGACTTTTTCTCAAAAATATCAAAATTCGGACTTTTTCTCAAAAATCGGACTTTTTCTCAAAAATATCAAAATTCGGACTTTTTCTCAAAATTCGGACTTTTTCTCAAAAATATCAAAAATCGGACTTTTTCTCAAATATCAAAATTCGGACTTTTTCTCAAAAATTCGGACTTTTTCTCAAAATTCGGACTTTTCTCAAAAATATCAAAATTTGGACTTTTTCCTCAAATTCTGACTTTCACTAAATTTTGACTTTTTCACAAAATTCGGACTTTATCTCAAAATTATGACTTTTTCTTAAAATTATGACTTTTTCTCAAAATATCAAAATTATGACTTTTTCTAAATACTTCAAAACATGTTAATAATCTCACTGGTCCCCGGCTTGAGCTTCAACCTCAGGATCCATGTATCTGTGGTCCTCTCCAGAAGGGAAGCAGTCATCACATACAGAGACTAATTCCTGAGCAGTGTCCTTCACATGCTGATATCTAGAGAGGGAGCTACACAGTCACAAGATGGAGGAACAGAAAGCAGTATCAATGTTTACTTCAGATCAGCTCCACGTCAGAAATGAGCATGCTTGATGTCTCTCTCCATAGAGGCTGAACCATCATGTTAATCACATAGCTATCATCTGCCTCAAGCAGTCCTGATGCTCTTCCAGGTCATCTCACATCCTGTCATGTTCACAGCTCCAGTTGATACCTTTGTTAGCATGCTACTCTCATGTTGGAAGAGGACGTTCAGTGTTTTCCCAACAGTACACATCTGTAGTTCAGAAATGTCCTGTATTAGGAAACTATCAAATAAGGACATTGGCATCCTAACCTACCTTGCATACGGCTCAGAGTTGATGTCACCACACTGAATTAAATAAACCAAAGATCAAACCAGCACTTTTGAAACGACATTTATTGTTGTGTCATTTTTCTATTTTACTGTAAATGTTTCTCTGGCAGAAAGCCATGTCACAGGACCGGTACATGACCTCTTTAAATAAAATACGAGGCACAGCATTAGCAAATTAAGAGACAATTAAATATTTATTTAGTAAAAATATATCATTTATTTTATAGAAAGATTCTAGTAAAATATATTCTATTAAATGTGATATAATAGTAGTCAAATAATTATTGTACACATGGATCCAATAATGACCTTTTTTACAAACCTTAAAACGAAAGAGAAAAATCTAAACAGAGAATAAATTATATGTATTTTGTGTATATATTCAATCCAATGCCATCATGTGTCTGTAACATATTTCTATATATTCCTGTAGCTTAGTAAGACTGGATATTGTAAAGTACTCAATATGTTTGCTGTGTATGATTTAGAATTGGTAAATACTTGCTGCTAATGTTAATTATCTTTTTTAAATATATTTACTCAAATAATGCTCGACAACACGCTGCTGGAACAAAATCATTTCCCAATTTGGGAACAATAAAGTATCTGTCTATAATGCACCTGCTATGGATGTTTGTCGTCAAGGTAGCGCTTTTATAAAAACAGTTCAAATGTGTTACGAAATACAAACTACAGATGTTTGTGGGTTCCAGGTTTGACACAGAGGAGGAAGCTCTGGCCATCGCCAACGCTTCTAACGTCGGGCTGGCAGGTGAGTTGCTTATACAAAAAAGTCAGATGTGTTCTTCTACTTGTCATCAAATTGAAATGTATAGCAGGGTCTCCAGCACATAGAAGCTGCCGGATGCTAAGCTGCAGGTGTCGGGACATTTGCACAACATTACGTTAATTAGGATTATCGCCATGTAAAAAAGAAAAAATGGCTTGGCCGATTTGGACGGTTCTGGAGTGGTTCTGGAGTGGTTCTGGGGGTTAGTGAGGATGCTGAATCCATTTCTGACATTTCCAGGATCCACAATGACAGATTTAACCAGAAAGTGGCCATATCTGTTCTCTCTGTGGACTGATGTGGACTACCGTGAGCAGAGTTGGACCATTGGATATAGAGAGCACACGATGAACATGATTACCTCTACTGTGGACTAGGGATGCCAGCTATTATTCGAATATTCGCTCCAGTCTCCATAATCGAATATTATTTTTAAAAATCGATTTTTTTTAATTTATTTATTTTTATTATTATTTATGTTTTTTTTTTTTTTTTCTGGCTTAGTTTCAACCAAAATATATATAAATATATATATGCTAATAATAGTAATAGTATTAATAATTGTAAATGGTCATTGGTCACACCACCAGTTTGTTTTACTGTAAACTTGGAGGAAGCCTGCGCCCCCACCCCCCTCTCCCTCACACGTGCGACTAAAGATGAACAAAGCGGCAGGTAAAAAGAGTTCCTCCTCGTGGAACTACTTCGAACTTACAAGTCCAAAGGAAGTTAAATGCAAGCTCTGCGAAAAGACGTTGGTCTATCACAGCTCAACCTCAACAATGCGTTGGCATTTGAGTGCGAAGCACGCCAAAGAGGTTACGGAGAAAGACGCAGCACAGCCGGCCATTACCAACTTCACTTCAAGGCCACGTCGTTGTGATGACATGCTTGTTGTTTGTACTGTTAAACATGTTACAGTAAAGAAAACAACGGAATTCCTTTTTTTTTTTTTCTCTCTCCCGCGGGGGGGGGGGGGGGGTCGAGTCGAATAATCGATTATTATTCGCCAGGGCTGCCGAATAATCGATTTTGATCATGGTCAGTTTCTGGCAACCCTACTGTGGACACAATTAGATAAGCAATCAGTCCAATCCAGAGTCTCCTAAATCTTCCAAATCGACCCTAAATTAATCAAAGATCAGTCCACAGAGAGAACGACTTTGTGGTTAAAACTGCAATTCTGAATCTTGATAAATGTCAGAAATGGACTCGGCATCAAGACATCTCAATAACCCCCAACACCACTCCAAACTGGTCCAAATCAGCCAGTCTGCATAGGATATAATGCTAATTGATGCTAATTAACGCAACCTTGCTAATTATACAACTCGTCCAACATCTGCAGGTTAGCATCCGGCAGTTTCTAGCGTTAAACTTTGTGGTATCGACATGGCAGGGTTCACAACAGGACTCCTGCCTGAAATCAATCGACAACTTTGTTAATCCTGCAAGGGGCGATTGGTTATGAGCCGCTTGTGTCACGTTCACAGGCGGGAAGAAAGCACACGGCGGATACACCCCTGGATGTGGGTCATTCCGGTTTACACTATAACGCTGTGATGTTCCTGTCCTCAGGGTACTTCTTCTCGCAGGACGTGAGTCAGATCTGGCGCGTGGCGGAGGCGTTGGAGGTGGGGATGGTGGGAGTGAACGAAGGCCTCCTGTCCACCGCGGAGGCCACGTTCGGGGGGGTCAAACAGTCCGGGTTGGGCCGCGAAGGCTCCAAATACGGCGTGGACGAGTATCTGGAGGTCAAGTACATGTGCTTCGGAGGCCTCAAACCCTGAAGGGAGGCAGCAGGGAAATACAATCCAAGTATAAGTGCAGTAATCTGTCAAGGTGGTCATACCTGTGGATCTCAGGTTCTTAAATTAACTTAACGTACCTGTGACCAACGCATCTAAAATAACCCCTTTTTAAATTTCAGCTTCTTGACTACCTTTTGAAGAACTTTAAGTTTAAGTAAATTAGTATGTTTTCACTAATCGGAAAATAGCTCGTTAGGAACGTTTTTTTTCAAAGGAAATTGTCTTTCGGGCAACGATTTTATTTCGTCAGCTATATTGATTTCTTGGGTTTTAGTCTTTATGATTCAAATCACAACAAAGTCAATCAAAAATCAGTTTTATGAAAGACATGTTTTTAGAACCTGTGACCTTGAGCTATGCAGTCTACCGTTACATCCCATGACCTGAGGGGAATACTCTCTTCCGATTGGCTAGAGTTGCTGCCTCTGTAAATCTTTCCAGTTTTTCCAAATTACAATAACTAACGGATTTACCATTAACTTTCAAAGAGTGGAAAAAAGCAGTTTTAGATCTGTTGCTGAACAAGAGATTAATAAGTTAGTGGTAAACTCCGTCTACAGCCAACATGAAGTATGTCGTTTTACAAAAAAGGCTACATGGATAATATAAAGACTTAAAGGAGCTTTTGTATCGTTGTTAAAGCTAGTTGGCTCTACGCATACATCGTAAAGACCTTAAAATGCTTCAGGTGGTTAGTAAACATAAAACAAGATACTTGGACAAGTGAGATGTATACTTTATTATCATTTTCAAAAGAGAAAAACATTTGAACATGATGGAAAAACGTATTAAAATAAAGTCATTTAAGAGTGGGACAGACGTGCTAACGTTAGCGTAACCTATATATTAGGGCTGTGCGATTATGGCAAAAATCATTATCACGATTATTTTGGTCAATAATTGATATCACGATTATTAAAAACGAGTATCCATTTACTTTGAAAACATCCATTTATTGAAAAAAAAAAGTGAACCGTATGTTTTTAAGAGTTGATTAACCTGAACTTTAAGTTTAATTCAACTGAAAAAAATAAAATAATTAATAATAATAACTACATTTTTTTTTTTTTAATTAAAAATAATAATCGTTTTATTTCGATTACTTTGTTTTCGTAATCGTTGCAAGCCAAAATCGTAATCGTGATTAAAATACGATTAATTGCACAGCCCTACTATCTATCTATCTATCTATCTATCTATCTATATATATATATCTCTATATATATATCTATATATATATATATATATCATCCAGGACCTGAGTGGAGCTTTATATAATATGACCTGTGACACAACAATGCAGTTAATGCTGATAACTATCCCTGTAAGACGGGTTGCTGCTGTTCAGTAATGAGCTAGTTAGCGTTAGCAGCTTACATGAGAGCAGAGAAATCAGACGGTTGCTGAGGACATCACATAACACTAAACTCTACCCAATCAGAATCCAGTATTTTGTGACGATGAAGCAAATGTTGGTAGTGGCCGAACGGTTATACGTTATATTGTCATTATTTAAAACACCGGATTGAGTACAAAAACCTCCTCAAACCCACCTGTGCAGACCAGCCCCCCTGCAGTGCTACGTGTCCCGCATCGCTGTACCGTTGTACCGTTTTTAAGAATACTCCGAATGGTAAGGTGTCCTTGGGTGCTTTGTGAGGCGCCTCTAAATAAAATGTATTTTAGTATGTGTGACATCCATATTTTTCCATTCAGAAATATCTCAATAACCAATTGGTGGATTACATGGTAACCAAGGCAATAACAATAACTCAGATTTGATGAGGAGGGACACAAGTGGATGGTCTCGGTAGCACAAAGGTCTTTGTTTAGAACGGTAAAGAAGCTGCACACTTGGCCGTGGTGGAAAAGGGATTCTTCATGATTAAATTACTTTTGTATGCTGACATTTGATTACTTTGGGATGCATGGTATGTGTGTATTAGTGTGTATAAATTATTAGCAAGATTATGAAGTCCTTAAAACATAGTTTTTTTTTGCTAAAACATGTTCAAAAGTACAATAGGCGCTTTCACACCAAGTACTTTTCCCCTGAGGGAGGATTACGCAAATTAAGCTGCTGAAGACACTTCTTCTTCTTCTTCTTCGGGTTTACTGGCAGGCCGCAAACAACTTCACGGCGTATACTGCCACCCGGAGGCTCCGGGACTTCGGTGGCAGTAAATCGCCACCCGAAGTCCCGGGTAAATCGCCAGAACGCCGACACCTCCTCATCTCCACCGCTCCCACGTTTTATTTTGTGTTGCCATAAGTTAGTCTCTCTCCGTTGGTGCGCTGGGCTAATGCTAATAATGCTAATGCGAGCAAATAAAATGGCGGGTTCACAAACACTTTTTGGAGTTTTACGGGGCGTGGTTTGCAATTCGGGGAAGGTTCCCGATCCCCGATCTTTTTGGTGTGAACGCAAAATCCCAGGAACTATTCCTGGGAAAAGTACTCCGGTGTGAAAGCGCCTATTAAGATAATCCTTTATTGATCCAGTGTGGACATTTGCAAATAAATGAATGACTTTAAAAGTGGAACACATGGCCCTAAGGTTTGTTAGGCATGCGTCTAGTTTTTAAGAAGAAATACATGTTGGCATCTCTCTGTGATGTAATGACTATTGTAGTTTCATAAAAACCTTGTAACTGTAGGGTGATGTTGTTCGGCAGGTTTCCCCCCCCGCCCAATTATGGTTCCCAAAGTGCCATGTAACTGACTTTTTGTAATTAGTTGTATGGATCTTGCCTTTTTTTTGTGATTAAATATTGCTTTAATGTCATTGTTATATTTAATGTAAAAATAAAAATATTAATTTTTGTATTTCTGACTTTAGATATGAATCAAATATTAAAAGAGGAAATTGTTATATTACATGTTGTCGTTTTTTTTAATGGTATGTAACAGATTATTTTTTGCCCAAATAATTTTCGGAAGAAGAAATATACCCTTAATCTATGGAAGCCCATTTCCGCCACTTGAAAAAAATAAAATCCCCATGAAAAGTCATAATTATGAGATAAAAAGTCATGAGATAAGAAGTGCGCATGCACTGCAGTGGCGCTGTCTTCAAAGGTCCCTTCATCACCTTGCTGCTCTCCACCATGCAAACAGCATCTATCTAGTCCTAAATAAGGTAACTATTACAGGTGACTTTTGTAAATGTTAGATGTTACATATAGCCTATATTGCAGCTAAACTACAACAATGCAGTTCATAGCTTTGACATTACCTGTTATGAATATAATATATATGCCTATAGTTTTGTGGTAACGTTCACGGGTTAGAGTTAGAGCAACTCACAGCAGCAGTATGCCTACACTATTGTCATTAGTGGCGTGAACGTTACCACAAAACTATAGGCATATATATTATATTCATAACAGGTGATGTCAAAGCTATGAACTGCATTGTTGTAGTTTAGCTGCAATATAGGCTATATGTAACATCTAACATTTACAAAAGTCACCTGTAATAGTTACCTTATTTAGGACTAGATGCCGTTTGCATGGTGGAGAGCAGCAAGGTGATGAAGGGACCTTTGAAGACAGCGCCACTGCAGCGCATGCGCACTTCTTATCTCATAATGACTTTTTATCTCATGACTTTTATCTCATGACTTTCTATCTCATTATTTCGAATTTCTTATCTCATAATTATGACTATCTCATAATTTCGACTTTCTTATCTCAATGACTTTTCATGGGGATTTTATTTTTTTCAAGTGGCGGAAATGGGCTTCCATATTAATCCTTAATGGTCCCACAGAGGGTACATGTACATTCTGCATTTTACCCACCCTAGTGTTAGTTAATGAAATTAAAGCCACTTATCCGTTCCAGTGTTTTCCCTACTGTATATTACTCTGTCCGCCGTTAACTGCCGTATATCAATGAATGACGAAAGTGTCAGTGGTTAGTTCAAGTCAGTAATCATACATACAGTCTGAGGGATGTTTTTATAAACTTCTCAGGTCAGATTAACAGAACAAGTGAAGTGAACATAACGTTGTGTGTAGCCTACAGGTTATAAACTCGGCTCAGTAAAGCACATGCTGAAAACGGATTCTGTGTCAAGATAGTCTGCTCCTCCTCTATCAACCAGCTGTACATCCTTCTCCATCAGATTACTCCATCTCCATCTGCGATTAGTTTGTTTACCATCCAGGTGAACAGTATGGCCGCTGCCCGTGTTCAGCCCACCAGTGACCGTTGACTCTAATACAATCTTTGGAGAATTAAGGAGGAATTAAACTTCATCAGTCGGTGCCTTAATCCAACGTTTTGTTACTAAACAACACTGAACAAGCAACAAAGAACAGGATTGAACAACATTCACATTTGCACAACTCAAAAACGGATGAACATGTTGTAACTAGTAAGCTAACAAGCTAGCCGCTGTCAGCTAGGCTAGCAGTTTCACCCTGCATCTAGGCGTTGTGCTAAGCTAGGCTAACTGGGTCCTGAACTGGCAACACACTCACAGCATTTCGTGTTATTATAGTCACAAAATTAATCTATTGATTCCGCCATTTTGTTTCGTGTCACAACGATTTTAAAAGCAATGTATTTCTATTGGTAGTATGTTTCGTGCCTGCACCAAATAATAACACAGAAGGAAATACAAAATGACAAAAATACAGGTTTCAGTCTTCTGAGGCTCTTTGCCCCATTTCTTTTCCTCCCAGACGGCAAAAAAACTCTGACATTATACAATTTAAAATAAAAGGGATAGGCTTAGGGTAAGATATTGAGTAAGAAAATGTTTTTATGAACCACACAGCTTCACACAAACACACGGGTCTTCCAAGACCCGACCGGACATGCAGGCACGAAACATACTACCAATAGAAACACATTGCTTTTCAAATCGTTCTGTGTGACACGAAAAAAAATGCGAAAATCGTGTTGGTGAACACGAATCAATAGATTAAATTCATTTTGTGACTATAACACGAAATGCCGTGTTTATATAAAGAAATAGGATTAGTTTAGCGTTGAAGTTTATAAACTCAGATTTTGCTTTTTGGCATTTCTTATAGGCTACTTAAATTCTAGGTGCCCTTAGCTAAAATTAATTGTGTAGGTTCAGCTCTCTTTGTGTTCACTAATTAGCATAGTTAAGATAGAGTTAGCTTAAAGTTACATTGCATTTAGCTGACGCTTTTATCCAAAGCGACTTACAATAAGTACATTCGACCAGGAAGACACAACCTTGAAGAAAACAGAATCATAAAGTACATCAGGTTTCATAGAGCCAAGTATTTCAAGTGCCACTCAACTGGCTTTAGAGGAGCCAGTCCTTTATTAGTATATAAGTGCTCTGTCAGCAGTTCTTTGTTAGTAAGCTGGCTCATAGATGATGATTGCTGGTTCTCTCATTTAGAAACTACTCTTGGATAAACTTTCTTGTTGGCTAGCAAGAAACAACATGTCAATCAGAAAGGTGAGTTGGTGGAAGGTGGGTAATTTCTGTTTGGAAGTGCGTGGCTAGCAGTTGTCTTCCTGCTAAACTAGGCTACACATGTTCATTATGACAATACCATGAAGTACCCATTGTTTTGTGTGTTTGGTTAGCAGAGGGTTTAACCTCAATAAATACTGGACAATTGTGTCTACGCTTTGGGTATCATTACGTTTAGTTACAGTTAGCTTTCAGGTCTGTTACCTTAGAGATGGCTTAATGTCACCTTCAAATCAGGGCTCTCTAAACCAAAATTAGCTTGTTAGATACTAAATGTAAATCAGACAGATTTGGAGTTGTTGGAAAGTGGATCGTTTCTGTTTTGAGGTTGAGCTAGGCGAAACACATTGTGGACTTTGTAAAGGTAAGGATTGAAATGAAGTAAAGTTTATTTTTGTCATGAACAAGTGGCCTGCCAAAGCAGTAATCATAGCTGGATAGCTGTGACGAATCCTAACATGTGTTTACTTTGAGATAAAGCCATTCATTGAATTAGCTTCCAGACCAGTTAGCATCTTGGTCCAGCTGGCTAACAGTTGGAGGACATTTGGATAGATTGGTGACTAGCTTGTGGCTAACAAGACACAACGTGCAAGACTTGGAGATGTTGAGTGTGGAGCTGAAAAGATTATTCGATAGGCTGAAGAGTTGGTAATTATTATAATAAATAAATAAATAAATCGCGAACTTTTTAGTTAATCGATGAATCAATCTAACTTCTAATATATTTCCCCCTATGACAGATATTTTTGGGATTTGTGGACAAAATAAAACATTTGAGGATGTCATTATGGGCTTTAGGAAACCCTCCATTTCATGACATCTAATAAAAAATGAATAACTGATGGAGAAATTGCCAATACAAATAATTGTTAGTTGTAGCTCAAAGGTTTTCTCTTTTGTTGAAGCTCCGATAGCAGTTGCCCCTTAGCTTGCAGAAGTTGTGCTAAGCTAGGCTAACACATCCTGGTACTCTCTCTGTACAACCTCCCCTTCTGACCCTTGGGACGATTTCCCAAAATGTCTGATTCTTCTTTAAATGTCTTATTTAGAAGTCTTCATTTCAAGACACAGGCCCTTGAGGTTGTCTTCTTGTAAAGCATCTTCCACATTTCTTTAGGACAAAATGTGGAAGTTCCAAACCCGTGTTGTTCTTCGTAAGGAGTCGCAGGTTTTTCCTCCAGGCATTACGTCCTGAAACGGGACACTGGTCAATTCAACTGACCTTACAGAAAAAGGGGTTCTGGGAAATGAAGTCCTTTGAACTGTAAGAAGTTAAATCTCTCGCCCAAGCCTCCAGGAAGTGCTCCGGACTCTGAGGAAAATATTCGTTGTGTCCAAACGGCGGTACTACAACTTCTGTATCAGTCCGTGACGTCACCCGGCCCAGAAATACTTTTTCCCATTGACTAACATGGAGAAAGAGACGTCTGTAAATCAGAGGGTAATTGTTTAAACTAAATAAACTACCCAGGATGAACTATTTTAGGGCCCTGATTAGAATCATTCGGTCCTTAAAGTTTAAAAATGCACTAAAAACCGAATCCAGATTTATTTTCTCTCTCCATTCATTCTACTGAGGGGGCTTAATTACAGGGGGCGGGGCTTAGTGTCAGGAGGCGGGGCTTAAGCGGAAACTCAACTGCGCTCTATGAGCTACATACAGGTACTTCTGCTCTCACAGCAAGGCATGATGGGTAATCTGTGACGTTTTGCTCTCGAGAATGTCAGGCCATTTTGTCCTCATGAGCCAATGAGCAGCTCTCACAGGAAAGAACAGGCTGTATCCAGTTCTTATTAAACATCCGTGGTCTCCCTGCCAAGAGTGCAAACATCACAGACGAGTCCCGTTTCGTCACCAGGGGGTCAGCTGTCCGTCACCCGAAGGCGTTTCCGTTGCGCGCGGCGCTGGCGCTGGTCCGGTTCCTGCTGCGGACGGGTCGCTCTCGGCTGAAGATGGTGTCCTGGTCGCTGTCCAGCTCCGACTCGGACATCATGAGGCTGGAGTTGTGCTCCGTGCTGCGGTGTTTGATACCTGCAGAGAGGGGAGATGTTTCATCATTAACCTCTTGAGCCCTGGGCCCTAACCCTCAGGCTGTAGAAGTGTCAGAATCGTAATAGATGTGGGTTGTGTTAACTCTAACCCGGAGGCTGGGGGCGATAGGGCTGAAGAGGTTAACCCTGGCACTCTACTAAGGACAATTTAATTCAGTTTATAGTGTTGTATTCAGTGGATTTACTCAATGAGTATTTCCATGTTATGCTACTGTGTACTGCTACTCCTCTACAGTTCAGAGGTACATGGTGTACTTTTCCTCCACTACATGTATGGAATACCTTTAGTTACTTCACAGATGTGAATGAATGATGTGAAATATAACCAAGTGTTGAATCAGACTTTAATTCCACCTGGAGTGAATCCACCAGCTACCCTGCAGTCTACAAAGTACTTCAGACTAGCTGCACCTTCACCAGCTACCCTGCAGTCTACAAAGTACTTCAGACTAGCTGCACCTTCACCAGCTACCCTGCAGTCTACAAAGTACTTCAGACTAGCTGCACCTTCACCAGCTACCCTGCAGTCTACAAAGTACTTCAGACTAGCTGCACCTTCACCAGCTCCCCTGCAGTCTACAAAGTACTTCAGACTAGCTGCACCTTCACCAGCTACCCTGCAGTCTACAAAGTACTTCAGACTAGCTGCACCTTCACCAGCTTTGAGAACACTTTCATGATCAATCTTTATAAAACATATCATATATATTATTCTGAAATGGACCAATCTGCACAACGACTACTTTCACTGTCTTTCACTATATTTAGATGAGAATACTTTCTACTTTCACTTGAGGAACATTTTGAATGCAGGACTTTTACTGTAACAGAGTATTCCTACACTCTGGTACTTCTACTTTTACTCAAGTACAATATCTGAGTACTTCTACTTTTACTCAAGTACATGATTTGAGTACTTCTACTTTTACTCAAGTACAAGATCTGAGTACTTCTACTTTAACTCAAGAACAAGATCTGAGTACTTCTACTTTAACTCAAGTACAAGATCTGAGTACTTCTACTTTTACTCAAGAACAAGATCTGAGTACTTCTACTTTAACTCAAGAACAAGATCTGAGTACTTCTACTTTTACTCAAGTACAAGATCTGAGTACTTCTACTTTAACTCAAGAACAAGATCTGAGTACTTCTACTTTAACTCAAGTACAAGATCTGAGTACTTCTACTTTTACTCAAGAACAAGATCTGAGTACTTCTACTTTAACTCAAGAACAAGATCTGAGTACTTCTACTTTTACTCAAGTACCAGATCTGAGTACTTCTACTTTTACTCAAGTACTAGATCTGAGTACTTCTTCTTTTACTCAAGTACAAGATCTGAGTACTTCTACTTTTACTCAAGTACTAGATCTGAGTACTTCTTCTTTTACTCAAGTACAAGATCTGAGTACTTCTACTTTTACTCAAGAACAAGATCCGAGTACTTCTACTTTTACTCAAGTACAAGATCTGAGTACTTCTACTTTTACTCAAGTACAAGATCTGAGTACTTCTACTTTTACTCAAGAACAAGATCTGAGTACTTCTACTTTCACTCAAGTACAAGATCTGAGTACTTCTACTTTTACTCAAGTACAAGATCTGAGTACTTCTACTTTTACTCAAGTACAAGATCTGAGTACTTCTACTTTTACTCAAGTACAAGATCTGAGTACTTCTACTTTTACTCAAGTACAAGATCTGAGTACTTCTACTTTTACTCAAGAACAAGATCTGAGTACTTCTACTTTTACTCAAGTACAAGATCTGAGTACTTCTACTTTTACTCAAGTACAAGATCTGAGTACTTCTACTTTTACTCAAGTACAA
This sequence comes from Chaenocephalus aceratus, assembly GCA_023974075.1. NCBI lineage: Eukaryota > Metazoa > Chordata > Actinopteri > Perciformes > Channichthyidae > Chaenocephalus > Chaenocephalus aceratus. The sequence continues at coordinate 15,935 of JAMFTG010000235.1, read as the reverse complement.
GATCTGAGTACTTCTACTTTTACTCAAGTACAAGATCTGAGTACTTCTACTTTTACTCAAGTACTAGATCTGAGTACTTCTACTTTTACTCAAGAACAAGATCTGAGTACTTCTACTTTTACTCCAGTACAAGATCTGAGTACTTCTACTTTTTCTCAAGAACAAGATCTGAGTACTTCTACTTTTACTCAAGTACTAGATCTGAGTACTTCTACTTTTACTCAAGAACAAGATCTGAGTACTTCTACTTTTACTAAAGAACAAGATCTGAGTACTTCTACTTTTACTCAAGTACAAGATCTGAGTACTTCTACTTTTACTCAAGTACTAGATCTGAGTACTTCTACTTTTACTCAAGTACAAGATCTGAGTACTTCTACTTTTACTCAAGAACAAGATCTGAGTACTTCTACTTTTACTCAAGTACCAGATCTGAGTACTTCTACTTTTACTCAAGTACTAGATCTGAGTACTTCTTCTTTTACTCAAGTACCAGATCTGAGTACTTCTACTTTTACTCAAGTACTAGATCTGAGTACTTCTTCTTTTACTCAAGTACAAGATCTGAGTACTTCTACTTTTACTCAAGTACAAGATCTGAGTACTTCTACTTTTACTCAAGTACAAGATCTGAGTACTTCTACTTTTACTCAAGTACAAGATCTGAGTACTTCTACTTTTACTCAAGTACTAGATCTGAGTACTTCTACTTTTACTCAAGTACTAGATCTGAGTACTTCTACTTTTACTCAAGTACAAGATCTGAGTACTTCTACTTTCACTCAAGTACAAGATGTGAGTACTTCTACTTTTACTCAAGTACAAGATCTGAGTACTTCTACTTTTACTCAAGTACAAGATCTGAGTACTTCTACTTTAACTCAACGACTACTTTTACTTCTTAAATCAGAGTACTTTCTTGACCGCTGCAGTAACCTCCCAGCATGCATCAGGTTCTCACTCTGAAGGGACTCACTGAATTTGGGTCTGAGCTCCAGCCTCTCCTGCTCGTCCATGTTGTCCAGGATGGTGTATTTGGTTTTCCTCCTCGGCCCCTTCTGTCTCCTCCTGATCGGAAAAGCGTTAGCATGCTAATGTGAACACAGACCATATTACTTCCAGAACAGTCGGGCGTTGTTTCTGACAGCAACGTGGATAAAGAAGTTCTGCTAACAGTCTCTCTATATTCAACTGGTCCTACATCCCGTCATTAAACCGTTAAACCCTCCGTCCTTAACCAAATCCACCTTTTACTTCCTTTGCCCTCCTGAAATATAAATCCTTAACATATGTCTCTGTTAAACGCATACAAGACTAACACTACTATTTAAAAGGCAATCAGCGTATAAGACTATGTTTTAAATGATAATTTCACACGACACCTGTCAGCGACCAGGGGTGGGTCGTAACGGAATACATGTGGCGGCGTCACGTGATCAGAATACACACATACAGTAACTGTATTCAGCTCGCGATACATTTGAGAAACGAGTAATCTGATTACAGTTACTTCCGTAAACCTGAAGTGAATACATTTCGGATTACTTATTGGAATTATTGGTGGAAAGATTTCCTCTCAACATTTAATATTCATTACTAAAGGAACAGCCGAATCATCAGAGCGCACACAACCTATTGCCGCCGCAGATGGACCAAAAAGCGAGCGTTTGAACAAAATGTGTGGGTTCGCTCGCTCGGTGAAACGATAACGACGAAACATGGAGGTGTGTGTAGAGGTGTGTGTAGAGGTGTGTGTGGTTAAAACACATCAGCCACCGCTCTTTAGCCTTTCTAATGATTCTGAAGGTAAACACAGGGAAGGCGGTGCGTGGAAGGCGGTGCGTGGAAGGAGGTGCGTGGAAGGAGGTGCGTGGAAGGCGGTGCGTGGAAGGCGGTGCGTGGAAGGAGGTGCGTGGAAGGCGGTGCGTGGAAGGCGGTGCGTGGAAGGAGGTGCGTGGAAGGCGGTGCGTGGAAGGCGGTGCGTGGAAGGAGGTGCGTGGAAGGAGGTGCGTGGAAGGCGGTGCGTGGAAGGCGGTGCGTGGAAGGAGGTGCGTGAAAGGAGGTGCGTGGAAGGAGGTGCGTGGAAGGCGGTGCGTGGAAGGCGGTGCGTGGAAGGCGGAGCGTGAAAGGCGGTGCGTGGAAGGCGGTGCGTGGAAGGCGGTGCGTGGAAGGCGGTGCGTGGAAGGCGGTGCGTGGAAGGCGGTGCGTGGAAGGCGGAGCGTGGAAGGCGGAGCGTGGAAGGCGGTGCGTGGAAGGCGGTGCGTGAAAATCGGGAAGGCGGTGCGCGGAAGGCGGTGCGTGGAAGGCGGTGCGTGGAAGGCGGTGCGTGAAAGGCGGTGCGTGAAAGGCACTGCGCGCTCGTCTTCTCAGAGGCGGAGTTAACCCTCCCGCTGCCTCCTGGCGCTGCAGAGAGGTCATGAAGTGAAGGAGGTTTTCCTTCTATAAAACAGCTGTGGGCAGCAGATACTGTGAGAGTCACAGACATGAATTCATAGATCAAGGCAGACTGGTGCATACACTCCTGTTTTGCCAATCCGGTGCTTAAACAAATATAGCTCTACACCCCTGGCCGAAATGTCCTTAAAATGAAGTCCGAGTTCGACATTTTAATTCATGTCCTGGCAACACTGGCAGGACAGAAGGCGACACGCCCGTTCTAAGCCGTGTCCTCTCTCCTCACATCCCAAGCTGCATCCCCAACAAGTGTATTATGTTGTTACATCGTTTCAGATGTGATGTTTCAGTTGTGCTCTTGATAAGCCATTAAAACAGTAAAACACGTTCAGTTTCCTTTTGCTTTGTGTGTCTCCTGTTCACCAAAACATCCATCTGTGATGCAAAGAGAAAGTAATCCAAAAGTAATCTAAAAGTTACGTTTTTAAGACACGTAACTGTAACTGTATTCGGATTACTTTCAGAGCCATGTAATCAGTAATCAGTAACTGATTACATTTACAAAGTAACCCTCCCAACCCTGGCAGCAACACAGGGTAGCAGGTGTGTGTGATCAGAGTGTGTGTGTGTGTGTGTGTTCACCTCCTGCAGCAGCAGATGAAAGTCCAGCTGACGGAGACGATGAAGACCATGAGCAGGAAGCTGGTCAGGATGACGTACAGCACCCTCCACTCTGCCAGGAGGAGAGGCAACATTACATCACGGGGTAGGAGTGGTGTTGGGGGTTAGTGAGGATGCTCAATCCATTTCTGACATTTGTAGGATCAACAATGTCAGGTTTAACCAGAGGCCATATCTGTACTCTGTGGACTGATTCTGCTACACGTTGGGTCGATTAGGAAGATGTAGGGGACTCTGGATGATCTGGATTGAACAGATTGCTTATTTAATTGAAAATAAAGTGTCCACAGTAGAGGTAATAATGTCCATCTTGTGCTCTCTATGTCCAATGGTCCAACTCTACTCGTGGTAGTCAGAATCAGTCCACAGAGAGAACAGATATGACTCTCTGGTTGAAACTGACCTTTCTGATCCTGAGAAATGGATTGAGCATCCTCGATAACCCTGACACTCCAAAACGGCCAATGCATTTCTGACCTGTTGGAGGCTACAGTAGGCTATAACGCTAACTAACGCAATCTATACCAATCGTGCTAATGTCCCAACATCTGCAGGTTAGCATCCAGCTGTTTCTATGAGCTGGAGACCCTAGTATACAGGGCCGGCCCTAGGCATAGGCAGTATCGGTGAATGCTAAGGGTGCATCAACCCATAGGGGGCGCCAGGAAAAAAAAGTTAGAAATTAAAAAAATATTTTTTTTTAAATTTCATAACAACACAATTTCCCGATTTTGGATCAACAAAGTACATCTTATTATCTTATACTAACAGAACTACGTATATATTGCGTACAGCGCCCATAAACTCTGGCACACCCCCCCCTCAAATAAAGTTGAACTGCCCAGGTCCCAGTAAAAACCAGAGGTTTAGGTGAAATTGTTATTTTTTTGAAATAATGGTTTTAATGTACAATTATAGGTTTGAATTTAAAAATATCCATAAAGAAAAATAAAATCTGCTTACAGTTCTGTTTCATCTGGGTGTTGAGAGATGTATCCATAGATCTACTAATGTTGCTCTCAAAGTGCACCAGATTGATGCTTTTAACTTCAATATTTAAAAAAAAAAAAGTCTTCCCAGGGGAGCATGCCCCCGGACCCCCCTAGAGGAGGTGAGGTCCCCCCCCCCCCACTTAAATCATGTTCACATGGATAGGAAACTAAATACAGTTGCACACATCTTGTGTCAATATCTTTCTGTGTTGGTGGTCATGCCACAACCGTGCACGTGCGAATCATAGTGAGTGTCTGCATTTTGGGGGGGGGGGGGGCGCTAGCTAAAATCTTGCCTAGGGCGGCAAATTGGTCAGGGCCGGCCCTGCTAGTATACATTTCTATCATAAAACGTACGGGTATTCAACATGTCCGGGTTCACAGCAGGACTCTGTGAGCTGCTCAACAGAAGAATTAGAGCGTGTATTTACCACAGTTGCTCTCTCCGTCGCCCAGGTATCGACGAACCAGGTTCTGGGTCCAGAACGGGTCGCAGGCACAGTCCTTAGAGATGGGATCACACTGACCGTGGCCCGAGCAGCGGAGCAGGCACACTGACCGGCGGAAAGAGAGAGGCAGGAAGCTGTGAGTCATGCTTGGTGTGCTGTTCCCTCTCAGTGTGTTCTCTGGGGGTTGCTAAGGCTGAAGTCCCCGTGCTCCCCCAGAGGCAGTTTCTTATACATCACAAAGTGGTGTTAATACGTGGAGATTATCCTGCTGAACTACACGTGTAAGTATCATAAACGTTTGTTTGATTATTTTCTGACATAATCCAAAATCACATGGAGGAATCCCATTGGACCAGGGGGATGCTGCCTTCAGGGTCCAACACGGAAACACTGTTTCAAGTTTCAAGGCTTTATTGTCATTAGCACATTAGCTACAGTGTAGATATGGCAATAAAAAAAAGTCCCAGGCTCCTCAGAGCATCATATGTGGGTCATTCCAGAATTGAAGAACAATTTAGATTTTTTGAAAAATGAACCTTTTATTTAAAAATTTAAAAATTTAAAAATTTAATTTTAAAATTGTTATGCATTTTGGAAAAAACAGATAATAAACCATCAAAAAAAGTGATTTGCCCAGCGAGGCATCACATGTATATTTTCCTGCTACTCTAATTATAGTAACCGGGTTGGAAATCAATGCTACTTTGAGCTCTAACCTCAGGAAGTATTGCTAGATGTAGCATGTACTTTCAAGGCAAGGACACACTTGGATATCTAACGCAAGATAACTTTGAAATGAATATCTTTATTCTGATAATATCAGTAACAGGGCTGAGTGGGTCGGAGTGCCACACTCTGTTAAGACTGAAAAGATTGTAAAAATATGAAAAATAAAAGAGAGGACTCAGTTGTGGTCTACCCATGGCACGAGCACATGGCTTGCTGATGTCACTTCCTGTGTGTCATCTGACTTACAGTTTGTTCACTTCCTGTGCCAATCTAAACAGGTTTGGGTAACAGGGTTGAACGCATGTTGAGGGACACACCTTCTGTGCAAAGTTACTGTTATCTAAAATATGTTTATGATTTAACAAATTAATTTTACCATTACAAGAGACATATATCAATAGAATAATACCAAAAAAAGTAAATAAAATCCCTATTTTAAATGTTTTGTTTGACAAGTTGGTCACCAAGAAGCGGGGACAAGAGAGAAATGCCATTTTAGGGGATGTTCGAGAGCTATTCGATCATTTAAATAATATTTTTTCTACAACTTTATAGACATTTTGTCTCAAGACAAGTATGTTCAACACAACAAGTGCATGTTTTAGCATTTTGGGCATGGATCATTAGATTCTTTATATGGGGGACATGAAATTCTGGAATGACCCATATATAGGACAAACAGAACAGATAAGTGTGTGTGGTGAATACTCAACAGACGAGTGATGTTAAGTGTTTAACAGGACGCTCTCTTGCTGACTCACAGACGGTGTCGACTCTCAGAGCTCTGAACAGCAGGTAGTCGCTCTTCTCCCGCAGCAGCTGGTTCCTCAGCAGAAACACCAGCCTGGAGCCAGACACCGGCCCCTGGGGGCCCCGAACCGAGAGCCGCAACACCGTGCTGCACAGGGGGGGGGGGGGGGAACCAATACATCACGCACTGTACTTCTGAGGTACTTGTGTAACGTCTATTGTTGCTAAAACCCAGATTAAAGTCATGAGTTGTGTCTTGATGTGTGTCGGTTGATGTTACACGTGGAGCTGCTGTGATGCAAGGAGCAGTTCAGATTTAAAGGAGGAGTAAAGTAACTAAGTACATTTACTCAAGCACTGTACTTCTGAGGTACTGTGTAATATCTATTATTATTTGAGTATTAAATAAAGTGGTGGTTCAGTAGACTGGTGGTTCAGTAGACTGGCGGTTCAGTAAACTGGCGGTTCAGTAGACTGGCGGTTCAGTAGACTGGCGGTTCAGTAGACTGGCGGTTCAGTAGACTGGCGGTTCAGTAGACTGGCGGTTCAGTAGACTGGCGGTTCAGTAGACTGGCGGTTCAGTAGACTGGCGGTTCAGTAGACTGGCGGTTTAGTAGACTGGTGGTTCAGTAGACTGGTGGTTCAGTAGACTGGTGGTTCAGTAGACTGGTGGTTCAGTAAAGTGGTGGTTCAGAAGACTGGTGGTTCAGTAGACTGGTGGTTCAGTAGACTGGTGGTTCAGTAGACTGGTGGTTCAGTAAAGTGGTGGTTCAGTAAAGTGGTGGTTCAGTAAACTGGTGGTTCAGTAAACTGGTGGTTCAGTAGACTGGTGGTTCAGTAGACTGGTGATTCAGTAGACTGGCGGTTCAGTAGACTGGTGGTTCAGTAGACTGGCGGTTCAGTAAACTGGTGGTTCAGTAGACTGGTGGTTCAGTAAAGTGATGGTTCAGTAGACTGGTGGTTCAGTAGACTGGCGGTTCAGTAAACTGGCGGTTCAGCAGACTGGTGGTTCAGTAAAGTGATGGTTCAGTAGACTGGTGGTTCAGTAGACTGGCGGTTCAGTAAACTGGTGGTTCAGTAGACTGGTGGTTCAGTAAAGTGATGGTTCAGTAGACTGGTGGTTCAGTAGACTGGCGGTTCAGTAAACTGGTGGTTCAGTAAACTGGTGGTTCAGTAGACTGGCGGTTCAGTAGACTGGTGGTTCAGTAAACTGGTGGTTCAGTAGACTGGCGGTTCAGTAGACTGGTGGTTCAGTAGACTGGCGGTTCAGTAAACTGGCGGTTCAGTAAACTGGCGGTTCAGTAAACTGGCGGTTCAGTAGACTGGTGGTTCAGTAGACTGGCGGTTCAGTAGACTGGCGGTTCAGTAGACTGGTGGTTCAGTAGACTGGCGGTTCAGTAAACTGGTGGTTCAGTAGACTGGTGGTTCAGTAGACTGGTGGTTCAGTAAACTGGTGGTTCAGTAGACTGGTGGTTCAGTAAACTGGTGGTTCAGTAGACTGGCGGTTCAGTAAACTGGTGGTTCAGTAAAGTGGTGGTTCAGAAGACTGGCGGTTCAGTAGACTGGCGGTTCAGTATAGTGGTGGTTCAGTAGACTGGTGGTTCAGTAGACTGGCGGTTCAGTAGACTGGCGGTTCAGTAAACTGGTGGTTCAGTAAAGTGGCGGTTCAGTAGACTGGTGGTTCAGTATAGTGGTGGTTCAGTAAAGTGGCGGTTCAGTAGACTGGCGGTTCAGTAAACTGGTGGTTCAGTAAAGTGGCGGTTCAGTAGACTGGCGGTTCAGTATAGTGGTGGTTCAGTAAACTGGTGGTTCAGTAAACTGGTGGTTCAGTAAACTGGTGGTTCAGTAGACTGGTGGTTCAGTAGACTGGTGGTTCAGTAAACTGGTGGTTCAGTAAAGTGGCGGTTCAGTAGACTGGTGGTTCAGTAGACTGGTGGTTCAGTAGACTGGTGGTTCAGTAGACTGGTGGTTCAGTAGACTGGTGGTTCAGTAAACTGGCGGTTCAGTAGACTGGTGGTTCAGTAAACTGGCGGTTCAGTAAACTGGTGGTTCAGTAAAGTGGTGGTTCAGTAGACTGGTGGTTCAGTAGACTGGCGGTTCAGTAGACTGGTGGTTCAGTAAACTGGTGGTTCAGTAAACTGGCGGTTCAGTAAACTGGTGGTTCAGTAAAGTGGTGGTTCAGTAGACTGGTGGTTCAGTAAAGTGGTGGTTCAGTAAAGTGGCGGTTCAGTAAACTGGCGGTTCAGTAAAGTGGCGGTTCAGTATAGTGGTGGTTCAGTAGACTGGTGGTTCAGTAGAGTGGCGGTTCAGTAAAATGGCGGTTCAGTAGACTGGTACCTGAGGTGCGAGTGTCCCAGCAGCGCTCGGACCTGGATGTCGCTGTCCAGGACGTGGATCAGCGCGGCGAGCTGTCGGACCAGCTTGTCCCTCTGAGCCACGCTCACCTGAGAAACCGCTACCTGCATCTCCAGCTCCACCTCCTCCCCTCCGCCCGGCTCTACGGAGACACAGCGGGGACAAACTTCAGTGCTACAGCAACCCTGGTCTCCTCAACAGGAAGTAACTGTTTCCACAATAACTTTTTACCGGCGCACATACACGTAAATATATCCCATATGTATATGACCCAAATATGTATATCTGTTCATTTTAATTCATTTCTTATTTTAAAGTTACTTAACTCTATATCATTTAATTTGTTATTGTATTTAATCTGTGTGAATCTGTGCTGTCCCGTTTTTCATTCGTACCCTGTTGCTGTTAAGCTACTTATCTTAACTGACTTCACGTGTGTTCTGGTCTGTAGAGCAGTGGTTCTCAAAACATTTTCAATAGTGTTCCCCCTTTGAAAAACATTCAGCCATGTCCCCCCTGATCAGCGCAGACACAATGTGTTAGGGACAACATGCCTATAAAGAGGTACAGCACAGCGCTGCACCGTCAGTGTCTGATTTATTAAAACAACAACAGCAACTGAGAAACACTTAAATGCTACATTTCAAATGTTTACAATCCATCACTAAATCCACGGCCAACCCATTGTAACATCATGCGATCACACTGAGACGACGTGAGCTGCTTTGAACTGATCTTTTTAATAAGTTGTACTTAGTGTGAAACATGGGCTCGAGCTTCTCTGAGGAGCTTTGTCATTCTGACAGCGAGGCAGCTGCAGCTATTACACTTAGCGTTTTGAAATATGTGTACTCTGTTCATATAAAACCCACACTGCTCAAACTTCCTTACTTTTCCTAAAATTGGTATATATATTTTGGAGCGTTGGAAATGAAGAGAGAAAAATATATGAGCATTTTATGAGCATGGGATTTTGACCCCTCATATATTATGCATAATGCTGCGCTGTACTTTGCGGCCACAAGCCGTTGCCAAGCAACGCTTATTGTTTAGGTCCTTTGATAAGCAGGCAGTCATATCATTAGCTAGAACCAGCTAGACCTGATAGATTTGGATATTAACGCGAGTGAAGTCGAACCGGACGCGAGAGATCAGATCAGCTGCTGCTGACGGAGAACACGCAGCTCTGCAGGATCACAGCCCCCCCGCTGTGACGCACCGCTGAGCAACACACACCAAGAGTTAGACCTAACACACTCAGCTAGTTCATCTATTCTGGAACTAGCTACACTAGTTATATATATGTATTCTTTACTGTCGGGTCACTCATTACAGGTTCAGCGAGCTGCACGAGCCTGACGGGCTGCAGGAGAGGGAGAGGGAAACAGAGCACCCCGTTTACTTTCCCATTTTATTATCCAGAGTTTCTGTAAACTTTGAATAAAGTAGTTCATCTACTATCAGCAGTTTGTTTAAATGCATTACTTGTGTTTTTTTACTTTCATTAACATAAAATAAATCTCACGCACCCCCTGCAGTACTCCAACGTACCCCTAGGGGTCCGCGTACCCCCATTTGAGAACCACTGCTTTAGTACACCATTGACCTCTGAATTGTGGTGGAGTCAAAGTACCATCAAATGTAAAATACTCTAGTACAATACAAGTACCTCAACATTGTACCTAAGTACAGTACTTCAATCAATCAATGTGTATTTATATAGCCCAATATCACTAATGTTACTTTTGTCTGAGTGGACTTCACAGTTTGTACAGAATATAAATACGACCCCCTGTGTCCTTAGACCCTCTGTCCTTAGACCCTCTGTCCTCAGACCCTCTGTCCTCAGACCCTCTGTCCTTAGACCCTCTGTCCTCAGACCCTCTGTCCTTAGACCCTCTGTCCTCAGACCCTCTGTCCTCAGACCCTCTGTCCTCAGACCCTCTGTCCTTAGACCCTCACATCGGACAAGGACACACTTCCAAAGAAACCCCACAGTGAATGGGGAGAAATGGAAGAAACCTCTGAGGGCAACAGAGGAGGGTCCCTCTCCCAGGACGGACTGCAATAGATGCCGTGTGTACATTGAAAAGATAATACATTTACAACATAGGGAGACCAAATGTTTGAAAATGCATGGGTCTATATCAGGGGTGTCAAACTCAAGGCCCGGGGGCCAAATCCGGCCCGCGACTTCATTTCATGCGGCCCCTCAAGAGATTGCAAAGAATATAATATGTTTATTATACGGTTACATGCCGATTTACAAAAGCTCGTTGCCCATAAACTACATATCCCACAATGCATCTCAAAATGTGACTTTTTTCTCAGAACAAGTTTTTTTCTCAGAATTTCACTTATTTTCTTCAAAATATTATTTTTTTCTCAGAATTAGATTTTTTTTTAAATCATGTTGTGACATTCTCACTGAAGAGACTTGCAATGATTTGCCCTAGACTTCTGCTTTCAGACGTAGTTAATTATGAAGTTATTACCCTATCCGATAATAATCCAATGCAGAGGCAATAATGTAATATAATATATTATTTTATATATATGATATAGTTATATATGTATTTTGATATAGTCTTAAAGTCACAACCGGCCCTTTGAGTGCAACCATAATGCTGATGTGGCCCGCGAAGAAATTGAGTTTGACCCCCCTGGTCTATAATAATAAGATGACTGCAGGAGGATGTCAGTGATCCTGTGGGAGCCATCAGGGAAGAAGTGAGGGGAGAGTCAGCAGGACCACAGAGACAGGCACGTTACACGTTACTTCACCCCACTGATAACCAGGACCCACCTGGGCGGACCTCCACGGTGGCGGTGGCGCTGCCGGAGCGGCCCTGAGCGTCGCTGACTCTCAGCTGGAACAGGTAGGTTCCCTCCACCAGGTTGGCCAGGTACAGGGAGGCCTGCGTCTCCGAGCCGTACAGAACATCCTGCATTCACACAGGGAGCTCGCTTATTGGTCCTGAATACAAAGCAATCCTGACATCATTGATGCAATCCAATGTAAATAAAAAGTAAAAAGAGATTTCAGTTCACATTGTGTCTTTTTTAGTGCATGTCAATGGTCTGCAAAGGCTAAAAGTCCTGTGTTCCCTTCAGAGGGAGTTTCTCCTCCCCACCCTTCTGCCTGAAACGCCTACATTGGAATCCTTTGTTTACTTCCGGAACATGGAGACATCACTATGTAACACTCGCTCCTATTGGCTAGCGCTCAAACACGTGATAGACTGGGCTCTGGTTTCAGACAGAGGGTGAAAAGTATAGAAATGTATGAAAAAACTTTCTATAGTATGTCGTTAAAGACATCTGTATAGTGCGTCACATAGAAGTAATAGTATAGTATGTTAAAAAACTTAAAATCTAATTTGATTTAAAAAGGTTTTTTAAAGTAAAAAGATATATAGACAAATATATTAGTTTCTTGTAAAATTGTAATTCAAAAGTAATGAATAAAATATAGAAAAAATGTCAAAGAAGTAAAGTATGTTATTAAAAAATACAGTATACATTGCTACAAAAAGAAAACATGAAATACGATCAAAATGTTATTAAAAAGTTAGTTCTTGTTGATCTGATGTATCCACTGACCCCGGCTGCCGGGCTCTGGCTGTCTCTGACCCACAGGAAGTGCACCTCGCTGGGGTCCGCGTCGCTCACCGAGCCCCGCAGAACCAGAGAGTTGTTGGGCAGCGTCAGGGAGTGGCTGCCGCTGGCGTGCACCACCGGAGGAGAAGTCCTGGCTGCAGCGGGGAGACACGAACAGCTTGGAGCATTCATCACAGGGGGGCGTGTGAACGCTTTAGACACACACTATAGAACGTAATAGTGTGTCTCTACTTTAAAGAGTCCTCTCCTGCTGATGTTCAGGTGTATATCAGTGTGTAGTGTCTCTACTTTAAAGAGTCCTCTCCTGCTGATGTTCAGGTGTATATCAGTATGTAGTGTCTCTACTTTAAAGAGTCCTCTCCTGCTGATGTTCAGGTGTATATCAGGATGTAGTGTCTCTACTTTAAAGAGTCCTCTCCCGCTGATGTTCAGGTGTATATCAGTATGTAGTGTCTCTACTTTAAAGAGTCCTCTCCTGCTGATGTTCAGGTGTATATCAGTATGTAGTGTCTCTACTTTAAAGAGTCCTCTCCTGCTGATGTTCAGGTGTATATCAGTATGTAGTGTCTCTACTTTAAAGAGTCCTCTCCTGCTGATGTTCAGGTGTATATCAGTATGTAGAGTCTCTACTTTAAAGAGTCCTCTCCTGCTGATGTTCAGGTGTATATCAGTATGTAGTGTCTCTACTTTAAAGAGTCCTCTCCTGCTGATGTTCAGGTGTATATCAGTATGTAGTGTCTCTCCTTTAAAGAGTCCTCTTTAAAGCGTGTGGGAGAGAAAGTCCCTCTGAAGGGAACACAGGGATTTTAGCCTTTGCAGACCCTTTACATGCACTAAAACACACTACAGGGAGGCAGAATAGGGCATCTTTGAAACGTTTACCAAACTACAAGACGATGTGTTGTTGATGAAAAACAAAAGACTGATGATTTTTGCTTTTTGGTATCAACTCTGATAAATGATAATGAAACAATATATCATATATTTATTTTAAGAAAGTGACTCCTCTCACCTCCCTGGACTCTGAGGGTGAGTGAAGCGCTGTCCGTCGCCCCCTGCTGGTCGGACACCGTCAGCGTGAAGTTGTAGCGTCCTGCCCGAAGTCCTGTCACCGTGGCTACGGCCTGGTCTGCACCCTCGACCTTTGACCCTGGGGGGCCGCTGGAAAAACATGATGGGGAAAACACAGCCGAGTGAAAACCTGACAAAAGTCATTAATCTTACTTTAACTCTAAGTACTTTCTCCAGCTGCTGACGCTTTGTGCAGTTTACAGCAGAATCTTCCCGTCACCACCGCTAAGCTAAAGGCGGCTAATGTTGGGCTATAAAGGAACTACAGCACGGTCACATGACTTCACGTCACCACCGCTAAGCTAAAGGTGGCTAATGTTGGGCTATAAAGGAACTACAGCACGGTCACATGACTTCACGTCACCACCGCTAAGCTAAAGGTGGCTAACGTTGGTTTATAAAGGAACTACAGCACGGTCACATGACTTCACGTCACCACCGCTAAGCTAAAGGTGGCTAATGTTGGGCTATAAAGGAACTACAGCACGGTCACATGACTTCACGTCACCACCGCTAAGCTAAAGGTGGCTAACGTTGGTTTATAAAGGAACTACAGCACGGTCACATGACTTCACGTCACCACCGCTAAGCTAAAGGAGGCTAATGTTGGGCTATAAAGGAACTACAGCACGGTCACATGACTTCACGTCACCACCGCTAAGCTAAAGGTGGCTAATGTTGGGCTATAAAGGAACTACAGCACGGTCACATGACTTCACGTCACCACCGCTAAGCTAAAGGTGGCTAACGTTGGTTTATAAAGGAACTACAGCACGGTCACATGACTTCACGTCACCACCGCTAAGCTAAAGGTGGCTAATGTTGGGCTATAAAGGAACTACAGCACGGTCACATGACTTCACGTCACCACCGCTAAGCTAAAGGTGGCTAACGTTGGTTTATAAAGGAACTACAGCACGGTCACATGACTTCACGTCACCACCGCTAAGCTAAAGGAGGCTAATGTTGGGCTATAAAGGAACTACAGCACGGTCACATGACTTCACGTCACCACCGCTAAGCTAAAGGTGGCTAATGTTGGGCTATAAAGGAACTACAGCACGGTCACATGACTTCACGTCACCACCGCTAAGCTAAAGGTGGCTAATGTTGGGCTATAAAGGAACTACAGCACGGTCACATGACTTCACGTCACCACCGCTAAGCTAAAGGTGGCTAATGTTGGGCTATAAAGGAACTACAGCACGGTCACATGACTTCACGTCACCACCGCTAAGCTAAAGGTGGCTAACGTTGGTCTATAAAGGAACTACAGCACGGTCACATGACTTCACGTCACCACCGCTAAGCTAATGGTGGCTAACGTTGAGCTATAAAGGAACTACAGCACGGTCACATGACTTCACGTCACCACCGCTAAGCTAAAGGTGGCTAACGTTGGGCTATAAAGGAACTACAGCACGGTCACATGACTTCACGTCACCACCGCTAAGCTAAAGGTGGCTAACGTTGGGCTTGATGACCTTTAGTAGTGGGCCATAGTTGAATAAAATCTAAAATAATAACAAATGCAGTTCATGGTCCTACCTCACAACGTGCCAGTGGTAGCTGACGATCCCGCGGTCGTCGGTGCTGCCGCTGCCGTTGAGCAACAAGCTGCTCACAGGGAGGAACAGCTTCCTGTCAGGACCCACGACGGCCAGCGGGCCACGGTTTTGACCCGCCGACCTCTGACCCTGAACAAAGGGAGGGGGAGGAAAGCTCTAAATAATAATGATAATCATCATAATAATGAAAAAGTATTAAAATACATAAATAATAATTCTGTAAAAAATTCCTATAAACAAACCAAATTATAAAAGTAAAAATAACAATGAAAATAATAATTATTAAAAAGATATATTAAATAAATAAAAGTATTATAAATAATAATATTAAGTTAATTAATTAATTGAAGTGTTTCCCTGCTGTATGTATAAATGTACCAGACTCAGTGGTTGCAGTGGTTGTAGCACTGGGGGTGCCGGGGGTCGATGTGGTGCCGGGGGTCGATGTGGTGCTGGGGTCAGGGGTCACAGGGTCAGGGGTCACAGGGTCAGGGGTCACAGGGTCAGGGGCCACAGGTCTTTCCGTGGATGTGATGGCGGTGGGTGGAGGTCTGGCTGACTGCAGCACCTTCAGCATGTCTGTGGAGCATCAAGAAAACACAACTAATATCATCCTTACATTTTGTTTGTTTAATTCTGAATCCGAACAGTTCTGGTGGTTCAATGTTTGTTGTTACAAGTTACATTTCAGACTTGATCTGACCGTTAAAGTATTATCGTATCGTATGTGTTTTATTTGTTTAAAGAACTCTTGGTGAGAGCCAAAATAATAACAAACAAAATATCATAAATGCACAGCCGGTGGTAAAACAGAGCATCCCTGTAGGTATACCTGGCTGTGTGCTGACCGGCCAATGAGGCGCGGCGGTGGTGGGAGTGGAAGTCCTTATATGGTCGTGCTGAGTGGGTTCCTGCAGCAGTAACAGCGGCAGGGACGTTGAACCAGTGCTGCTTTGTGTTTCCGTCTGTCGCTGAAACACAGACTGAAACACAGAAGGATATAAGCAGCCCGACCATTCGAGGCATTTCCCTGCAACCCTTTTTTCACGCGAGCCGTTTCCCTTTGCTGCCAGTCTCTATGCTCAGCTCTCGTCCACCTGAACGTGTCACTAGGGATACACAGATTTCAATATTTACCTTGTTGTGATGCATACATTTTGTGTCACCTAAATGTTTTCAGTCGGACTCAAAGGACAGTAGTTTTATAGTAGCTTTGTGATACTTTGATTTCATTGGCTGCGCGAAGGGACATCATTAACCCGATAACCCACTCACAGCTTCCTCCGCAGCAGGAGGGCCAGTCGGTCTCCTGGTGCTGTGCTCGT
>JAMFTG010000234.1:167500-201880 GCA_023974075.1 Chaenocephalus aceratus | reverse complement strand
TCGGAGCATCCCTAATTGTTGTTGTCTTTGTGTCTGCAGGTAAACAAGAGCAAGCAGGAGTTTGCCTTCTACAGCATCCCTGAGTTCGACGAGTGGAAGAAAAACACAGAGAACTTTAAAACCTGGCACATAAAGTACTACAAAGGTTTGAGACTCCAGTATTTAATATACCTCTATTCTCTTTGTGCATTTGCATAAAGTCTAAAGTCCCGTCCTTTTTACAAAAATATATATTTAACTCTGTTCCAGGTTTGGGTACAAGTACAAGCAAAGAGGCAAAGGCGTATTTTGCGGACATGGAGAAACACCGCATCACGTTCAGATACATCGGAGCGGAGGACGACGCTGCCATCACTCTGGTGAGTTCCATGCTAACATTACATCCTGTTTTACACCCGTTAAGGTTTTTCTCCACGAAACTGTGTCTCAGGGCTTCTTAATATTTAAAAGCCTATTAATGCGTCATACCCACTTAACGGGAAGAAACTCAGCTAACTGACGATACGAACTATTTTTACCGAAACAAAGCACACGTCTCACAAGAAGCGTCTAAATTAGCCCTGAGCGAAAACATGCTAACACACTAGCATAGAACTCATGTTAAAATACCCTTATCGTATCTGCACAAAAAAATGTATATTGATTCTGACTTTTCTACAACCAACTCACAGGTTTATCATTGCTTTGAGGAAAAATATTATTAATGTATCCCTTTTAGAAGTGAAGTTATAGTCATTTGTTCTGGGCATGTCCTTTTTGAGCCCGAGACCTGAAAAACGGGCTCAGGGTTTCAACTGGTTAAAGGATATTATTATTATTATATTAACCTCTAACAGGTAAGATGTCCCGGAGTGATACAGGACCTATGAGTGTATATTACTTGTTTAGTTTTACTAAATATTGGCTAAAGGTCCCCTACATTATTGTTCTCAAAGTATGGCCCCCTAGTGGTCCGTGAGTATATTGGCAACATTTCACATTTTGAAATAAATAAATAATAAATTCAAAGTGTTTCTCAAATTAGTAGCAATAGTTCAAGTTAACGAATATAAACGAGCATTTGCTACCTTTATACTTTATCCTAAATTGGTTCAAAGTGATGTGTTAAATGTCGTGCGTGTGTTGCTGCAGGCGTTCAGTAAGAAGAAGACGGACGACAGGAAGGAGTGGCTCACAAACTTCATGGAGGACCGACGACAGCGGAGGATGCACGGCCTGCCAGAGGTCAGTGATCAAAGTCAACCAGTGGGACGATGCTTTTGTAGAAGCTGTTTCAAGCCGCCCCAGTGAGTATCAATTTAGTTTCCAAAAGCAGACATACCTATTCATATGACCAACAGCGCTCTCGTGGGGTATGAGCAGAGAAAGGTCATTGAACCTGTGATTATTTAAAGATCGAGGAGACAGAAAATGCAATACAATATCGTGTCAGGTCAGAGTTCAACTACGCATATAGTTTTGAGGAGCAGATCATCTCTGAGATTTCCCTGAGGCTCAAGGGACATAACGTTAAGGACTGCTTTGGAGCAAAGTGTCTCTTATAAGGTCGTACAGCAATATCATACGTGACACGTTTGTTTATCGAGCCGATTTCAACGACAAGGTGCTTCAAAAAACCTTAAAGCATCATGACTAACGGCCGTCCACACACAGCATGTGGGCGTGTCTGAAGCGTGGCGATTTTTTTTGCGAGCAACGCGACCAACACCCAATCAGGAATCTCCCGCCCCCGGCATACAAAGCAATAGCAATGTTAAAACGAAGTAAACTGGATATAAAAATCCCCAAGAGGAAGTGAAGAAACCTCTGGATGTATTTGTTGTTTGAGGAGCAATATATGACAGCTTTCCGCTTCGCTCTAATGCAGCATTTGCATCGGAAAGTGGGCGGGGCTTAATTTTGACCGGACGTTACATTAGCGCCCGCTAGAAAAACAGAGATATTCATTAATATTCATACATTACGTTTACTACCAGCATTTTTTCTGCTACGTGACTTTATTGAACCTCATGCGATGCTCTTCACACTTTCTGATTGGATCCCAAACAGGCGAAAACCTACCAGTTTCCCCACTGTCTCTGCCACCCTCCCTCCATGCTGGTTCCTCCTCCGGTTTGTATCCCGTTAATAGTTCTGGTCGTAAAGAACCGGGTGATTTGCTACCGTAACTTCTCGTTTGGAATATGAGGAAATGAACTGCGGTCTGGCTCTCCCAGCTTACACGCGGTTTGATTGGCTAGCGCTTGTACTGGCGGGATTTGCATAAACGGGATTTGATTGGCTGAAGCCAGCTTCGAAAAGCATCGGGAGCATCAAAAGTTGAACATTGCTCAACTCTTGATGCTCACGATGCTCCGCTCCCCACAATGCAGTTCGGCGAAGGTTCAAAATCTTCTACGTCACCCCGTTCAAGTGAATGGGCGAAGCTTTGAAAGATTGTTTTCATGCCTGTGTGTGGACGGGCCGTAAGTCCAACAGAAACACCGTATAAGACAGCATTTTAATACCTTAATAAACACTCAATTATATTCAAGAAAAATCGAGACAAAGACGGGGATACAAGTGAGACTGCCGTGTTGGATGTCAAGTCATTTGAGTTATTAATGCCGCGGGCAAAAGAAACGTCTTGAATTGAAAAAAAGCGAGAGTTGGAGAAGATACCGATTGGTTGAAGTTGAGCTGGCGCTTTCTTGTTGTTTTAACGTCGTGTCTGCAAACTGTTTTATGAGCCGAATACATGACTAAGATCTGCGTAGAATAGATGGGGTTTTCTCGCATTAAATCGATGCCCCGTCAACCAGTGGGAAGACGGGTTGGTTTCAAAGCACTCTGATGGAACAGTGTGTGTCCATTGCATGTATGATATATGTGTAATGTGTGTATATGTAAAAGCACTTTGAGTCATTGAAAAAGCGCTATAATAAATGTAAGGAATTATTATTATTATTATTAAAATGTGTGTTTGTGTTTTTTCTCAGCAATACCTGTATGGGACTCAGGCGCGACACCTCTCCTACAACGACTTCATCAACAAAGAGCTGATCCTGTTCTCCAACTCTGACAACGAGCGGGTCCATCCCGTCGCTGGTGGACGGTTCGTACATCTCACTTTTCATGCAGACACCCTGCGTGGCTTTAAAAACGGCTCTCGGAAAAAGGGACACGAAATGATATCTTTTCACTTATTTACACGTATGCCAGTTTGTTCACATCAGGTGCCCGGTGTAAATAAGGCTGCACGATATGGCCAAAAGGGGAAACACGCTTTCCCTGTTGTGCTACATACATTCAGTGGCATTATAAAACGATAAAACGCGGCTGAAGGTTAATCCAATGTGTCCGTGGATTCTGATAATCCATCTTCATATTTATGTCAATAACGGAGATTTCCTATTAGCTGCTACGATAGCTACCAGACAGCTTCCGGTTTTGGGCATTCTGGCTACGCATCACTCATTCACCAATGGGTAATGTTTAGATGGATTTTAGGAACCTCCCCTCGATTCTATTGGCTCTAACGGTTCAAAAGAGGTGTCAATCATCAAAATCGACCGATGGGTTCCAGAGATATGGGAAATGCACCAAATGACCCCAGAAGTGGGTTTTTTTTCTAAATCTCTCTAAAAAGGTCAAAGGTCGCTTGTTTTGCATCAATCTGATACAGGGTACTTATTATATGTTATGTTTGGATTCCTAAAGCTTTTAGTCTACCATCCCATCATTCAAGGCTGGTTTCACTATAAGTAATGTTTTGTTTTTGGACGGACACAATCATTTACAATTTTTTTTTTTTACTATGTTCAATCTGAATTTACTTAAAATAAAAACATCTATATTGATTCTCGTCCACATCCAACTCACAGGTTCATCTTTGCTTTGAGAAAAAAAGATTATTAATTTACCCTTTTTAGAAGATATGGTCATTTCTTCTGGGTATGTCCTGTTCGAGCCTGAGGCCTGAAAAACAGGCTCCGGGCTCAAACAGGTTAAGGCTCTGACATGTGTGTTTTTCATACGCTCTTTCTTGATTATAGGAGCCGAGGTTCCAAAGCTTCCAAAAATAAAAATAAAAACACCTAATTTATGCCAATAATGCAGTTGCAAACAAAGAGCAGAAAAGGTCCCATCGGAGGCATACGGGTGACGTCTTGAAATGTTCCTCGAATCGCCTCTAATTTTGGGGAGAGAATGGGTAATAAATGTGTGTGTGTGTGTGTGTGTGTTGTTTTCAGGTCTGAAGCCGGGCCAGAGGAAGGTGCTGTTCACCTGCATGAAGAGGAACGATTAAGAGGGAAGTGAAAGTGGCTCAGCTGGCCGGATCTGTGGCTGAAATGTCTGCCTACCATCATGGAGAGGTACAGTCTCAGCTCTGTCCTCTACACACAAGATACAGAGAGCTCGCACGGCTTAGTACGGTACGGTTAGGCCTTGATAGGCCAGGCTCACTTTATGCTTGCGTCTCCATTGCAGTTTAGGAGCTGGGGGCAGTAGTAACTATAGTAACGCAGTGTAGGCGGAGCCGTGACGTCATCTTCAATGCCACAAAACCAACATCAGCCGTTAGCTGTTAGCCCTCAGAGCTCAACAGCTCCTCATGTCTGTTCAGAAACTAGACAACAGTGAAACCAGTACAAACCACAGGACTGCCTGTGTCATGGAGAATACAGTCGCTGGTTTATTTATGTCTGTAGGCGTTGCTGTGAGTGTGGACGGTCGGAGCATAATACTGCGTTAGCGTAGCCGATCTCCATTCAGAAAACACGCATTTTAAAGGTGTTTCTCTTGCCGTCTGTTGCAGACTCAAAGCGTTTAATTCATGGTTTTACTAACCGGTATCAGTATGTTGTTACTTCGGCATCATTTAGAAACGTGTGTTACAATTAAATCACGGTCAAATATGTTCATTGTGTTGGAGTTGTAGCCCCTCAAGTCACTAGTTTAGATACTCAGCCCGGTTGTTGACCCGGAAAGAAACCACGGTTTTGAAGAGCCAGAAAAACTGTGAAAAGGTACCCGTTAGCCGGAACTAGCCCGAAGTGGAAACGCAACAAAAAACGGGCCGGGTTTGGCACGGCACGCTTAAACCGTGCTACGCGCTGCAGTGGAAATGCGCCATTCTATAACATTGTAGATACTCGATTCTGTTATTTGAGACTGAAGGGGATGTTGCATTGTTTGTGTTGCTTTCGTTGCAGTTTTATATATATCTTATAATGTACTTTAGGTGAACTTCCTGTATGCTTTTATTTTGAAGGCAAGTTCACGCGGCTGACAGGAAGTTGTTGTGGCATTGGAAACAACGTGACGGAGAAAGTAATATCTTCTATGTAACGGCGGAGAAAGAGAAAGAAACGGACTGTGTATTTAAATGTTATGGAAATGCTACACATACATTCATTTTGGGAAATAAATAAAGAAGGGATTGCGATGGAACCTTCTGAAGCAACGGAGACGAAACTCAGAGCCTTCTCAAATACCTCATTCACACCAACGGTGCTTCAGGGCCGGTTCGGAGCTGGAGCTTGAAAAGCACCGGGTTTTCCTGTTCACACCGCAGCGGAGCCGCCTCTTGGCTCCGGAATCCGGTTCGTTTCAAGCACCAAAAAATGGTCCGGCCAGAACAAAAGCACCGCATACGTCACGCTTACGTCGAGGCGGGGGCGGGGGCGGGATCAACTCCTGAACAACAACAACAACAACAAGCCGGCGTTTTATCCAGTTTGTACACAACGATGGAGAAACTTAACAAGCAGCAGTGGTCCACTGAAGAGACCAGCTGCCTGCTGGAAGCTGGTCTTCCGAAGAGGTGCAGAGGAAGCTGGAGCACAATCGGCCATTGTTGTTGTTGTTGTTGTTGTTGTTGTTGTTGTTGTTGTTGTGGTGTCAGCTGTGAGGGGTTTCCGCGCGCTTTGGCTTTATGAAGCAGGCACGCAAACGGTTTACGTCATGACGCAAACGATGACGCAATGACGCAGCACCAGTCGGACTCTGGGCGGTGTGAATAGAACCGGAGCTAAACCGAAGAAACCGGTTCTGACCTGGAAAGCTCTAGCACGGAGCTTTAACCGGAGTTGCGTTGGTGTGAACGAGGTATAAGGGAGAACTGGAGCTTTGATGGCAAACTCTGATGGTTATTATGGAGTTAATTCCGAACATCTCTTCTGCAGTTCGATGTTTTTAACGAGTTCAGAGTGTAATAATCATCATTCCTCGACAGCGAGACCAAACACATACGGACCCTGAATCTAACGAGAGCTGTCGCCTCGAGATGCCCCTGAACAATTGTTGTAACTTCCTTTATTTAAGACGGTAAACACATTTGTTTATTGCTTCTTGGCAAAAGTTAAGGAGAAATGTTTGGCAGGAAATGCTTATATTAATAATAATAATACATTTTATTTGTAGGCGCCTTTCATGACACTCAAGGACACTGTACGATTTGTTAAAGGCAACAGAACACGATAGAAACACAAACAGGAAGTCATGGAGGAGACAGTCAAGTGAACACCAATGAAACATATAATGGGGAGCACTACAGCGAGCAGGCAGATTTGAACAGGTGGGTTTTTAATTGGGATTTGAATATGGTGATGGTGTCGGGTGTGCGGGGGGAGGGAGTTCCAGAGTCTGGGAGCAGTGCAGCTAAAAGCCCGAGCGCCCGTGGTGACGAGGCGTGGGGTGGGGGCGGGCAGCAGACCAGCAGAGGGGGAGCGGAGGGAGCGAGAGGGGGTGTACCCTGAAGGAGGGCAGCCAGATGGGGGGGGGGGGGGGCTTTGTAAGTGAGCAGTAGGTTTTTGATACGGGATTGAAGTGGGGTTTGAAGTGCAAGTCTGTGTCCTCTCTCCCTCGTTGCAGTTAGGTATAGGAATGGAAGTACGTCGAGTGCATTTTCCCCGTCTCCTACCGTTCTTGTTGGAAACTGTTATATTAATATAAAGTAACAACGTTCAGTTTGGACTAGACTCGCTTTGTTCTTCAGTCGAAGCTTCTATGACACAACAACAATAAACTACCTCATGGCAGCTTGTGCTCGTCCATAAACAACAACAACAACGATCCCAAGCGGCTCCTCCTTAAGAGAGATGGCAGAAATACCTAAGCAAATTATTCCCCAACAGGTATGTCAGAGTCTCTCCATTTGATTCCCTCTCACTGACCCCCCCCCCCCCCCCCCCCCTGTGTCCCGCAGCAAGCTCTGATGATGACCATCGTGAACTTGGCTCAGAACTTCGTGGCAAGCAACAACGTGAACATCCTGCAGCCGCTCGGTCAGTTCGGTACTCGCATCAACGGAGGAAAAGATGCTGCCAGCCCTCGATACATCTTCACCATGCTCAGGTAAACAGAGCCTTCACACCTGGCTGCTTTCGTTACTGCCAGAGATACGGGAGACCTCGATTCAACAAGGTCAGACTGAAGCATCCTTTGTGCTCCAGTCCATCCTCTCAGTGAGCAGATGCACGCTGAAGGCCTTCTCTCTCACTGATCCTGCCGTCGTGTTAAATGTTTGTTTCTCGTGTGTCTTGATGTCTGTCTGTTGGTGTTACGCATGGAGCGGCTGGGATGCAAGGAGCATTTCAGACTTCATCTGACCATTCAAGTTTCATCGCATCGCTTCGTAGATGATGATACCATGATATGCACGCCCTTTACATTTCAAATATATTTATTCTTGCCTTTTCTAAACATCAATAATAATGGCGCGTTTCCACTGCAGCGGGTAGCCCCGTTTAAGCATCCTTAATCGTCCTTAAGCGGCCAGTTTTTGGTGGCCTTTCCATGTAGCGCAGCGCCGGCTAGCGGGTACTTTCCCCTCTTTTTCCGGCCCCATAACATCGTGGTTCTTTCAGGTCAGGGCTGAACTAGTGACGTCAACACTCTCGACTGCTGATTGGTCAGAGAGAATCGTCACAAGATGGCGCACCAGATCATCCCTAGCGTCGCATATATATATAGAAGCAAGCTTGCAGCATTTTTGTAAACGGAGGAGCCACAAAAATGGCAAGGTCAAAGAAAAGCACACCGTGGTCGACCGAGGAGGTGAGGAAGTTCCTACATCTCATTGGGGATGATAGAATCAAGCGGGAGCTCGACGGGAGCCCCGCCTACACTGCGTTGCTATAGTAAACTACCCCAGGTCCTAAACTGTAATGGAAATGCGCCACGGCCTCGGACGGCCAGCGAGGCAGCCCGAGGCCTGAGCGAGGACGCTTACGGCCCGTCCACACTACAGCTTCAAAAAAAGCTTGGAGCTGGGCGTGTCTGAAGCTCGACCAATCACATGAATCTCCCGCCCCTAACACACAAGCAGCGGTTTGATTGGCTAGAGCTTGTACTGGCATATGATTTGATTGGCTGACGCTTCCACCGAAAGCTTCAGAAGCTTCAAAAGTTGAACATTGCTCAACTTGAAACGCCAGGAAAGCTCCGCTCTGCTTCCCACAATGCAGTTCGGTGAAAAGTGACGTCACCCCATTCAAAGTGAACGGGCAAACGCGTTGGAAACCGTTTTGAAGCTGTCGAAGCTGTAGTGCGGACGGGCCGTTAAAGGGACGCTTAAACGGGGCTATGCTGCAGTTGGGATGTGCCATTAGTGCCTGGTGTAAATAAGGGCTGCACGATTATGGCGCAAAAGGATAACGACGCTTTTCCCGCTTGCTTTCACTTCCCTGTTGTGCTACATTCCAGCTGATTCAAATATATATATATATATATTTGTTATTGTCACAGAATTGTATTCAATCTCGGACCAAAAACACTTGTTGATTTACAACCCCTTCAGATCCGTAATTCCTCTCGACTTCCCCTTAAAGCTTCGGTTTTTAAAAACAAAAAATAAGTTTTCTTCTTTTCCAGAATTCAGTGTATTTGTTGCGTAATAAAGAAAAAGCTCAGTGTTAGACTAATAGAAAACAATGCATACTGTTTACACAAGACTGCATCTTAATATTAGGAACGTCAACCACGATTTAATTATCATCATACAAAAATGTGCATCCCTAGTATCTAAAAACCTTTAAAGTCCAGATACATTTGTATGAAAGGTCTCCTATCATGCAAAATGTCTTGTATACATGAATGTGTGTCAGGAGACTCACAACGCACCCACGTCTCTAAAAACGGGGGTTTGCTGCGTCCATGATGTAATATCGTAAATGTGGGCATCCCTAGAATCCAAAACCTAGACCTCTCAGAGTCCAGATGGATGTCTGTCCTCACGCTGCTCTCCCTCCCCTCAGTCCTCTGGCGAAGCTGCTGTTCCCGTCCGGAGACTCCAACCTGCTGAAGTTCCTGTACGACGATAACCAGAAGGTGGAGCCGGAGTGGTACATCCCCATCATCCCCATGGTGCTGGTGAACGGGGCCGAGGGCATCGGCACCGGCTGGGCCTGCAAACTCCCCAACTACGACCCCCGAGAGATCGTCAACAACATCTACCGGCTGCTCAAACACCAGGACCCGCTGCCCATGGTGAGCGGGAGTTCAAATGACTGACGGGAATGGATTTATCCAGCTGTGCTTCACGAGACGGCCAAACACGACCTAAAAGATGAATACTTGCCGTCTCTCTGAGAAGGATCTGTGCCCGAAAGCTGATGTTGTAAAGGAGGTGTTGCCTTTATGAGAAAGGGCTAGGAGTAAAGATACTGCTATATAACTTTTGCAATTGCCTTACGTTACTCTAATTAAATACGCAATTGATTCAATTAACTGATTGCAATTTATCTAGCCGTTATGCTTCACTCGACTGGCCGAGAAACGACCTATAAGATTATTTAATGCCGTGTTACTGAGAAGGATGTGTCCTAATTATCTCTGGTTGGGTTCGACCGTTGAGGGAGACCTGTCCGTCTTTGTGATCCTGTCAGAAAGGTGAATGTATGCACAGGTTGTGTAAAAAATAGTAAATTAGGAGGCCGTTTAAGAGACAGATCCCACAAGAAAACACTGGAGGTTCTTTCCAAACCAACACCAGTAAAGTGAAAGGTCAGATTGCAGGTTAGAGTGGGTAGAGATTGAGGCGTCACATCTATGAGGTATTGCCTCAACAATAGGATGAATGGTCGGCTGTGATACGCAGAATATGAGCAAGGGTTATGAAGGTCTAGAAGTAAAGATACTGCTATATAACTTTTGATTATATAGCAGTATATTGATTTATCTCGTTGTGCTTCACCAGACGGGCCAAAATACGACCTAAAAGATTCTCACTGAGGTGCGTCCTTATCATCTCTGAGGGAGATGTCACACTGGATTTCTGTACGTTAATATATAATATAATCAGAATACCTTTATTAGTCTCACGGAGGGGAAATGTGCGTAGTTACAGCGAGAAAAAGAGCCACAGACAGCTTAATGTTACATATGTTAAATATGTGATGTAGTGGCCAATTGTCCAAAGAAAATTAATGTTCAAAGGCCACTTAATCTAGGAGGCGAGCTCGAGTATTGACTCGCGTATATTCAAAAAATCAGATGCCTTGCTTGTTCCATTCAGGTGCTTTATTGAGAGGTTCAATGGATCAGCTGGCGGCCCACTGCCCACGTGCAACATTTTCACGGTATTTAAACAAATAAACAAACAAGATCCCTCGGTCATACGGATGTGTGCGGTCAAAAACTTTTTCCAACTGCCTCTCTAGACTTCCTGCTGAGTCATGCAGGCAGCGTCATTTATACCTGAGCACGCCCCTACGATTGCTTTGTATAAATAATAACAAAACGTAAACTAGAGCTGTCCATAAGCAAGATGACACATTACAAAACAGTAAAATAATAACTCATAGTTATTCAGCTCATTCAAGTTAAATTAAAGAATATTCAATTGGCTCACAAAACCATAATTCATTACCATAAGATAATGTGCCTAAATGGCTCTTACATGTGACATGCATTAAAAAAAGTACTAAGTTATGATATAATAAAAAATAAAAAGTTACATATTTAAAAAAAATACACATCCTGTAACAGTTCTTAGGATTTAGCAGCCAGGTATATATTACACAGTTATTAACGGCATTTATATATTGCACATATTACACATAGTTGACCAGTTTTGTTGTTGAATTGATAACAAACATTTATAATCCGGTCGAAAATATGAAAATATGAATCAGGTAGTGAAGAAAAGAGTGAATTAGGAGGCAGTTTAAGAGACGGACCCCACGAGAAAACACTGGGGTTATTTACAAACCAACACCAGTAAAGTAGAAGGTCAGAGTGCAGGTTAAAGTGGCCAGAGATTGATGCATCAAATCTGTTTTTGTTAAGGAGGTATTGCCTCAAAAACAAGAGAATTGAGAAAGAAAATATAAGCAAGGGTTACGAAGGTCTAGAAGTGAAATGACTGGTGTATAACATTTGGAATCGCCTCTCGTGGCTCAAGATAAATACGTTCAGTTTTTTTCTCCTCATTGACTTTTAACGTGCACTCGCTCCAGGAAGAGAGAGGACGAGGAGTCTGAATCTACTGTTGAATCACATCGTCTTCCGTGTTATTGAATGTTATCTCCGTCTCCTCACAGCTTCCCAGGTACAAGAACTTCAAAGGAGTGATCCATGAGCTGGGTCAGAACCAGTACCTGATGAGTGGGGAGGTGTCGGTGCTCGACAGAACCACCATCGAGATCACAGAGCTTCCCGTGCGCACCTGGACTCAGGTACAACCTAATACAACAAATACTTTATTCTGGTATCAGTACTTTACTCCACTGCTTATTTTTCTGACGACTTTTTACTTTGACTTCTTACATGTTGAACACAAATACCTGTACTTTCTACTTCTTACATGTTGAACTCAAATACCTGTACTTTCTACTTCTTACATGTTGAACACAAATACCTGTACTTTCTACTTCTTACATGTTGAACTCAAATACCTGTACTTTCTACTTCTTACATGTTGAACACAAATACCTGTACTTTCTACTTCTCACATGTTGAACACAAATACCTGTACTTTCTACTTCTCACATGTTGAACACAAATACCTGTACTTTCTACTTCTCACATGTTGAACTCAAATACCTGTACTTTCTACTTCTTACATGTTGAACTCAAATACCTGTACTTTCTACTTCTTACATGTTGAACCCAAATACCTGTACTTTCTACTTCTCACATGTTGAACACAAATACCTGTACTTTCTACTTCTTACATGTTGAACTCAAATACCTGTACTTTCTACTTCTTACATGTTGAACTCAAATACCTGTACTTTCTACTTCTTACATGTTGAACACAAATACCTGTACTTTCTACTTCTTACATGTTGAACACAAATACCTGTACTTTCTACTTCTTACATGTTGAACACAAATACCTGTACTTTCTACTTCTTACATGTTGAACTCAAATACCTGTACTTTCTACTTCTTACATGTGAACTCAAATACCTGTACTTTCTACTTCTTACATGTGAACACAAATACCTGTACTATCTACTTCTTACATGTTGAACACAAATACCTGTACTTTCTACTTCTTACATGTTGAACACAAATACCTGTACTTTCTACTTCTTACATGTTGAACTCAAATACCTGTACTTTCTACTTCTTACATGTTGAACACAAATACCTGTACTTTCTACTTCTTACATGTTGAACACAAATACCTGTACTTTCTACTTCTTACATGTTGAACCCAAATACCTGTACTTTCTACTTCTCACATGTTGAACACAAATACCTGTACTTTCTACTTCTTACATGTTGAACTCAAATACCTGTACTTTCTACTTCTTACATGTTGAACTCAAATACCTGTACTTTCTACTTCTTACATGTTGAACACAAATACCTGTACTTTCTACTTCTTACATGTTGAACACAAATACCTGTACTTTCTACTTCTTACATGTTGAACACAAATACCTGTACTTTCTACTTCTTACATGTTGAACTCAAATACCTGTACTTTCTACTTCTCACATGTTGAACACAAATACCTGTACTTTCTACTTCTCACATGTTGAACACAAATACCTGTACTTTCTACTTCTCACATGTTGAACTCAAATACCTGTACTTTCTACTTCTCACATTTTGAACTCAAATACCTGTACTTTCTACTTCTTACATGTTGAACTCAAATACCTGTATTTTCTACTTCTTACATGTTGAACTCAAATACCTGTACTTTCTACTTCTCACATTTTGAACTCAAATACCTGTACTTTCTACTTCTCACATTTTGAACTCAAATACCTGTACTTTCTACTTCTTACATGTTGAACTCAAATACCTGTACTTTCTACTTCTTACATGTTGAACCCAAATACGTGTACTTTCTACTTCTTACATGTTGAACACAATACCTGTACTTTCTATTTCTCACATGTTGAACTCAAATACCTGTACTTTCTACTTCTTACATGTTGAACTCAAATACCTGTACTTTCTACTTCTTACATGTTGAACTCAAATACCTGTACTTTCTACTTCTCACATGTTGAACTCAAATACCTGTACTTCTACTTGAGTAAAGGATGTGTGTGCTTCTACTTCTACCAGAGTATTTGTAAACACGAGTATATGTACTTCTACTTGAGTAAAGGAAGTGTGTACTTCTACTTGAGTAAAGGATGTCAGTACTTCTACTTGAGTAAAGGATGTGTGTACTTCTACTTGCGTAAAGGATGTCAGTACTTCTACTTCTATCAGAGTATTTGTAAACACGAGTATATGTACTTCTACTTGAGTAAAGGAAGTGTGTACTTCTACTTGAGTAAAGGATGTCAGTACTTCTACTTGAGTAAAGGATGTGTGTACTTCTACTTGCGTAAAGGATGTCAATACTTCTACTTCTATCAGAGTATTTTTAAACACGAGTATATGTACTTCTACTTGAGTAAAGGATGTGTGTACTTCTACTTGCGTAAAGGATGTCAGTACTTCTACTTCTACCAGAGTATTTTTAAACACGAGTATATGTACTTGAGTAAAGGATGTGTGTACTTCTACTTGAGTAAAGGAGGTGTGTACTTCTACTTGAGTAAAGGATGTCTGTACTTCTACTTCTACCAGAGTATTTTTAAACACGAGTATATGTACTTGAGTAAAGGATGTGTGTACTTCTACTTGAGTAAAGGATGTCTGTACTTCTACTTGCGTAAAGGATGTCAGTACTTCTACTTCTATCAGAGTATTTTTAAACACGAGTATCTGTACTTCTACTTGAGTAAAGGAAGTGTGTACTTTAACCGCCTCTCTCCCCTGTTGTGTTTAGTCGTATAAGGAGTCCGTTCTGGAGCCCATGCTGCAGGGAACCGATAAAAACTCCGGCTCTCATCAACGACTATAAGGAATATCACACGGACCAGACGGTGAAGTTCGTGGTCCGGATGTCGGAGGAGAAGCTGGCGCAGGCCGAGTCCGTCGGGCTGCACAAAGTCTTCAAGCTGCAGTCCACTCTCACCTGCAACTCCATGGTAACGAGAGATTTAACTCCATATAAAACCTGTCGGGGACCAAGAACAGAATATGAAATTAAATAATGTACATTAAGACAAAATTACATACGGTTTACCCTTTAAGTTGTGTATGGAGGATTGAGATCTGACTCGCAGAGACTCTGAAGCAGATGTGCTTTTTAAACTAGCTTTTTAAAACGCCTTTATTTCTGGTGTGCCAGCGAATCAGATACATTCATGTACAGTTTCTGAATAAGACCAATAGAAGAGCACACATAACCCTAAACCACTTCCTCCCCCCCTTCTTCAGGTGCTCTTTGACCACATGGGCTGTATGAAGCGGTACGACTCGGTTCAAGATATCCTCAAAGAATTCTTCGACCTGCGTCTCCAATATTACAAACTGAGGAAGGATTGGCTGCTGGGAAGTCTGGGAGCCGAAGCCTCGAAACTGTCCAATCAGGCTCGCTTCGTCCTGGAGAAGATCGAGGGAAAATCGCCATCGGTATGTGTTAGAAGAATCTCCCTGGTGTCCGGCTTGAGCTTCAACCTCAGGATCGATGTGTCTGTGATCCTCTCCTGAAGGGAAGGAGTCATCACATACAGAGCATCAGCTAGTTCCTGAGCAGTGTCCTTCACATGCTGATATCCCAGAGAGGGAGTTACAGTCACAAGATGGAGGACTGCCGGTTCTTGTAATCATACATCCGGTCATGAACTAAATACTGAGTTTTCTCTCAAAATTATGACTTTTTCTTCAAATTCCTGACTTTTTTCTCAAAATCCTGACTTTTTTTCAAAATCTCAAAAATTATGATTTTTTTCCTCAAAATCTCAAAATTCTGACCTTTTCTAAAAATTATAATTTTTCTCAAAGTGAGTTTTTCTCTAAATTCGGACTTTTCCTCAAAATTATTACTTTTCTCAAAATCTCAAAATCAGGATTTTTTTCTCAAAATCATGACTTTTATTAAAAATCTCAAAATCATGACTTTTTCTCAAAATCTCAAAATCATGACTTTTTCTGAATACTTAAAATGTCAATAATCCCTGGTCCCCGGCTTGAGCTTGAATCTCAGGATCCAGGTGTCTGTGATCCTCTCCAGAATGGAAGTAGTTCTTGAGCAGTGTCCTTCACATGCTGATATCCAAGAGAGGGAGTCACACAGTCACAAGATGGAGGAATGCCGGTTATTCTATGTACTAATCATACATCCTGTCATGAACACAATCCTGACTTTTTTCTCAAAATTCTGACTTTTTTCTCAAAATTATGATTTTTTCTCTAAATTCGGACTTTTCCTCAAAAATTATTACTTTTTCTCAAAATCTCAAAATCATGACTTTTTCTCAAAATATCAAAATTATGACTTTTTCTAACAATCTCAAAATTATGACTTTTTCTGAATACTAAAATGTTAATAATCCCTCGTCTCCATCTTGAGCTTCAGCCTCAGGATCCATGTGTCTGTGATCCTCTCCAGAGGGAAGGAGTCATCACATACAGAGACTAGTTCCTGAGCAGTGTCCTTCACATGCTGATATCAAGAGAGGGAGTCACACAGTCACAAGATGGAGGGATAGAAAGCAGTATTCAATGTTTACTTCAGATTAGCTCCACGTCAGAAATGAGCATGCTTGATGTCTCTCTCCATAGAGGCTGAGTCATCATGTTCATCACATAGCTATCATCTGCCTCAAACAGTCCTGATGCTCTTCCAGGTCATCAAGCATCCTGTCATGTTCACAGCTACAGTTGATAGCCTTGTTAGCATGCTACTCTCATGTTGGAGGAGGACACTCAGGAGGTTCCCAACAATATGAATGCTGGAAAACCTGATCTCTTTGTGTAACAGTGAGTGGTTTAATACTAACATGTGTTTTATTTGTCTTTAATAGAGAATAAAAGCAAGCGAGAGCTGATCCGCATGCTGGTGCAGAAAGGATTCGAGTCAGATCCGGTGGCTGCCTGGAATAAAGCTCAGGAGAAGGTACTTATACACAGGTTTTATTCTACATTTACACGTATAAATACATATAGGAACAACAGGAAAGTCCATCAGGCCTGTAATATGTGACATAAATATTACAATGCAATACAAAGAGATGGATTTAGTCTGTACAGATGAACCAAACATAATAACTTTACAACGTAGACAATCCTGAAGACTCCTGGTGCTAGACTCCTGGGGCTAGACTCCTGGGGCTAGACTCCTGGTGCTAGACTCCTGGGGCTAGACTCCTGGGGCTAGACTCCTGGTGCTAGACTCCTGGGGCTAGTCTCCTGGGGCTAGACTCCTGGTGCTAGTCTCCTGGGGCTAGACTCCTGGTGCTAGTCTCCTGGGGCTAGACTCCTGGTGCTAGACTCCTGGTTCTAGACTCCTGGTGCTAGTCTCCTGGGGCTAGACTCCTGGTACTAGACTCCTGGTGCTAGACTCCTGGGGCTAGACTCCTGGTGCTAGACTCCTGGTCCTAGACTCCTGGTGCTAGACTCCTGGGGCTAGACTCCTGGTACTAGACTCCTGGTACTAGACTCCTGGTGCTAGACTCCTGGTGCTAGACTCCTGGTGCTAGACTCCTGGTGCTAGACTCCTAGTACTAGCCTCCTGGTACTAGACTCCTGGGGCTAGACTCCTGGGGCTAGACTCCTGGGGCTAGACTCCTGGGGCTAGACTCCTGGTGCTAGACTCCTAGTACTAGACTCCTGGTGCTAGCCTCCTGGGGCTAGACTCCTGGGGCTAGACTCCTGGGGCTAGACTCCTGGTGCTAGACTCCTGGTGCTAGACTCCTGGTGCTAGCCTCCTGGGGCTAGACTCCTGGTACTAGACTCCTGGTGCTAGACTGGTACTAGACTCCTAGTGCTAGACTCCTGGTGCTAGACTCCTAGTACTAGTCTCCTGGTACTAGACTCCTGGTCCTAGACTCCTGGTGCTAGACTCCTGGTCCTAGACTCCTGGGGCTAGACTCCCTGGGCTAGACTCCTGGTACTAGACTCCTGGTGCTAGACTCCTGGTGCTAGACTCCTGGTGCTAGACTCCTGGTGCTAGACTCCTAGTACTAGCCTCCTGGTACTAGACTCCTGGGGCTAGACTCCTGGGGCTAGACTCCTGGGGCTAGACTCCTGGTGCTAGACTCCTAGTACTAGACTCCTGGTGCTAGCCTCCTGGTGCTAGCCTCCTGGGGCTAGACTCCTGGGGCTAGACTCCTGGTGCTAGACTCCTGGTGCTAGAGTCCTGGGGCTAGACTCCTGGGGCTAGACTCCTGGTGCTAGCCTCCTGGGGCTAGACTCCTGGTACTAGACTCCTGGTGCTAGACTCCTAGTGCTAGACTCCTGGTGCTAGACTCCTAGTACTAGTCTCCTGGTACTAGACTCCTGGTCCTAAACTCCTGGTACTAGACTCCTGGTGCTAGACTCCTGGTGCTAGACTCCTGGTACTAGACTCCTGGTGCTAGACTCCTAGTATTAGACTCCTGGTGCTAGACCCCTGGTACTAGACTCCTGGTGCTAGACTCCTGGTGCTAGACTCTTGGTGCTAGACTCCTGGGGCTAGACTCCTAGTGCTAGACTCCTAGTATTAGACTCCTGGTGCTAGACTCCTGGTACTAGCCTCCTGGTACTAGACTCCTAGTATTAGACTCCTGGTACTAGACTCCTGGTACTAGACTCCTGGTGCTAGACTCCTGGTGCTAGACTCCTGGGCCTAGACTCCTGGAGCTAGACTCCTGGTGCTAGACTCCTAGTGCTAGACTCCTAGTGCTAGACTCCTGGTGCTAGACTCCTGGTGCTAGACTCCTAGTATTAGACTCCTGGTGCTAGACTCCTGTTACTAGACTCCTAGTATTAGACTCCTGTTACTAGACTCCTGGTGTTAGACTCCTGGGGCTAGACTCCTGGTACTAGACTCCTGGTACTAGACTCCAAATACCTGTACTTTCTACTTCTTACATTTTGAACACTAATACCTGTACTTTCTACTTCTTACATGTTGAACCCAAATACCTGTACTTTCTACTTCTTACATGTTGAACCCAATACCTGTACTTTCTACTTCTTACATGTTGAACTCAAATACCTGTACTTTCTACTTCTTACATGTTGAACCCAAATACCTGTACTTTCTACTTCTTACATGTTGAACTCAAATACCTGTACTTTCTACTTCTCACATGTTGAACACAAATACCTGTACTTTCTACTTCTCACATGTTGAACTCAAATACCTGTACTTTCTACTTCTTACATGTTGAACACAAATACCTGTACTTTCTACTTCTCACATGTTGAACACAAATACCTGTACTTTCTACTTCTTACATGTTGAACCCAAATACCTGTACTTTCTACTTCTTACATGTTGAACACAAATACCTGTAACTTTCTACTTCTCACATGTTGAACTCAAATACCTGTACTTTCTACTTCTCACATGTTGAACACAAATACCTGTACTTTCTACTTCTCTCATGTTGAACTCAAATACCTGTACTTTCTACTTCTTACATGTTGAACACAAATACCTGTACTTTCTACTTCTCATATGTTGAACTCAAATACCTGTACTTTCTACTTCTCACATGTTGAACCCAAATACCTGTACTTTCTACTTCTTACATGTTGAACCCAAATACCTGTACTTTCTACTTCTTACATGTTGAACACAAATACCTGTACTTTCTACTTCTTACATGTTGAACTCAAATACCTGAACTTTCTACTTCTTAGATGTTGAACACAAGTACCTGTACTTTCTACTTCTTACATGTTGAACCCAAATACCTGTACTTTCTACGGGCAGGTACTCTTTAAAGCAGCTGCTAGTTATGGGTACTTTTTACTGAAGTACACTTCAAAGCCTCTTTACTTTGACTTGAGTAAAGAAGTTTAGTCAGTACTTCTACTTTCACCAGAGTATTTTTAAACACGAGTATCTGTACTTCTACTTGAGGAAAGGATGTGTGTACTTCTCCCTCTCTGTGTGTAAAGCACCTCGAGTTGCCTTGTGTTGAAAGCTGCTGTATAAATAAACTTGCCTTACCTTCTGATTCCTGTGTTCTCCTCCAGGCTCAGGAGGTGGAAGAAGCTCGAGACGGGAACGAGAGCGACGGCTCGGTGGATTCTGGATCGGGACCGGCCTTCAACTACATCCTCAACATGCCTCTGTGGTGCCTGAGCAAAGAGAAGGTGGAGGACCTGCTCAAACAGAGGGACCACAAGGTAGAAACAATCCACATTTCACCTCTTTAGGCTGTAGTGTTGCTCACTCGGACACTGAAGGGACTCTCAGGCGTGCACGAGTTCAACATAAATGTACTTTGTTTGGTTCTGGAAATACAGAAACACATCACTGCAGAATACAGGCATGTTGTGGGATAGGTTTAATTAATATGAAGTAGTATGCAGCAATATTTAGTTGTATAAAGTAGAATCAAAAATTATGCAGTAGTATAAAGGAGTATGACGTAGTATTCAGTAGTATGCAGTAGGGCTGTACCCGAATATCCGAATAATCGTTCATTGGAGTACTATTCGGGTTTCAATTTCGTTATTCGTTTTGTTTTTGTTTTCGTTTTTTTTTCAAATTGAATTTATTGAAATCTCCAATATCACCGTGAGAGCTTGTGCCTCTTCGGGGGGTGCTAACACTTAACCATACACGTTATCGTTTACTTTCTCCGTCTTTATATGTAGATATTACTTTTTCTCCGTTAATCTCCACGTTGTTTCCATAGCAACAACAACTTCCTATCAACAGCGCTACCTCTCCTTCAAAATAAAAGCATGTCCACAAATAGGAAGCCAAGCTAAATTACACTTAAGACACAACTGCAACGAAGTAACAAACACGATGCGATATCCTTTTCAATTTCAAAGAACACACATTGGGTTACATCAACAAAGAACTATAAAACAACAATACTGTAGAATAACAAAATGAATGCCGTGAATACACCGAAATACACGTGTTGTGTCGGCGCGGGCCGAATATTCGCTGCTGATTACTACCGAATATGCGGAGCCCGAAAAATGATATTTGGGACAGCCCTAGTGTGCAGTAGTATAGAGTTGTGTGCAGTAATATGATGTTGACATGTATTAATTCAAGTGATTGTGTCCTCTCAGAGATCAGAGCTGAACGACCTGGATAAGAAATCTCCGGAGGATCTGTGGAAGGAGGACCTGGCCGTGTTCATCGAGGAGCTCGATGCAAGTTACTTTTTTCTTCTTCCACCAGTAGAACAAGAGTCATGTCCCGCTCTTCTCTAACGGAAAAGCAGTTTTTATTCACTAGTTTATTTCCAGTTTCAAATTTTCTTTTCATCAATTAACTTCCAAAGAAATAGCTGGCATGTTGGGGAAGATACATGACACCCTCGGATCCATTTCATATCTGTTGGATATGAAGAACTAGAAACACACTGGACAAGCCGGAGCCGTTCCTCACACACACTCAATCTTTTGTGTGTGTGTGTGTGTGTGTGTGTGTGTGTGTGTGTGTGTGTGTGTGTGTGTGTGTGTGTGTGTGTGTGTGTGTGTGTGTGTGTGTGTGTGTGTGTGTGTGTGTGTGTGTGTGTGTGTGTGTGTGTGTGTGTGTGTGTGTGTGTGTGTGTGTGTGTGTGTGTGTGTGTGTGTGTGTGTGTGTGTGTGTGTGTGTGTGTGTGTGTGTGTGTGTGTGTGTGTGTGTGTGTTCTGGCTGGTTTCGGGCTGTGTCTCGCAGACCCCACGCCGCAAGCAGGACATGAGCCCGCTCACACTGTCCGCTCCTCGCAGCCTGAGCCTCGTAGCGTCCCCCCCACACGGCCCCCAGACCCCACGCAGCATTCTCATCGTTTGTTCATCACTGGGGGTCCTTTCCTGGTTGCTAACAAACACCATTGTAAAACATAAACACTGATGTCCAGCTGTAACGTATAACAATCAGAGCACAGTGGGCTCACAGGGGGGGGGGGGGGGCAGGAGCTCCAACCGAGCCGTGTGAATCTATTCTAGTAGAACCTCAAACAATGGAACTATGATCAGTAGAAATGGCCGGGACGCGGGACCTGAGAATGAAGACAGTACCGGTAATATGTGCATTAAGACGATTAAGTATTTCGTGTTGGTGAAAGTGTAACATTAATGCTGAATTCACCGATGTGTTTCTACTTTCCTTGATCCTGTATTTGACTTTCAGAATCACTATATTTCTCAGGTTCTTTAACGGGAGACTTGCTGTGTTGTTCTTGCAGAAAGTGGAGCAGCAGGAGCGTGAGGATGATAACATCGGGAAGGGAGTGAAGATGGTGAAGGGGAAGGTGGGAAAGCCTAAAGCCAAGAAGCTGAACCTGGAGGAGACGCTTCCCTCTCTGTACGGACGGAGAGTGGAGCCTCCAACTCAGGCGCTGCGCTCCGATTCTGCCAAGAAGCTGTCCAGGAAGAAGAAGGTAACCGCTGGATACTGTAATACTGGAGAACACGACCGTTTTAACGGGGAATCCAGAGGGTTACAGCGTGTGCTTCTCCCTCTCAGGTGGACGATTCATCCGTGAAGATGGAGTTCGATGAGGATGGTTTGGGCGTTGAGGCCGGAGCGGCCGGAGCGGCAGAAAACTCCGCCGTAGTCCCAAAACCAAAAACTCCACGAGTGAGGAAAGACAAGAAAGAGCCAGGTCAGTACTACTGCAAAGATTTAGCATATATATGTAGAAGTGTAAAAGTCCTCAATTAACAAAGGAAACTCTGAAATATCAAGCTTGTTTTTCCCGATAGAGGAGGGTCATACGAAATTAGTCAATTAACCCTTAGATGCCCGAGTGACTGGACATCGTCCATAAGTGGGTCAAAAAGGACCCGTATTAGAATAACATGTGTTTTTATGCCATTTCTGTCATTTTGGTTAGAGAAATCACTTGTATAATATTTAGTATTATATTTTGGTTCACACTAGATTTTTCACTATTTATAATTTTAGACATTTTCATCTCTTCTCCTCTTGACTACTCATAGCCCCCCCCATCAATCCATGCCGGTTGGTTTGATAGTCCTATACCCCCCCCACCCTAACCTTCCCTTATATTGTAAAGCGATTTGAGTCCTTATCCCAGTGTTTCTCAAACTTGTTCATACCAAGGACTTCACCAATACAAAAACACTCGCGGACCACCTAACTTCACACATATCAAAAAACACATCGTTTTTCTAGAACAGATTACAAATCGCCTGAAAATGGTACAAACAAGTGGCAAGATGTGTGACGAAGGTGTTGCGCTGGGCTTTATCATGCAATCCAAAGTGAAACTTAACCTCGCTCCATTGCGGAGATATTCCCGCGAGAGTGCGGGAAACTGAAATATATTTATTTATTTCAAATGTGAAATGTTACCAATATACTCACGGGCCACTAGGGGGCGCTCACGGACCACCAGAGGTCCGCGGACCACACTTTAAGAAGCACTGCCTTATACAAGGACTATACAAATATAATGTATTATTATTATTATACTGACAGGTTTCAGATCTTGCTGTGGAAAACAATCTTCCTGAGAGGTGTCACTTGTGATGTCGTCTGTGTGTTCTACAGTGAATGTATTCCTGACAGCAACAGGTGATAAGAATCAAAGGTTCCCATAGGATCCCATAGGAAATGCATGCGGGTCATTTTTGACCCACTTACTGTATGGAAGCTTGGGTTAGCAATACACAAACTACAATTTCTTAAAATGTAAATTCAAAATGTGGATGGCGTGAAATCCAAAACATGTTTTTTGAGGAATAGCTGGAATATGAAATGATACAAAAATGTAATTACAAAGATACTTCAAGGAAACCACCTCGCCGGGTCAAAAGATACCCACTTATGCATCTAAGGGTTAAAGCTTCTCGTTTCTATCTAGATATAAAAAAAAGACTTCTGGCTCGACTTTGCTCTGAAGTATATTAAAGAGGCCGCTTTCTGCTCTCGAGAAAATAGACTTTATTCGCACTCAATCTCGTTTCCTTCGGTGCAGGTACTCCCAGAGTGAGGAAGACTCCAGCTCCCAAAGGAACGGCGGGAAGAAGGTGAAGAAGAGAAACCCCTGGTCTGACGACGAGTCGAAGTCCGAGAGCGAAGTGGAGGAAATGCCCGTCATCCCCCGAGAGACCAAGTCCCAGAGGGCCTCAGGTGATACACTTTCTGAGCAAGTCCTAAATGTTTCTAGCATCACAGCAGCTTCATTTGGACATATACTAAGATTGCAGCATTACCCATAATCCCCTCTGTTTCAGCCCTGTTTCAAACGTGCTGATTCTCTGGGTGTTTCTCAATCTCGAGGAAGGCTGCTCCAGAGCCACTATTTCAAGCATACTACGTCATCGAGTGCCGTCGAAGTACTGTGTCCAGCATACTTGGAATTCTACCGAGCCCGGCGTACTTCGTTAGGAGAAATTTCAAGGCTGCACATGCGTAGACTCCGCGGTCTTAAAATCCCCACAATGCTTTGCGACCGGACCAATTTCTCCAGATCTGTGGCGGAAAATGTAAGGCGGGGCCTCTCATGTGACGCACACCTGCACACTTGCTAGCCTGTTCCACTCTTCGTTCTCCGAATGCCAGGAACAGTGGCGTTTCTATATGTACTAAAGTGGTGGGGCAGAAAAAACGTAGATGTCTATAAGCTTCTGCAGTGAGGTTCATCGCTGCTGAGGCTCTGGCTCTTCAGGTTTACACATATTATATTCTGACCTAAATCAAAATATAATATTATTTCAAAGCTTTTTTAGTCTGATGCTTCGATTAATTTTAAACAGACAGTTCAACAGAAGGATACCCACAACATGTAATGTTATCATTTAAATATTGAATTGTTCTCTCTTAGTAAGATCCCATTTTCAATAACATTGCAGTCTTACCTTGACTTGAAGATGAAGTCCATGCTATCCCTCTGGACAAACATCTCTATTACTTTTTTGTAAAAGTCCTCCTTATGTTCTTGTAGTTTCAAAAGTCTATCATAAATCTAATCTAATCAATAGATTTTTGATTCGAAAATGATAAAAGTAGGGTAGACATGTGGATATTATCCGGCTGAACAAAACGTACATTTATCTAACAGCTACGTTTCCCACAGATCTTACTTTGAGCTATTTTCTAAAATCCTATGGAGAAATCTCATTCCGCTTTTTTGTGGAGGGAAGCCATGCGCAGCTTACTTCCGGGTTTTAGGACGCGTCTCTCTCCTCCTCTTCACACACCACACTTTTCGCGGCACACGTACTTACAGCCAATCAGCTCTGAGTGATGTGAGATGACGTATGGTGGGGATGGCAGCTCAGTGCCCCGATGGTCATTGTTTTTTGCCACACACATTAAATAGGAAAATACTCTGAGCATGCGCAGTGTAGTTTTTGCAGTCACCGTTCACTCGGACAGTCAGAGGGAGGGGCAGGATCGGGGTTTGTCCCACATGGCTCTAAACAGCTCAATAGGCACACACTGTAGACACTAAGTAGAAGAACACAGACTGAAACAGCAATGAGACGAATCAGACGATTAAACATGATCTTAACATATATTTTATATATTTTTTAATTTATTTTTTGCATTTTTTTGTAATCATTATTTTAATACTTTCTGCTGCCACTAGGTGGGGCTGTGGACCTTATTCACTCTCTGTTTCTTTATGTTTTACAGTATTTGTTTTCCCTTTTTTCTAAAGTATAAATGATTTGAAGCGGCAGCCCCTCGTGGAGCGTTCATTTAACTCTCACAGAAACACAGCTTGCAGTGGATCCACATTTCAGCTTCAAGCTTCTGATGCAACACATGATCACTGTTAAACACGGAGTCCACTGGGATACCAAGAAGATACCACTCACACACACGCTCACACACACGCTCACTCACTCACACTCTCTCACACACTCTCTCACACAGACTCACACACACACACACACACACACACGCTCACACACACGTATACAGACAGACAGACTCAGACACACACACACACACACACACACACACACACACACACACACACACACACACACACACACACACACACACACACACACACATACACATACACATACACATACACACACACACAGACAGACAGACAGACAGACAGACAGACACACAGACTCACACACACACACACACAGAGACACACACACACACACACAGACGCTCACACACACATATACAAATATACACACACACATACAGACAGACAGACACACAGACTCACACACACACACACACACACACACACACACAGAAAGACAGACAGACTCACACACACACACACACACACACACACACACACACACACACACACACAGAGACACACACTCACACACAAAATTATTATTATTTTTTTTTTTGGTACTTTGTTATAATTATTAATCGGAGTGAAAAAAAGAGAATATATATATATATATTATTGTTATATTTTTTTGTTTCTGACATGTTCAATAAATTGACTAAACTAACTCTGTTCTTGTGTTTTTTTCAGCTGCCAAGCCCAAATACACGTTCGACTTCTCTGAGGAAGAGGGTGATGAAGATGAGGAGAATGGCGACGATGACGTGGTTTCTTCTCCGATGAGGTCATCTTTTAAAGAGGACTTCCCTTCCTCTGAGCCCAAGCCGAGCTTCAGCCTTGACGACGAAGACGACGACGACGAAGACTGCTTCTCTCCTCCCAAAAAGACCACGTAAGATTTAAAGCACAGTGTCATCTGCAAACAGTCACATCCAGAACGCTTTGATTGGCGGACAGCTTTTTGCAGCATCTGTTATGCAGACCTTTACTCGCGTCCCCCCCCCCTCTGATTCAGTGTCATCTGTGTACCATCTGTTATCTAACACATTACAAGAAGATCTATAAACATATAACATACATGCTACATGTTGTCTGTTGTCCTCTGAAGGTCTGCACCAGAAGCTAAGAAGACAGAGACGAGCAGCGTCTTCATGTCCAAGTCCAGCTTCTCTGACAAGAGCAACGACAGCGGTGAGTAGTAGTAGTGGTATTAGTAGTAGTACTAGTGGTAGTAGTAGTAGTGGTAGTATTAGTAGTAGTGGTATTAGTAGTGGTAGTAGTAGTAGTAATAGTATTAGTAGTGGTGGTAGTAGTGGTAGTGGTATTAGTAGTGGTGGTGGGGGTGGTAGTGGTAGTAGTAGTAGTGGTAGTATTAGTAGTAGTGGTATTAGTCGTGGTAGTAGTAGTAGTAATCGTCGTGGTCGTGGTATTAGTAGTGGTGGTGGGGGTCTTAGTTGGTGGTGGTATTCTGGTAGTAGTCGTAGTGGTAGTGGTCTTCGTAGTGGTGGTGGGTGGTGGTGGTAGTCGTGGTATTCGTCGTGGTCGTCGTCGTCCTCGTCTTCGTCGTGGTGGGTCGTGGTCGTGGTTTCGTCGTGGTGGTGGGGGTGGTCGTCGTCGTCGTAGTCGTCGTCGTCGTCGTGGTCGTCGTCGTCGTGGTCGTCTTCGTCGTCGTGGTCTTCGTCGTGGTCGTCGTCGTCGTCCTCGTCGTGGTCTTCGGTGGTGGTGGGGGTCTTCGTCGTGGTGGTGTCTTCCTGGTCGTCGTCGTCGTGGTCGTGGTCTTCGTCGTGGTGGTGGTCGTCGTCGTGGTCTTCGTAGTGGTCGTCGTGGTCGTGGTCGTGGTGGTGGGGGTCTTCGTCGTGGTCGTGGTCGTGGTCTTCGTCGTGGTGGTGGGGGTGGTGGGTCGTCGTGGTCTTCGTCGTGGTCG
This sequence comes from Chaenocephalus aceratus, assembly GCA_023974075.1. Classification (NCBI taxonomy): domain Eukaryota; kingdom Metazoa; phylum Chordata; class Actinopteri; order Perciformes; family Channichthyidae; genus Chaenocephalus; species Chaenocephalus aceratus. The sequence continues at coordinate 174,757 of JAMFTG010000234.1, read as the reverse complement.
TCGTGGTCGTGGTGGTGGGGGTCTTCGTCGTGGTCGTGGTCGTGGTCTTCGTCGTGGTGGTGGGGGTCTTCGTCGTGGTCGTGGTCTTCGTCGTGGTCGTGGTGTTGGTCTTCGTCGTGGTCTTCGTCGTTGTGGTGGTGGTGGTGGTGGTGGTGGTTGTGGTCTTCGTCGTGGTCGTGGTCGTCGTGGTCGTGGTGTTGGTCTTCGTCGTGGTCGTTGTCGTTGTGGTGGTGGTGGTGGTGGTGGTGTTGGTCTTCGTGGTCGTCGTGGTCGTGGTGTTTGGTCTTCGTCGTGGTCGTGGTCTTCGTGGTCGTGGTGTTGGTCTTCGTCGTGGTCGTGGTCTTCGTGGTCGTGGTGTTGGTCTTCGTCGTGGGTCGTTTGTCGTTGTGGTGGTGGTGGTGGGTGTTGGTCTTCGTCGTGGTCGTGGTCGTCGTGGTCGTGGTGTTGGTCTTCGTCGTGGTCGTGGTCTTCGTGGTCGTGGTGTTGGTCTTCGTCGTGGTCGTGGTCTTCGTGGTTCGTGGTGTTGGTCTTCGTTGGTCGTTTGAGTGGTGTTGGTCGTGGTCGTGGTCGTTGTCGTGGTCGTGGTCGTGTGTTGGTGTTGGTGTTTCTTGTGGTCGGCGTTCTCCCCCGCTGCCCCCGCTTTGTTTGTTTTTTCCCCTTGCTCTTCTTCTGTTTCGCTCCTCCCTCGTCGGCATGCGGGCCGTGATCCCAGTGTTATCCTCCTCCTCCCGCCGCTCTGCGTTTGCCCCTCACCCCCGCACAAAAGGTAACCACTCACTCCGCCCAGCAGGGGGCCGGTCAGTTTTTTGATTTTTTATGCATTTGAGCACCTTGTGGACTCCCCAATGTACATTCTGTACATTGATATAATAAGCCATAAGTGGCTAATGTTGGGCTATAAAGGAACTACAGCACGGTCACATGACTTCACGTCACCACCGCTAAGCTAAAGGAGGCTAATGTTGGGCTATAAAGGAACTACAGCACGGTCACATGACTTCACGTCACCACCGCTAAGCTAAAGGAGGCTAATGTTGGGCTATAAAGGAACTACAGCACGGTCACATGACTTCACTTTCATTTTTCATTTCAAACATTTATTTATCCAGATTGGTCCCATTGAGATCATAGATCTCTTTTTCAAGGGAGACCTGCAGCATATAGGTTCCACATGAAACATAAAACAATAAAGGACATTATACATTATATTTACAGGATACATAGTTATAGACATTTACAAGTGCCCATTGTATCAGCAAGCATTTCATTTAGCCTAGCTTTAAAAACATTCACGTCACCACCGCTAAGCTAAAGGAGGCTAATGTTGGGCTATAAAGGAACTACAGCACGGTCACATGACTTCACGTCACCACCGCTAAGCTAAAGGCGGCTAATGTTGGGCTATGAAGGAACTACAGCACGGTCACATGACTTCACGTCACCACCGCTAAGCTAAAGGTGGCTAATGTTGGGCTATAAAGCAACTACAGCACGGTCATATGACTTCACGTCACCACCGCTAAGCTAAAGGTGGCTAATGTTGAGCTATGAAGGAACTACAGCACGGTCACATGACTTCACGTCACCACCGCTAAGCTAAAGGTGGCTAATGTTGGGCTATAAAGGAACTACAGCACGGTCATATGACTTCACGTCACCACCGCTAAGCTAAAGGTGGCTAATGTTGGGCTATAAAGGAACTACAGCACGGTCACATGACTTCACGTCACCACCGCTAAGCTAAAGGTGGCTAATGTTGGGCTATGAAGGAACTACAGCACGGTCACATGACTTCACGTCACCACCGCTAAGCTAAAGGTGGCTAATGTTGGGCTATAAAGGAACTACATTACGGTCACATGACTTCACGTCTCCACCGCTAAGCTAAAGGCGGCTAATGTTGGGCTATAAAGGAACTACAGCACGGTCACATGACTTCACGTCACCACCGCTAAGCTAAAGGCGGCTAATGTTGGGCTATAAAGGAACTACAGCACGGTCACATGACTTCACGTCACCACCGCTAAGCTGAAGGCGGCTAATGTTGGGCTATAAAGGAACTACAGCACGGTCACATGACTTCACGTCACCACCGCTAAGCTAAAGGCGGCTAATGTTGGTCTATAAAGGAACTACAGCACGGTCACATGACTTCACGTCACCACCGCTAAGCTAAAGGTGGCTAATGTTGGGCTATAAAGGAACTACAGCACGGTCACATGACTTCACGTCACCACCGCTAAGCTAAAGGTGGCTAATGTTGGGCTATAAAGGAACTACAGCACGGTCACATGACTTCACTTTCATTTTTCATTTCAAACCTTTATTTATCCAGATTGGTCCCATTGAGATCATAGATCTCTTTTTCAAGGGAGACCTGCAGCATATAGGTTCCACATGAAACATAAAACAATAAAGGACATTATACATTATATTTACAGGATACATAGTTATAGACATTTACAAGTGCCCATTGTATCAGCAAGCATTTCATTTAGCCTAGCTTTAAAAACATTCACGTCACCACCGCTAAGCTAAAGGAGGCTAATGTTGGGCTATAAAGGAACTACAGCACGGTCACATGACTTCACGTCTCCACCGCTAAGCTAAAGGCGGCTAATGTTGGGCTATAAAGGAACTACAGCACGGTCACATGACTTCACGTCACCACCGCTAAGCTAAAGGTGGCTAATGTTGGGCTATAAAGGAACTACAGCACGGTCACATGACTTCACGTCACCACCGCTAAGCTAAAGGTGGCTAATGTTGGGCTATAAAGGAACTACAGCACGGTCACATGACTTCACCACCGCTAAGCTAAAGGAGGCTAATGTCGGGCTATAAAGGAACTACAGCACGGTCACAAGACTTCACGTCACCACCGGCTAAGCTAAAGGCGGCTAATGTTGGGTTATGAAGGAACTACAGCACGGTCACATGACTTCACGTCACCACCGCTAAGCTAAAGGCGGCTAATGTTGGGCTATGAAGGAACTACAGCACGGTCACATGACTTCACGTCACCACCGCTAAGCTAAAGGTGGCTAATGTTGGGCTATAAAGGAACTACAAGCACGGTCATATGACTTCACGTCACCACCGCTAAGCTAAAGGTGGCTAATGTTGGGCTATAAAGAAACTACAGCACGGTCATATGACTTCACGTCACCACCGCTAAGCTAAAGGTGGCTAATGTTGGGCTATAAAGGAACTACAGCACGGTCACATGACTTCACCACCGCTAAGCTAAAGGAGGCTAATGTCGGGCTATAAAGGAACTACAGCACGGTCACATGACTTCACGTCACCACCGCTAAGCTAAAGGTGGCTAATGTTGGGCTATAAAGGAACTACAGCACGGTCACATGACTTCACCACCGCTAAGCTAAAGGAGGCTAATGTCGGGCTATAAAGGAACTACAGCACGGTCACAAGACTTCACGTCACCACCGGCTAAGCTAAAGGCGGCTAATGTTGGGTTATGAAGGAACTACAGCACGGTCACATGACTTCACGTCACCACCGCTAAGCTAAAGGCGGCTAATGTTGGGCTATGAAGGAACTACAGCACGGTCACATGACTTCACGTCACCACCGCTAAGCTAAAGGTGGCTAATGTTGGGCTATAAAGGAACTACAGCACGGTCATATGACTTCACGTCACCACCGCTAAGCTAAAGGTGGCTAATGTTGGGCTATAAAGAAACTACAGCACGGTCCATATGACTTCACGTCACCACCGCTAAGCTAAAGGTGGCTAATGTTGGGCTATAAAGGAACTACAGCACGGTCATATGACTTCACGTCACCACCGCTAAGCTAAAGGAGGCTAATGTTGGGCTATAAAGGAACTACAGCACGGTCACATGACTTCACGTCACCACCGCTAAGCTAAAGGAGGCTAATGTTGGGCTATAAAGGAACTACAGCACGGTCATATGACTTCACGTCACCACCGCTAAGCTAAAGGTGGCTAATGTTGGGCTATAAAGGAACTACAGCACGGTCACATGACTTCACGTCACCACCGCTAAGCTAAAGGAGGCTAATGTTGGGCTATAAAGGAACTACAGCACGGTCACATGACTTCACGTCACCACCGCTAAGCTAAAGGAGGCTAATGTTGGGTTATAAAGGAACTACAGCACGGTCACATGACTTCACGTCCCCACCGCTAAGCTAAAGGTGGCTAATGTTGGGCTATAAAGGAACTACAGCACGGTCACATGACTTCACTTTCATTTTTCATTTCAAACCTTTATTTATCCAGATTGGTCCCATTGAGATCATAGATCTCTTTTTCAAGGGAGACCTGCAGCATATAGGTTCCACATGAAACATAAAACAATAAAGGACATTATACATTATATTTACAGGATACATAGTTATAGACATTTACAAGTGCCCATTGTATCAGCAAGCATTTCATTTAGCCTAGCTTTAAAAACATTCACGTCACCACCGCTAAGCTAAAGGAGGCTAATGTTGGGCTATAAAGGAACTACAGCACGGTCACATGACTTCACGTCACCACCGCTAAGCTAAAGGCGGCTAATGTTGGGCTATGAAGGAACTACAGCACGGTCACATGACTTCACGTCACCACCGCTAAGCTAAAGGTGGCTAATGTTGGGCTATAAAGCAACTACAGCACGGTCATATGACTTCACGTCACCACCGCTAAGCTAAAGGTGGCTAATGTTGGGCTATGAAGGAACTACAGCACGGTCACATGACTTCACGTCACCACCGCTAAGCTAAAGGTGGCTAATGTTGGGCTATGAAGGAACTACAGCACGGTCACATGACTTCACGTCACCACCGCTAAGCTAAAGGTGGCTAATGTTGGGCTATAAAGGAACTACAGCACGGTCATATGACTTCACGTCACCACCGCTAAGCTAAAGGTGGCTAATGTTGGGCTATAAAGGAACTACAGCACGGTCATATGACTTCACGTCACCACCGCTAAGCTAAGGTGGCTAATGTTGGGCTATGAAAGAACTACAGCACGGTCACATGACTTCACGTCACCACCGCTAAGCTAAAGGTGGCTAATGTTGGGCTATAAAGGAACTACAGCACGGTCATATGACTTCACGTCACCACCGCTAAGCTAAAGGTGGCTAATGTTGGGCTATAAAGGAACTACAGCACGGTCATATGACTTCACGTCACCACCGCTAAGCTAAAGGTGGCTAATGTTGGGCTATGAAAGAACTACAGCACGGTCACATGACTTCACGTCACCACCGCTAAGCTGAAGGCGGCTAATGTTGGGCTATAAGGAACTACAGCACGGTCACATGACTTCACGTCACCACCGCTAAGCTAAAGGCGGCTAATGTTGGTCTATAAAGGAACTACAGCACGGTCACATGACTTCACGTCACCACCGCTAAGCTAAAGGTGGCTAATGTTGGGCTATAAAGGAACTACAGCACGGTCACATGACTTCACGTCACCACCACTAAGCTGAAGGCGGCTAATGTTGGGCTATAAAGGAACTACAGCACGGTCACATGACTTCACGTCACCACCGCTAAGCTAAAGGCGGCTAATGTTGGTCTATAAAGGAACTACAGCACGGTCACATGACTTCACGTCACCACCGCTAAGCTAAAGGTGGCTAATGTTGGGCTATAAAGGAACTACAGCACGGTCACATGACTTCACTTTCATTTTTCATTTCAAACCTTTATTTATCCAGATAGGTCCCATTGAGATCATAGATCTCTTTTTCAAGGGAGACCTGCAGCATATAGATTCCACATGAAACATAAAACAATAAAGGACATTATACATTATATTTACAGGATACATAGTTATAGACATTTACAAGTGCCCATTGTATCAGCAAGCATTTCATTTAGCCTAGCTTTAAAAACATTCACGTCACCACCGCTAAGCTAAAGGAGGCTAATGTTGGGCTATAAAGGAACTACAGCACGGTCACATGACTTCACGTCTCCACCGCTAAGCTAAAGGCGGCTAATGTTGGGCTATAAAGGAACTACAGCACGGTCACATGACTTCACGTCACCACCGCTAAGCTAAAGGCGGCTAATGTTGGGCTATGAAGGAACTACAGCACGGTCACATGACTTCACGTCACCACCGCTAAGCTAAAGGTGGCTAATGTTGGGCTATAAAGCAACTACAGCACGGTCATATGACTTCACGTCACCACCGCTAAGCTAAAGGTGGCTAATGTTGGGCTATGAAGGAACTACAGCACGGTCACATGACTTCACGTCACCACCGCTAAGCTAAAGGTGGCTAATGTTGGGCTATGAAGGAACTACAGCACGGTCACATGACTTCACGTCACCACCGCTAAGCTAAAGGTGGCTAATGTTGGGCTATAAAGGAACTACAGCACGGTCATATGACTTCACGTCACCACCGCTAAGCTAAAGGTGGCTAATGTTGGGCTATAAAGGAACTACAGCACGGTCATATGACTTCACGTCACCACCGCTAAGCTAAAGGTGGCTAATGTTGGGCTATGAAGGAACTACAGCACGGTCACATGACTTCACGTCACCACCGCTAAGCTGAAGGCGGCTAATGTTGGGCTATAAAGGAACTACAGCACGGTCACATGACTTCACGTCACCACCGCTAAGCTAAAGGCGGCTAATGTTGGTCTATAAAGGAACTACAGCACGGTCACATGACTTCACGTCACCACCGCTAAGCTAAAGGTGGCTAATGTTGGGCTATAAAGGAACTACAGCACGGTCACATGACTTCACGTCACCACCGCTAAGCTGAAGGCGGCTAATGTTGGGCTATAAAGGAACTACAGCACGGTCACATGACTTCACTTTCATTTTTCATTTCAAACCTTTATTTATCCAGATTGGTCCCATTGAGATCATAGATCTCTTTTTCAAGGGAGACCTGCAGCATATAGGTTCCACATGAAACATAAAACAATAAAGGACATTATACATTATATTTACAGGATACATAGTTATAGACATTTACAAGTGCCCATTGTATCAGCAAGCATTTCATTTAGCCTAGCTTTAAAAACATTCACGTCACCACCGCTAAGCTAAAGGAGGCTAATGTTGGGCTATAAAGGAACTACAGCACGGTCACATCACTTCACGTCACCACCGCTAAGCTAAAGGAGGCTAATGTCGGGCTATAAAGGAACTACAGCACGGTCACAAGACTTCACGTCACCACCGGCTAAGCTAAAGGCGGCTAATGTTGGGTTATGAAGGAACTACAGCACGGTCACAT